>CAOLHI010001572.1:0-363301 GCA_948474755.1 Ctenosaura bakeri | reverse complement strand
CAAGGCAACATATTCCACTGCCTGACAGCTCTGACAATCAGGAAGTTCCTCCTGAGCTTTAAATGGAATCTCTTTTCCTGTAGCTTGAATCCATTGCTCCTTATCCTAGTCTCTGGAGCAGCAGAAAATAAGCCCACTCCCTCCTCAACATGACATCCCTTCAAATATTTAAATATGGCTATCATGTCCCCTCTTAATCCTCTCTTCTGCAGACTAAACATACCCCGCTCCCTAAGCCACTCCTCATAGGACATGGATTCCAGACCCTTCACCATTTTGGTCGCCCTCCTCTGGATGTGCTCCAGCTGTTTTCAACCAGATCGTTGATATGTGAATGACTAAGCTAAACTTACAGTTCCCGGGAGCAGAATGGATGTACATCAGGGTGAGAATCATATAACTCTTTAGAGCTGATTGAACTGAAGCTCCCAGGAACTTTAGTGAGGAATTCTGAAATCTGCAGTCCAACAACATCTGAAGGGTCAAACAATTCTCACTTTATGTAATCATTAAGCACTGAGATCTGTACACTAGATTTGTACACTAGAAGGTGTACATACTATTAGAAACAAGGCTTAGTTCCAAAACGTGCGTAGTTGTGGCATCTCCACATTTCCTGTTTAGATATGATCTTAAATAAGGCTCATTCATTTCTGTTGGATGCACTTCAAGTCAAGCAGCCTTAGAATTGCAGATGACCTTGCTGATCCTCTGTGTATTTACAGAGGAGTAAACACTACTGGTTTAAATGGAATTGATTTAATTTAAACACATGGTTTTGGCTCTTCAAGGCTTCATAATTCCCATAAGCTGCCATAGTAAGAGGCACAGAGGCAGAGCTTCTCACACTGTGGAGTGGTAGAGGAAAGGGGGTTGAGAAAATGTCTAGCAAGTCAAGGGTTCACTGTGGCTTTTATGGAAGCTCATTTCCAGTTTTCTGAAACTGTATGGTGTCAGTTCAGTATAATATTCACATAGTTTTTTTCATGCAATTGCCCAAGTGTTGGTGAAAGGGGCTTCACTCTGAGCAGCTTAGGAGTAACTGACAGGGTTTTTAATAAGCTACATGTGCTGCTCTGGTTATTAGATTAGGGACAGGAATTTGCATACAATCTGTTACCTACACCATTTCTCCTCTATATAAAAAAATGTAGATATTGGGCCAACTCTTTTCAAATCCCATTTGCTACTTCCAAAGAAATCAATCTTTTCTCCAAATCATAGCATTTATGTAAAACTAAGTAGCAGAGCCTTTAACTCATATTTGATCTCTAGTAAAAGCTAGCAACAGCCACACAGGATACTATTTTGGCAAGTAAATTTGGGGCAGTGATTCAAGTAAAACATGAGTAATTTTCCTGTTGCACTTGAATGGATCATAAACACATCAGCCTAGAGCTTTTTAGTCTGCTTCTTCAGTGCCTGGCATTGGGAGAAACTACTGATTGCAACAAACTTGCTGTTCAAGTGAATACTCAACTGCAGAGAAGAGGCAATTAGTGTCGTGTTTGTCAGTGGGGAAAATGCATACGCATACATATGGTAAACTCTATGGCTTTGGGAAGAACTGTATTACTTTTTTGCGATTAGACCATTTTTTCGCATCTAAGATATCTTTCAGTTTGGATTGATCATGTTTAAAGAAGTCAAGGGACTTTCTCTACATACTGTCCAGTACAGCAGACACCCAGGAATGGACACACCTGAATGTCTTTGGAATGTTTAAAAGGCAAGTAATCTGTGTAGTGTTGCCGAACTCCAGAAAGCTTTGCCAATTGTTGTTGTTATTACTTATTTATATCTTGCTTTTTACCCAATGTTAGGACTCAAAGCAGCTAACCCTTTAAAACAATACAGTTTAAAAACATATAAATATTGCATATTGAAACAGAATTAAATGGCTAAAAAATTAAAGCAGCTCAAAAGAGATGAAAAGATAACAATTAAAATTAAAACGATACAGCACCCACTAGCCCATTCTTTAAAACTTTCTGTATTGAAGGCCTGCCTGAATAAAGAGGTTTTAGCCTGCTCTTGGAGGGACAACAAAGAGGGGGCCATTCTGGTCTTCCTGCGAAAGGAATTCTGTAGTATGGGGGCAGCCACTGAGAAGGCTCTCTTTGATGTCACCACCAGCTGTGCTTATGATGGTAGTAGGACTGAGAGAAGGTCTCAGAGCCTGGGCTGGTTCATACAGGGAGATATGGTCTGTCAGATAGGCTGGACCTGAGCCAAATGAATCTCTGTCAATTATTGTATTACAGTGAAAGGCAGGGTTTTTCTGCTCAGTTTCTTACAGTCATTTCAAGACAGGGCTGGGGAGCTTTTGATTCTCCAGATATTTTGTACTACAGCTCCCATAATCCATTACCATTGGCCATGTTGGGTAGCGCTCATGAGATTTGTAGGCCAAAAAAGAAAAAAAGAGGTCCAAAAATTCCTCAGCCATGTGTTAAGATATTTGGTCCCTGGAAAGACTACAGCTTATGATCACAGTTCAATTACTGGTATATTTTGGCTGACACAACTTTGCCTTCTAACAGAAGAGAAGATTCAGGAGGAACAGCCAGAATGGGATCAACATAACCTCCAATTGTCCTGGATTGGCAAGGATGCTCCTGGTTAATCTTCTGTTGTCCCACTTTTTCAGATGCTTTTAAAATAATCCAGTTTCTCTCTCCTCATCTTTTGCCTTCAGCAAATTTAAAGTAGTAGCAAATTCAAAGTAGTATGCATTGGATTAATTCAGTAGGGGGAAGAATCTTGCCCTTACAAAGTACAACTAGGTAAAAGCAAGCTGCTAGAGCTTCTCCTAGTTTTGTGTGTTCTTCCTCGTTAATCGCTTTTTTTCTTGACCACACATTGACATTGCTTGGCCACATGTGTCTCAGTTTTCATCTGTGAAAGGTTGGAAGATATGAGTGGACCTGTCACCAATATCTACTGATGTTGATCTTTGCCTCATTACGTCTGTGGTAGGACTGGTTTTACTGCTGGGCTGTCAGCAGATTCAGCTAATCCAAGGTTAGGTTGCACTCCCAAGAGTTTTTGTACCAGTGAGAAAGGCACACAGTCCTCCTGTATTCTTCTGGGTTACTCTGAGTAGTTATACCTGCCAGAATCAACAGTAGTTGGACTGTGGCTCTTCCAGCCGTTGCTTCAGCAGCCCAAGTGAAAATCTGCTGTTATTTTAGCAGATGTTTATCAGTAATGTCAGCTTAGTACTGCAGTTATGGGATTCGCTAACTCAGTGGTTCTTAACCTGGGGTCTGTGGAGATTTCACAGGAGGTCCGCAAAGCCCTACTGCTGGATACCAATATGGCAGCAGCAACACTTCCCCGCCAATGGCTGGTTCTTCTCAAAAAGGAGAGGAAAAGAGGGCGAGAGTGCAAGTGTAGCTTGGCCTTGCTTCTCAAAAGGGAAGGAGAAAAGGGAAGGAACTCTGCACTGTGTGTCAGGCCAGGTAAAAGAGTTCAGGGGGAGATGGTTGGATTCATCACCTACAGATGGGAACCACCTAGGAAGCATCGGCTTTCTGTCTTGCCTCTGCCTCTTATCTCTCTCTCTTTACCCCATTCCTTCCCTCCCCTGGGATCCCCACAGAGGCAAGCGAGTGACTTGAGTGAATAATAGGCTAATTTTTCATGTCAGAAGGGTGTCGCTGCTGCTTTTGCTGCACAGAATGCCTTGTTTTATTGTCTCTTCTACACAGAAGCAGAGGGTGTAGGCACCAAGCCACATGGTGACAGGTGTGTGCACACGCCCTTGTTTGAAAACCCCTGATAAGCAACTTTGGATATTTGAATAAATATTTTAATATTTAAATCTAAATTTAAATATTTAAATCTTGAGTTAAGTCTTGGTGGGTCCCTAACAACAAATTATATACATAGGGGGTCCCTAGTAAAGGAAATATAGTAAAGCAGTGACTCTAAGGCCTCTACCCTGTTGGCTGGTCCTAAACATAATATAATCATTGAATCAATTGTTGAACAGTGAGTCAACCCCAGTATAAATTCCATTGATTCAGTGGTTCTGCTTTATTGAGAACACAGTAGGATTTAGGGTCATGTGTTAAGCATGGAATTGTTGTACAGTATTTGGTTCACTTTTTACAGGATACTTCACCCCTTGGTCTCCCCTCCCTGCATTTGTTTCTTTATTAGTTGGATGTATACCTCACCTTGTACACAGCTCTCCTCCTCCTCACTTTCATTCATAACAGCTCTGTGGAGTAGATCTAGCTGAAGGAGTATGACAGGTACACACACCCAATGAGTTTTGTAGCTCAGTGGAGATATGAACTGGGATCTCACAAGTCCCAGTCCAACACTCTAACCACTACACTGCACTACTACTTCTCTCTTTTCTCCAACTATTGGAAGTTTGACTCCCTTCTTAAAATACAAACACTGGAACAGAAATTCAGTATCAGTAGATGCAGATGGCCTTTGTACTGTTCTATTGCCTTTTCTCAGAGATGTGGTTTTGAGTTCAGTGGTTTAACAGACAGGTGAACCTATTAACTCTCAGTGCACTTTTACAATTTCCTTTTCCACTGGGGCACTTTTATTTTTATTTTTCAAAATTATCGCCACTTTGATTTTTATTTTTTACTCAACTTTTAAATTAGTGAAGGAAGCCACATTTGGGCACATATTTTCCTTGTGATATGTAGTTAAACGAAAGTATTATAGCACAAATGAGCATGATATAATTTAAGATTAAACAAAAGTGTTACAGTGCTAATTAAACTAGGTCAAGATCCTATATTGCATTCACAACTACATAAACACAGTTATGAATGACCTAAGCAATCCATCTCTGGAACTCGCCTTAAATTGGAGGAGGTGCTTTGAGTGGTGGAGGTAAGTGGGGTGCCACAGGATGATGCAGATAGCTTGTGTCACACAGAGTGGTTGTAAGGTTTTTGTAGGCCCTAGGCACTGTACCTAAAGTGCCTAATGGATAAGGAGGCCCTGGTGCCACAGACCACTTGGAACAGCTGCCTTGAGTCTAAGGTAGTTGGTGTGTGTGTTATTTTTGACCTAACAATAATGGCATGATCATGAATAGGTAGCATGTCTGAATTGCATGGCTATGCCACATCCACTAGTGCCACTGTTTAAAATGTAAAGAATGAATGAATGAATGTATTATGATTTGGTAAAGTAGGTTAAATACTATAAATATTATTAAACTATCAGAATTATATTTATAATATAGGTAAGCTTCACCTTTAACTGTCTTCCTATTTAAGTATGAATTGTTTTCCATAGGTATGTATGTATGTGTTATCTTTCAAAAATTTTATGTTAGAAATACTTTTTTGTTTTGATTTGTTTTTTTTTAAATTAATTAAAAAATGTAAAGAATATACTCAGTGTTCTGGCTGAAAATTTACTAGAAAAATAAAACCATCCTACAGACGTCAGGTAAAATGTGTGAAATGGCCTCTTGTGCCCTATTTCAGGGGGGTAAGGAGCCTTTGGTCCTCTGCTTGTTAGAACTACCACTCCTACCATCCTTTAATATTGGTTACATTTGGTGAGAAGTATGGGAGTTGTAGACCAAATGCTTGAAGGATCAAATATTTTCCACTCCATCAAGTGTTTCCTGTGTTTTGCATCACTAACCAGAAGCAGTCTAAGTTGCTTTACGGTGGCTTGGAGGTTTGGGGAGTTGTACTAATAATACTTAAAAAAATGCTCTCTCCTCACTCTCAGGATACAGGGTTAAAATTCACATGACTCATTTTCCTGATTAGAATTTCCAACTCTACTCATTTCTTCACAAATGTTTAATTGGATTTTTTTTACAAGAATAATCAAATATAGGGGGAAAAGATTAAACTGACAAATCTATCTAACATTCTCTAGTGTTAAATAGGCATGACTGGATAAGAATGTATGAGGCAGGAAGCAATGGAAGTTATTTCTGGACAGATAGTGGAGAATGCTACAAGAGGAACAAATCATGCCACACAAGTAAAAAAAAGAAAAGAAAAAAAAGATAAAGAAAAGCACATATTTATAAGGCCATTTCTGCACTGCACTGTTATGGTGCTGTTACTCCACTTTCAACATCCTATGGAATCCTGCAGTTTGCAGTTTAGAGTTTGCAAACCCCAGGATTCCATAGGATGTTGAAAGTGGAATAATAGCACTATGACAGAGTAGTGCAGAAATGGCCTTAGTCTAGCTGCTCAGAAGAAGACTGCCTGTCATAGGAGACCCTACTGGAAACACTACTACCATCAACATAGCCTCTTGCCCCACCCACCACTGCAGAAAAGTAGTGCCACTGGTGGGCCTCAGATATAGAACAGGATATTTATTATTTACTAGTATATTTAAGTCTTCTCAGATACAGGGCAGGATATAAATAAGTTAGTAAATAATAAATCATTTAGATTTAACAGGATGACCTTTAATACTAGTTTTTTCCACTAACCCATCTTTATTCTACTTGCCATAATCACACGTCTTAGATGAATTGGTCTGCTATGGGTTTTTAAAGGAGACCTAAAAAAAATCACATTGGGTGCAGTTCTTCATTTGTGCAAGAGAGGGTAGTCTTAGCCTACTAATGCATAGATGGACAGTACATACCTTGAACAAAACTATTACCTTGTAACATCTGACTGTTAACAATTGCATACATTGAAATTTGATTTTTGTTGCTCATTTTAGGTGGGAAGAGGCAATACTCTCTAAATATTTTGTCTTTAAAACAAGTTTTTAAAAAAGAATGGAAAGCACTACCTCATAATAGGATAATTTTTATATGTAATAAAATGTTTTGAAAGAATCACAGAAAAGGTGCTTTGCTGCTTGTGGTAAGTAGGAAAATCTTGTATGGAGCCCTGCTGTCCCTGTATATCTTTGATCTCCAAGCAGGAGACTCTGACCTGCACTTATTTTTGAAAGCAAAAATAAAACTTGCTTTTCTTATCTGGTTGATGCCATGCCTTTGTTCCTCCTTCTGTTCTCATGATGAATGGTTAGTCTCCCATCTCTACCACTTCTGTTTCACATGCCAACCTATACTACATCCTATTCCAGATAAATTGTATAGAATAAGATGGCTGAGGATGCTAAGCACTATCAAATAGTCCAAGTAAACAGATGAGACCAATAAGTCAAAGAGCGGGAATTAAAATTGGACTCTAATATCCCAAACACACTTCACTGATGAAAGGATAGATCTGAAGCTTCATTAGGAAAAGTCTCAGAAGTCTCCATGGACAGGCTGTGTACCTTCAAGATGCCTCCAGATTCAAATTGCTGATGTTTGAGGTATCTGGAAAATAGCAATAAAATGCACATAGAACAGACCAAAGACACGCATGAAGATTGTCTTTTCTCTTTTGAGTCTCTTCACCTCTAAAAGGATGCTGTTTAGAACAAGAGATAAAACAAATATTGGGAAATCACTTAGGGTGAAAATGCCTGCCTGCCTGCCTGTCTATGTAGAAATGTCTTCAAAAACTAACCTTTAGCTTATTTTCAAGGCATTTTTTAAAGGTCTTTGGAACAAATGGAAACTAATCCACCAGTTCTGGTAAGGAGTATAGATTTCAATTAACTATGGAGTTAGGAATAGCAATACAAATGGACAAAACATGCTCTAGGAAAATCCAAGTGTATGGAATCACTATAGGATTATTCACTCTTTTTTCCCCTTATACCATCTTTTTCCTCAATTTTATCCCTACAACTTCTGTAAGTTACAGTGGGCTTAACTATTGGCATCTAACACATCTGGAGGATGTGTTAGGAAAACCAGACTTAGTTTTACACCACTTGCCTTTTCATCAGTTTCCTTTTAAGAAGAAGACTATTAACAGAGTACCGTTTAAAAGGATTTACATTTTTTTGTCACCACGGAATTTTGTACCTTAAAGGAAGTGAATTTTGGCTTCCAGAACTGGCCCCTACAATAAGAAGACATGTTTACTTGCTTGTGTAATATGGAAATATGTGCTATTTACATTTTTCTGCATAGCATTTTGGCAGCCTGATTAGCCTCTAATAAGTTCCTGACAGTATTTTGATGATTTATGGTGTCACAACAGCACCTAAGTTACTGCATTTGTGGCTTTGAATGCCCAGCTAAAATGAGAAGGGTATGCACTCATGGAAAGAAAAATTGTTTTTTGTGCATTCATTTAAAACCCACAAAGTTCATTTGGTTCAAAACCTACTTGCGCACATTCTCACATTCCTGGTATTTTGCAGACAAGAGGCAATGATCCTAAAAGTGACTGCCCTGCAGCTTCAGTGAAGTGAAAAACTAGGGAGTTGTTTTCCCAAGTAATATGACTCTGCACAGCTGGATCAATAGTCAATATTTCCTGGGTTTTGCTGCAAGCCAAACATTCTCTTCACTTCATTTTAATCAGTAGTTTTTTTCTTCTGTGACTTTCTAGGTAAGTAAATCTCTACGATATAAACAGAGAAAAAGCACTAACATGAAACTTTTGTGGAAGTGGAAATGGCAGATCTTAACTGAATACATGATATGGTTCTGAGACTGAGAAAATGTAAAGGCAATTGCAAAGGCAGTTATGGGCACCAAAGACATTACAAGTGAGCTACTAACCTATCAAACAGGGACCACCTAAGGCATTTTACTTCCCGAGATCGAGAACATGATGACACCATGGACAAAAGCCAACTGCAACAGTAGGTTAGGCTTTCTTTAGCAGTGGAGAGAAGAAGATTTTCCATCATTCCTCAAGGCAGGAGACTAGCATAGGGGTTACTGAGCAACCTGCTTGACACACAGCTCTCTCTTGCAGCAATTTGCTGCTGCCACCTTCATCTGTTATCTGATGTGACCACCTCACTTCACCTAATTTCACCAGAATAATGTAGTGAAAATCCTATTTTGTGTTTTGATCCTATGTGATTGAGATGATTGGGATAAGAGTTATGTAGGATGGCTTCATGCATACATATTCATTATTTCATAGTGGTTGGCATGTGCGAATGAGATCATCACAAGCCTAACATCATCATCAATAGACTTTCCTTAATATTTTGTGGCTCTTCAAATATGCAGTAACCAAGGACAGGGAAATGAAGCAATGTGTTCAGAGGTATATGTGAAAGGAGCTTTTGGTTTTCCACAGGGCAAGCTTCTCCTCATCCTTTCCTTTGAACAGCTCATCCTTAGGCCCAAGCCATAAACCAGGGGTGGGCAAAAAGCCTGTTTGCTGCTTCTGGGAGCTGCTGGGGCCAGCACAGATTGAACAAGCCAGAAGTATCCAGAAACTGTTTTTTAAAATGGCTTTTTGATGTTAAATGGTACAGCCCTTCTTGCCTCACCCACAGTGTTTAAAAGGGTAAATTCTCCACAAGAAGGTTTTTTGATGAAGCTTCTAAAGAACCATATACTAACATTAGCAGCATTCCTGGCCAGACAAGAATCCCTTAAAATGAGCTTTCAATCATAGCATCTTAAGTCTACTCCCCACTACCACATGGTGTTTGTCTTTTAGAACATTGTTTTTATTGTGTGCCTTCAAGTTGTTTCTAACTTAGGGCACACAACTAAGGCAAAGCTATCATTCTCTCTTAGCTTCAAAGGAGGACAACAGCAAACCCCCTCTGAACAAATCTTGCCAAGAAAACCCCATAAGAGGTTCACCTTAGTGTTGCCATAAATTGGAAACAACTTGAAATCACGAAACAACAACAGGTGGTGTGCTGAACTTCTTGTTCTGACTACAACTTTGAAGGTCAGAAGGATAACAGTAAAAGTAGGTCAGAAAACCTGGCAGAAACTGTAAAACAACAGTTCACACTTTCTATTTTCTTTTTGTAGGAACAGATCTTATGTCCTGAGCTTCCTGCTTCACCACTGTCTCCTTCAAAGTTGTTATGCTTACTTCTCATATACAAGCAGTATACAGTAAGTAACCCTATCTAGGAAAATACCTGGTTGACATTTTTTTTAAAAAATCCACATCATATTGAGATGGAAGGGAAGAAGAAGTGAAAACCCAGAGTCTGGAAGTGCCTGTCTACCACTAATTGTAACACATCCATGCTTCCAGTAGGTAAGGTATACGATTTTATGGTCAGACTGGGGGTTGGCTGGTTATAATGACAATAGAAACTCATTACTATGACAGCTTCACTGGCTACCAGTTATTTTGGGGGAAATTTTAAAGCACTCATAAAGCCTACTATGACCCGGGTCCAGACTGTCTTCCATATGAGCCTTCCTGAATTTTGAGATCTTTGGGTGAGGGCTTTCTCTTAGTCTCACCACCACCACAATCATGTTTGGTGCAGACAGAAGAGAGAATCTCTTTGATGGCTGGTTCCTGTCTGAGGATTTCGTTCTACAGAAGGCTAGGCTGGTCCCCTCTAATTCTTCATCTGTCTGCTGGCAAACACCTTTGTAAAAAGTTTTTTTAGCCACTGGGTGGCTGCTGCAGAAGGCACTTTGAACGGAAGGTGTTGTGCTTTCTCTTGAAGTATGTATGTGTTTTAAATTGATTTAATTATTTTAATTCCTTTTTCATGTCACAACATACTGGTTTTTAGCTGTACTGTTTTAATTTATGTTGCAAGCTGCCTTGGTTCCTGCACTGGGAGAAATTTCTCCTTTATTGGAAGAAAGACAGGGTATGCAGAAATAAATAAATAAGTCATATTACAATTGACATTTAAAAAGGGATAACCTTGCTTCTTTTGTGGTATAACTCTAATACTTAAAGCTATTTTTATAATTTGCTTTTATATACTCATGATTAATCATCTGATTCATTTTCCTCCTGTGAATGTAGAGATGGGACAGGATAATATTTCTGCAAAGGAGTGTTTTTGTACTGCTGAATGGATCATCAGCCCCATCAGTGCTGCTACATGAAAAGAGGTGGATTTGAGATGCTCTCAAGGTTTACAGCCTGTGCCTTCTTCTGAGTAATCCAGTCTTCTTTAAAAAAAAATTAAAAATAACCCCTGAGTAGAGATTCATAAGCTGGATTTTTGTAGCTTGGTGTTGTTTACCTTTTCTTTTGTGAATGGCAGACATACAAAGAGGTTACTCTGGGAAACTTTTGCTGATAACACAACTTATACTTATTTTTGATTTGATATTCTATTCTGGTTTTGTCCTGAATTGACAAGCTTCAGTGACAAGCCTGCTGAGAAATTGAGAGCCTTTCCACCCTACACTGTTATAGTGCTATTGTTCCACTTTCAACATCCTGTGGAATTCTGGGGTGTGCAGTTTAGAGAGAGGCACTTAGAATTCTCAGCCAAAGAGCTCTTTGGCCTCAAGAAACTACAAACCCCAGAATTCCACAGGATGTTGAAAGTGGAATGATAGTACTATAACAGTGTAGGGCCATTTCCACACTGTATCTCCTTCCATTGTCCTCCTGTCATGGTCCTGGCAGCACCTTTGCTGAGAAAAGAGCATGATGGGAACACTTGCCTCCACATCCAGCTAGCTCCCTGTAGAAGGGAGCATGAGTGACATGCACCTTCCTTCTGCAGCATAGCTGGCTTTTTTCCCATGCTGCACTGGGGAAGGAAGCACCTCCATTGCACTTGTATCCCTTCAGCATGGCTGGGAGTGACTGGAGCATCGCATGATCACGGGTGCTTAACGGATGATGGGTGGGGATGGGATGGTGATGGAACCACAATGACATCATGCAAAAGCACAACCCATGGACTTTAACACCATGCAGCAATGGAGTAAAAGGCCCTGACATATAGTGGGTGTGTTTTAAGAGCAGAAATGTAATTGTTCAAGTTCTAAAAATATTTTGGAGTTTTGTTTTGGGGTGTTGTTTCTGGGACTGGAGATGGGTCTGGGCTTGCTGTTAGAATATTCTCTTTTTAATCTTATGAATTTATTTTGCCCATCCTTTGTGTATGTGTTGGCATGTGTATAGTTAACATTGCCTTATGCCACTTAGTTTCTGTACAAGATACCAGTGGCTTGCAGCAATATTTTGTTACTGAGAAACAGGAAAGTAAAGTTACATGAAATGTAACTAAATGTAGCTATCTACATTCTAGGCTTCATTAATTGTAATTGTTTATTACCAGTTACTTTATATCTATTTTCTTGAAAAACAAGAACTTTCTGTGAAAATCAAATCTTAGCCTAAAGCTATATGTGGGGTCTTCTGCAGCATCACCAGTTCTAAGAACCTCTTTGTTGCTTGTTTCCTTCACGTCTTTTCATCGTATAACTAGCCCACTAGAGAAAGGAGGCAACTTTCATTGCTGGGAAGCACTTGGTATAGGGAGGTATATAAATTCTATTCTGCCTGAATTCTCATGTCCCTGTAGAAGCAGCTGAGTTAGGTATATGCCTTCATTTAGTGTGGAACGACATTTTTAAAATTGTTGTACTCTGGTAGGACAGATGTATCTAGACAGCTGTTTCATTCTTGCACCCCCCTGTGGCACATTTTTAAGTGTGTGTAGAGTAAAAACAGCACAGTTAATATTCTCAGGCATTCTCAGAACAGCAGGTTTGCAGGAAAAAACACACACATTCACATACACTCAATCTGCATGTGAGATCCAAAGTCTGCCTAAAAGAAATTAAAAGGAACTACATAAAAAACATCAGAGATTAATCTTCTACAAGCTGATGCAAAAAACCTGCAGAATTATTATTTGGATAACTTTGCAGCATTCGTGAAGGATGGATCTAAAACCCAGTTGCTGTAAAGTGAATAGGAATAAAGCAAGTTGGGTTCAAAATGAGGCTAAAAATGTTGTTTGAGCCCCAGTGTTGTTGAGCATGACACTATTGGGGCCTTATACAGAAAGAAATGGAAGACATTTCTCAAATAATATTAATAACAGAAATTGGAGGCTCTCTCTGGTACAATGTGCAAACAAGTAGATAAAGGGATTATGGGAACTAGTCACGCAAAAAGCTTATTTGTCCCTAAATAAATGCCATAAGAAGGCAGTGTATGCCAATCCTTAGATGTTGAAAACAGCCTTAAGAAATTAAATTTTAATAATAAGTATTATAATCATGATGGTAATGTTTTAATGACAGAGTTCTGGAAACCAGAAGGGGAGGAAAGGTTAGAGCTGTCACATTATTTTTGCAAACCCTATTTAAATCAATCCTGCATTTTAAATCTGCTTACTTCAGTGAAAATGTGGCACAGCTTTGGCAATCTCACTGAATATAAGGTTTCTTTGTGTGCTTTTGGCTTTCCTTCACAGGTTCCCATTTCAAGAGGTCGTAAGCACAGAAAATGAAATTGGTGTATGCTGAGGATGGATTAGCTGTGGTGCGTACACAGTGGTGCATTTCTGCCAATGTGCATCCCAAAAGGAATTTTGCTTTGAGTTATTGCAGGTGAAACACATTAGTTCCCCCCAGCCCAGGAGTCCCTTGGAACAGAGCTTTTAATTCATCTCACCTGAAGGGGGTCAACTGCAATGTCTACTGGAGAAGGTTCATTCATAAGCACCATGATTTCTCAGTATATTAGAATATTGCAGTAAGGATAATTTGCTAACCATTTTCAGCTAAAGACCAATCTATAATTGTGCAAATAATACTTGTGCTATTTAGGCAAAGTTGTGTTGTAGCTTCTTAGAGGATCTTCCAAATGAAAATTTCCTGTTTGTTATTTTGTTTTTATTAAAGGATTATGTCAAGTAAGAGATGATAAATCAATTGGTGAAACATTTCAATTTATAGACCAGCTTGAACCACAAAGGTGGGATGAATCACGGGACTTCTGGGGGGGAGCTTAATTTAGAGCACCTGTCCTTACAGTCCATTAATGAACCACACCACTTGTTTCAGTTCCTCCTTCATGTTGATATCTGGTTTCAACCACAAAGTCCATCTTGACCTCTTGATCTTTCTTATATGAATATTTGGCTCAATTGCCATGGCAAACTTTGGCTCAGTTGCTCATATGGCAGAGGAGCCTGATTTAAGATCTTTCGTTAGGGGAAGAAGACTAGAAACAAGAAATATTGTCTATTTGTTGGTTGTGATTTTATTTTTGTTCAGAAGAATTGAGGCATGCATTGTTTTAACAAATTGTTTTATAGAGTACCTTGTTTTATAGAATTAGTCCACTGCCTAATTAGTCCTTGGAGATCATCAATCCCCTGTACAATTATGGAGTTATTCAGAGACTTTGACTAACATCATTTCTCAGCATAAGTTCTCCAGTGTAAAATGAAATAGTAATGACCAACTTCAGAGATGTTTGATGGACTAAAATGTAGCTTTGTGAAATGTAAATCTCCCCAGCTAGCTCAGAAACTATTCTCCTTACAGCTATTATAAAGCAAACCCATTCCGCAAAAAGGGCATCAGAAAGCGGTAGGGAAAAACAGATAGGCAGATATTCTATTTTCTGTGAAGCAGCTATTATGAAAATGTGAACTGAGTTTCTTAAAGATTTTTAGTGTGTCACCAGCATGGAAACACACTGGGTGACCTTGGGCAAATCACATTCTGTCAACCTTAGAGGAAGGCAAAGGCAAACCTCCTCCAAAAAAATATTTCTAAGAAAACCTTAGGATAAGTTCATCTTAGAGTCTCCATAAGTTGAAAATAACTTGAAGCAACACAACAAGCCAACACAGACAGAGAACTCCTAGCACTACTAGTTGTCCTTTTTTTCCTTTCCTTTTGTGGACATAAAGAATATGGAAGGCATAGTGGTAGAAAAAAAAACGCCTACAAGTGGACCATGTAAAATTTGGTGAATGACACAGGGTGATTACACAAGAAAAACTTTACCTGGAAGCACCCCTATTTTTATTTATTTATTTGTATCCCGCCTCTCCATATGGATCGAGGCGGTGAACAACTTACAAATAGCATGTATTTCGAAACATTTCTATACATGCCCCCAACAAGCTGGGTACTCATTTTACCGACCTGCGGAAGGATGGAAGGCTGAGTCAACCTTGGAGCCTGGCAGGATCGAACTCACAACCTTGTGGCTTGCAGTACTGGCATTTAACCACTGCGCCACCAGGGCTCCTATTCCATCCAGTGCTAGACCTGCTTTGGAGGTAAGTTCAAACATGCATCCATTCATTCACTCCATTCATTCACTTCATTCATTCATTCATTCATTCATTCAATTTATATGCCCCTCTTCAGCCATAAAGGCTCTTAGAGCAGTTTACACATTGTTAATTTGACAGCTCCACTGCCCTCAGGCTTACAATCTAAATAAAAAACAAGGAAGAGGGAATGGTAGTGGGAGAAGAAATTAAGTCTAGCAGAAATTGCCAGTTCTTCTCTCCCTCTGAGGCCAGGGCAGTGGCAGCTGGGTTGGAGGGAGGGGCTTTCATCTGCTTCTGGGCCTAGGCATGATGGAACTGTGCCTGCTTTAGCTCTGAATGCAATTGGAATGCTCAGTTAAAAGATAGGCAATCCACACTAAATGCTCTCAGGTTAATCTAATAAGAGAGGAAGAGAGGGGAGGAGTGCCAAGCAGGGTGCCAATTTTATCTCCCATAACCCAAGACTTTTAAAAGACAGAATCAGAAGTGGTGAAAAGTCCAATTCCAGTTTGTAAAACTGGGGAGGGGGAAGTACAAGACATGCAGGGCCCTATACCTTGTTTTAATGCAGGAAAGCCCTCCTGGAGGTTTCCAAGAGCAGAAATAGCTATTTTGAACATTTTTCCCCCCAGTGGAAAGGCTTTGGCAGGTATGGGGAAGCCGCAAGAACAGATCTGAGGATTACATGCAGTACACAAGCTAAAGTACACGCACACACATCTCAACCACAGCTAGGTTATTATTCATAAATTAACCATCACCTTTGCTGTGACTGTCATTATCATATTTAGTATATAGGTGCCCAGTGCACTTCATAGACAATATCCGTGTGCTAATTGCTTAGTTTAGCACATACCTGCAAGGTGAACTAATATAGCAGGTTATGATCCTGTATGTATTTTCCTGGGAACAAGCTCCATTAGGACTTATGCCAAATTAGATATACCTAAGAAGGTACTGTGGTTTCCATATTAGCAATGGGGTTGGGGGCAGCTAAGATTTCTTTATAGAAACCACTGATATCTGGATTGAATTGAAATACAAATACAGCTCAGGTGTTTGACTATAAGGCTGTGTATTAGAACTGTGAGCTTAAGTGCAATCTAAGAGGGAGAAAACTTGTGCATATATTTTGCAGCTCAATATATGGCCCCTGTCAAGTCCTATCAGTGGGACGCATTCCCAGGTAAAGGAGTATAGGATTGCAATCCCTTTCCTCCTGGGTGAAACACACATTAGCAAGTATAAAGAAGGCAGAGACTATGGCAGCACTGTGCACTTTAATACACAGCAGAAATTGTTAATAGTTTACGACATTATGGCTTTAATTTCTGTTTTTATGATGGGAAACCAATGGTGGCTGCAACAGGTGTTTCTAAACTCCAAAGCATTTTCATTTAATTATATGGTCAGGCATGGCAGGACTCATAAAGTTTTCATGTTTGTGCTTTTGCCACGATACTTATGTTGTAAGAGCTGCAGCTGTGAAAAGCTTTAAGAAAGTCTTTTTCACCTTGTAAAACTTGGAAATATCAAAACTGTACAAGGAAAACTAATCAACATGTCATTCAGTTCAATGGAATATTCCAGGGTGAAAGTGATAAGCAACATGGACTCTCTTTGCAAAATTTGCCAGGGTTTGGATTAGAATAAGCATAAACAACATTCATGGCAGTTTAAGTGAATAAATACATGTGTAACCATGACTTCTCTGAGTATGTTTTTCTGAACTATTCCAGGCACAAAGCCCTTCAAGGATGGTGAAGAGAAGGGAGTATAATATTACATCCTAGAACTACTTCAGTATGTCTGTCATACACAAAACACAGAAAGTGTTCACAACTCTTTCAGCTAGTTAGAGTAATGGGGTACTTTCCATAGCTACACAGAACAGGGTGGACAGTTCTCTAACTGAAGGGCTGTCAGAGCACAAACCTCATCAGGATCTTCTCCAGTATGGGGAGATATTGTATATTTCTATTGCCATCTATGCATATATAAATCCTCTATTGGAAAGTCTGTTCCATTCAAGTTCTAATGGAAGATAAAGATGCCTTGAAGTTGTTCATCAGCACTTAGCACCTGGACAGCAAGCTGAGTAAATGTGCAGGTCGGCTGACAAGGGTTTTTTTCACTGTAGGGAGATATCTTTTACTGTTTCAGTTAGAAGAAAAATCTGTATGTATGTATGTATAGATAGATAGATAGATAGATAGATAGATAGGTAAAAATTATATGAACCTCTATCTTCTTTGCCCCCCTTTTTTTGTTGATGCATCTTTTCTTCTTTGTCAACGTAAAGGTTTCCACCTTACTATATAATATTCTTGTGTTTATATTCCATAAATAGGCTGTACAGCAGAACCAACTCTGTAGAACATCTTGCACTATAATGTAATGCAAGCATGCTTTCTTTGTATTCCTTTAGGTGTTATTAGACTGCAATACCTATGATACTCACTAGTAGCTGTGCTGGCTAGAAATGCTAGGACTTCCAGTCCAACAATATCTGGAGGGATACATGAATCCCACCTTTGTTCTACACTCATTTGGCTTTTCTTCCATTTGGTCTTTTTAAGTTTCCTGGCATAGTTTCTTTGTTTTACTATACATAGGTTTTAACTGTGTACATATTGTAATTTTAACTGTTTTATTGCTTTTTCTACTCTATTGCAAGCTGCTTTTATCATGTTGAGAAAAAAGGAAGAATAGAGATCTAACAAATAAATGATATTTTCCCCTTCTGATTTCAGGATGTCTGTGCCAATGCTTCTGTTGTTGAAAAGGCACCACCCCTGCATAAGAGAGATGTGTCAGGAAGCTTGGAGCAAAACTAAGCTTTATAGAAATGTACTCTTTTCCCCCTACCCCACTGTATGGAAAAAGCCAAGGGCACAGAACAAAATAGTTCACATTAGTATGCTCAGGAGGTAAAAAAGTCACCTGTTGATTTATGGCAGATCCATGAATTTCATAGGAGGTTTCTTAGGGAAGGAATAGTCAGAGGTGGTTCTGCTAGTTCCTCCCTCTGAAATATAGCCAAAAGTACTTGGTATTCACTGCTGGTCTCCCATGTAAGCACTAACCAAGGTTGACCCTGCTTAGCTTCCAAGATCAGGTGGGATCTGGTGTTTTTAGGGTAATAAGTCCTTGACTGAGGAAGAAAATGGAGAAGCAGAAAATAGGCAAGGAAGCTGGAACTCTGAAAAGTATACTATGGCACTATGTTGTAGCTCCCACATGTGCCTATATGCCACTCTCTTGGGTACTCTGGGACTAAATTTTGAAAGAGATATTAAAAACGCAGATAGCCATCATGGTGTAGTGATTTGAAAACTGCACTAAAACCCTGACGACTAGGGTTTAATTCCCTGCCTGGCCCTAGAAACCCACTGAGTGACCTTGGGTGCATCACGCACTCTAAGCCCCAGAAGACCTTGCAATAGG
Source organism: Ctenosaura bakeri (assembly GCA_948474755.1). Taxonomy (NCBI): domain Eukaryota; kingdom Metazoa; phylum Chordata; class Lepidosauria; order Squamata; family Iguanidae; genus Ctenosaura; species Ctenosaura bakeri. Next base: position 344,809 of record CAOLHI010001572.1, on the reverse strand, counting down.
TTTATCTTAGGGTTGCCGTAAGTCAGAAATGACTTGAAGACACATAACAACAATTAAAAAACACAGTTGGAAACCTTGTCAGAATTTGTGTTTGTAAAACAGGTAACACAGAAACAGCAACAGCAACTCCCTTGAGTTTGAATGCACTTGTACTGAAGCTGGTTGAAAAAACATCTCCACTCCCAAACTGGAGAATTCAGTACCAGAACCTTGTTCTCTTATAAGTACACAAATTCCAATGTTTCTGAAAGCTTTGAAGTCCTAAAGTAAAATGCAAAGATACATATAAGTATCTACCACTGTTACAAGGAACTAACCCTTCCATTCCATCCTGCACACACAAATCAAAATTCTGTTACCTAAATCATTGTCACAAGGGCTCAAAACTTTTTGCCTGCTCAATAGTTCCACTCTAGCATTCTCTGTTTCAAAGTATCTCTCCAGGGCTTTTTCCAATCCACAACTTTTTTGGAATTCTCCATCCACTGGGCTAAAACAAGTAGTTCATAGATGTTACCTTTATCTTTTTTTAACAGTGTTTGATAGGTTTCAGATTATAATATTTGTTGCTAAAGGTTTAATTCTGTAGGATCTTGAATATTTATAACTTTATTATAATGGCTTGGAATCTTCATAAGAACATATATTTATATTGAATTAGATCAATTAAAAAAGTTATTTTCCCCCTGCTTGTAAACATTGCAATTGACAATGAATTTGCAATGAATAAACTTGAAAAAAAAAGTACCTTTATGATGTTCACGTACAATGGATCAATCGCAGTGACAGAACTTGGAAATGTTACTTTGTGGATTATAACTCTCAGAAAACTCCAGCCAGCATGGGAAGTGCAAAAGCAGGAAATTGTTATTATTTTGTTTGCGACAGTAGCCACCAATATTCTACGTTGGCCATTTCCGCACTAGACTGTTATAGTGCTATTATATCACTTTCAACATCCTATGGAATCCTTGGGTTTGCAGTTTAAACTGCATAGGATGTTGAAAGTGGTATAATAGCACTATAACAGTTTAGTGCGGAAATGGCCATTGACTGTGTAATTAACCAATGTCTCCTGACCTGATTCTCCCCTCCCACCTTAATAGCCAGAAACTTCATTGGGTGAAGGTCTTTTCAAATGCTGATCAGGGCACGAGGAGGAGGATGTTTCCAGACCCCTCCCACCAGCAGGTAAGGCTCTGATAAGGCATTGTGAGAGGATCTTGCTTCTGATCTTTGCAACCTCACTCATTGGTGGCAGAAAGCCAGAAGCATGATTGTCCTGGTGCTCTTATCGGCATCTGAAAGGCCCTCTGTTGCCTGACACAGCTTCTAACTGTTAAGATTGGCTGAGGGGGCTTTACATAGGCTTACAGAGCAGATATGGATCCATTCCATGTTATGAATCTGTATTTGCGATATAGAATGTCTGCCAGTATTTTTACTGCCTGGAAGATGGAATGAGAAACTTGTGGGATTTTTTTTTTAACATCAGGTGCCAAGAAAACATGATTGGCCTTGGATACTATGTACTGTCACTTTGGGGACATAGGCTTCACCTCAGGGATCAAAATGGTGGGACATGAGGTATGGAAAGAGGCTAATGAGCCCTCTACAGAGGCAGATCAAGAGTGGGACAATTTGGGCCTTGAGTACTAATGTCAGGGAGGCACAAAAAGGAGGACCCCCACCTGCCCCCCCATTGCTCACCCCTCTCCCATCCACTGCCTCATGCCTTGCCACCACCTGCCGCTGCTCGCCCCTCCACAATCTGCCATTACTTGCCTTGCATCTGCCTGCAGTTCACCCCACTCCCACCTGTCGCCGCTCACCCTGCCCCCTTTCCCTAGGCAGTGTTGAGCCTTGGTATGCCACTGGCCCTCTGCTACCACCATGGTATACCCCCTCTCCTTCCATACCACCAGCCACTTACACTGTCTCCTACTCTCCTGCTTCTCAAACATTATTCCAAAGTGTTTATCACCTGTTGGGCATACCCTGAAATGGAATGATAGGGGATCAGCCTTACATTTGGAATAGGTGAAATGTTTTGCTTAAAACTCTAAGCATTATGCTTGCAGACTTTTTTTTAATGCAGTAAATGTAGTGTGGGAAGAAGCTCTTATTGAACTTGGGACTCTAACATGCACCCAACCCATTTCCACACCTAGGTTAGAATGTTTGGCATGGAAATGTATAATGGTGTGATTTTGTTTCCCCATGACTAGAGTTTCTACTGTAGGGGGGAAAAGGTGAACTGATTAGAAACCCTTGCTCAGTTGGCTTCATTTTTGTTTTCTCTGGCAGGGAGAAGTAAACCTTCATGTGTGAAGTATTACTTTTTCATGTCTCTGTACACAATTAATTTTTTTCCCAGGCATTGGTTGTTCTCCAAAATCTTTTTTTAAAAGGTTCTTTATGTATTGCTCTTTTGTCTGTTGCTAAAATTCAGATTCATAAGATATTTGGATGGATTTTAAAAATGGTTTATGAAAATATCCAGACTGGTTAGAGGTGCCAGAAATGCATACATTTGTGTGTGTGTGTGTGTGTGTGTTAGCTGGTTGGATGTTTGTTTCTGCTCCTTGTTCTTGTTAGTTTATAAACTGATGAATTTATGGTCAGTAGTTTACTTTTCTGGAACTCTCAATTTACATTTCATTATCTGGCAGGAAAGATCATTTAAATAAATTAGAACATTAGAATTGTGCTAGTATTTAGAAGAACACTCTGGCTTTAGGAAACTAATTAAAGAATTGGAACTTGGACTACCAGTTCATGATTTACCTGCAATCCTATGTTATCTACACTATCCAACATCTGGCTTTGCTTTAAAAGGTTACAAATGGCAATTGTATGTTTGCCCAGTATATAATGCCACAGCAAATGACAAGGTAGGAAACTCTAGAAAGTGTTGTTGCTAAATGTATATGGGTCCAAGAAGAAGCCTTTAGCCACTGCAGTGCTAACCTTTCTCATACTGGCAGAAAGGGTAGAGAGTACATTTTATGCCAGCATCTATTTAAGACAGAATTGTGTGTCTGATTCTGTCTAGAAATTACTTAGTCTAGATCATGTTCACTGAACTGAATGAGATTACTCAAAGCAAGGAACTGAAGGAGACTGCCTTTAGTGAGCCAGGCTACTTAGGTCTGTTGTAAAGGCCTTTGATATGATACATTTTGCTTTTATGTGGTGGTTACCGTTTCTAGGGAAACTCACTCTTGTATGCTGTGTTCAGCCCTCTGACTCACGTATCTAGTCCTCTGCAGAATAATATCACATTATAGTTGGTTTGAAGCTGGGTGTGGGGGGAGCCATGGAGAGTAAATAGCACAGGATATGCATAACCACTTCCAAGCAGAATAAGCAAAACATTTCACATTCACAAAGGGATTCATTGATGGCAACTTCATTTTGTTAGAAGTCCTGGAACCTGTGGAAATTTGGAATATGTTTATGAATTGAATACTAAATATTCATGGCTTCTTGGGAGACGCACACCAAAGCATCAAATAAAACTTCATGGCAATTTAGCCATGCATGGTAAACTGTAACTGAATGTGAAAGAGGCCATCAGAGGGAATAATGTCACTATAGTACACCTTCAGAATGACTTTTAAAGGGTAAGATTGTATGCATTTATTTAATCTGTAACATTCCCCAGTCCATTAAAAAAAATATTCAAATAAAATTACCCTATAAACACAAGAAATAGTCTGTTTTAAATGTTGAAATTTTACAGAGATTCTCTAATGTGGTTAATGTTTTATATATACCATTCCACCACAGATTTTACATGATTAAAAAATGCTGAGACACAGAGGATGTTCCATGTTGTTGTTGTGTGCCCTCAAGTAATTTCTGACTTATGGCAACCCTATCACTGGGTTTTGTGGGACTGAGAGTGTGTGATGCACACAAAGTGGCCCAGTGGGTTTACATGGCTGACTGGGGAATTAAACTTTGGTCTCAAGGATCATAGTATAACACACAACCATTACATCATGCTGGTTCTTACAGCATCTATTCAAAACACTACTCTTTGTGCCCTTATAGTCTGATGCATGGTCAAAACGACATCCCTGATTGACCTGAGAGAGCACTATAAGGTATAGGTAATATGAAGGATGGTGTCATGTGGGGTAGAGGTCAGAGTGTTTCACTGACACTTGGAAGATCCATGTTCAAATCAATACCCAACCATGACACTTTGGGGGTGACTTTGGACTAGTCAGACAAGGGTACCTCATAGGGTTGAGAGGATAAAATGGGGAGGAAAAGAGAGCCCCGTGTGTGGCCTGTTGATACTGGAGGAAAAGTCAGGATATAAATATTAAGTCAGGGGTATAGCTGTGGGGGGAAAGGCATAATAAGGCCATTGGTCCTCTAGATAAAAATTCTGTTCTCTCAATAAAATGTTCTTTTAGACCTCCATTTTCTAGCATTTCAGTAACAGAAAATTTTAATCAAATATTTAGAAATATAATTTAGGCATCCAAAGAAAAGAGGCAGGCAGAGTTAACAAGGGAAGGCAGACACACCAATAAAAGTTCTAGATGAGAACAATGTTCAAAGTCTCACTCTCTGGAGTGCCAGAAAAAAAAGAGGGGAGGGCATAGGGGCAGAATTTATGGAGGGCACTGCCCTCATCTCTCCATAGCTACACTCCTGTTTACAGTATTCTGGGATCTACTATGAAAGATTTTTCTGTATTTATAAAATGATCCTATACATTATGTGTCTATACAGAAGTAGGGACTTTGGTGTTCTTTGGGGCTTTTTCTAGCTGAATGCAGCTGAAAAGAATTTCTATAGTAGCCTACAGTTCAATTTGCAGTTGACATGATAAAATGGTATATATACAAAGATGATATACAAAGGTAATACAAAGAACAAAGTCACAACTGTAAGAATTCAGCAAAGCAAATGAATCCACGGTGAAGACTAACCCACACAACATGATAGGACCCCCTAAGGAAATGAACATCTTTGTCTATTATTGAATGACATGACAGTTGCTCTAGAGACCAGGATTCAAATCCCCATTTGGCTGTGGAAACTCACTGGGTGACTGTGGACAAATCCATTCTTTCTGCCATAGCAGGAGACAAATCCCCTCTAAACAAACCTTGGCAAGAAATCCCTGTGATATGTTCACTTTGGTGTTGTCATAAACTGGAAACAACTTGAAGACTCACAACAACAACAATGTATTTGCAATAGAACTTCTATAAAAATTAATAGTCTTTTCAAGGAATATTTGAAGGCACCATCATGTACCACATAGTGTTGTAGTCTAGTCTACACTTTACGTGAGTGTAGAGAACAATAGTTCCTCTGTTCTGTCTAGGAGGGATTAATGTTCATGCACTAGTCTAAGCCTATCACAGAACTTAGGACTTTATCACAAGATGCAGTTAAATAATAATAGCATTTTTGGCTAGAATATATCACATTACATTGTTCCTCTTCTGTTGTTCTCCTGATGGGAAACCATTTGGAAAGTGTTTCTTTTACAAACACAAACAATTTGTTAATGATCCCTTTCACAAAATGTAAGAAAAATATTGCCAACAACAAAATAAAATACAGTAAAACAAAATACAAATAAAAATCTGGCATTTGGACCAGAATTGGGTATACAGAAAAGCATGAAATACAAACCTGGCTAGCATAAGTGAGAAGTTTCATCCTTTGAGAATCTGCACATGGCCCATATTTCTGCGGTTCAGATTTAATAAAATGTATTTGCCTATGTTGAATAGCAGACCCCAAATCACAGCACATTGATCACTGATGTGTCAGCACAAAAAGCTGCAATGACAAGATATTTTCCTTTCATTGTTGCCAGCAGGCATTTCATTGAGGACACTGAACCACTAACAGGGAGGGTGAGCAATTGTAGGTAGCCAGGTCCCTCCATAAGAGTTTGGAGGGCTGCACCCTGCATTATGCTCCTCCCTGCAGAAAATTTCAAAACTCCTATTTAAATTTTTTTTACCCTCAAGTGAACTCTAGTGGTTTAAGGGGCATTCTCTCAGGAAGTGACCTGGAATTCAAAAAACAAAACATGAACAGAAGTGATCTGTTCACTTTCTGTTGTTTTTTTTAAAGGTCTCTCCTTGGCTTAAAATGTCTAGGAGGAGAGGAATGTGGCAAAAAGGCTTTTAATATATATATATGTGTGTGTGTGTTTAACGTTTTTTGACCCCAGGGGGTCCATTGGGTTACAAAAATGTCCAGGGATACTGCATGTGGGTTGCAACTCACACTTTGCCAACCTCTGCCCTACCACAAAAAATATATACGTGAAGTGGTTTCTCTTTCTAATTTCTAAGGCAAACAAGGTCTAATCTAATTTGGTACCTCATTCCCCCCCAACCCCCCCCCCAATGTCAGGCCCATATGCATGATATCCATGATTCATGATATCAGATCCCTGATGAAACTCCTTTGCAGTTACTGTTTTGTATGCAGAAAGTTTACTTTGCATATTTCTCAACATTTCTTTGTTTATGGGTTCCTCCTGAAAACTGAAGCTCTCATTGAATCACCATGCAAAATGACAGTCAACCTGTATCTCTCCTTCAGTGTCTATAAACAACCCCTGTAGGGCATATTCATTCTTTCTCTTCCATTTAAATTAAGGTCACTCTTTTGCCAAGAACAAACTATTAAATACCAATCATAGCAAAGAGCCAATAGCAGGAGACAAAATATCAGAACATTTACAAGTTGCTGGATTCCAAATTGAATAAAAAGAGTATCTTTGGCACCATCCTGGGCTACAAGTTGACATGTCTGTCTGCAGCTCCTCAGCGTGACCTTCTTTTAACGTCAGCCGTAACAAAGGCTAGGCTGTCAGCTTTGGTGCTGCACCTCTGAGCAGGTAACTGTATCATCTTCATGAATGACATCTGTGTCACATTCATGGCATGTCAGGAAGTCTTTAAAACTCACTTGATCAAAACAGAGAAGCATTTTCACATTGACCTTGAGGAGCAGATCAAATAGTGTCACTTAGAAAGTGCAGATTATTTCCTCCTCCAAGACATGCCAAGGCAGGTTTTGAAAGTAAAGATTTGCTGTTCTTGACAGACTGAGTCGCCTTTGTATGCTGGTAGTTGATTGCTTTTTCCGATAGAGGAAACAGAACAAGCATGGATCCTGTTTTCCCATAATCCTGACATGAGTAAATGTTCCTAAATTACAGCAGTGCTTTGGTTGGTACGAAAAAACCCTTGCTTGGAATACAGAGCATAAAAATAGTCTGTGATGGCAACAACGACTACTATTCATAATATACTAGAGAAATGCATATCATTGAGTATGGAGGGTGTGTCCCTAACCCTTGGAAGTCATGACTGCAGCAAAGCCAAGTGCAACCCTCCCCCTAATAGAATCAATAATCTCATATTATAGCCTATTAATTTTGGTCCACAAAATCAGTGGGGGCCACTGGGAAGGAAGCCAACCCTATTTACATAGTTGTGCTCTGTAACTTGCTTTGCTTCACCTGCATTTCCATTTTTTAGTGAGGCATGTTACAGTGTGCTGCAATCCAGAAGCAAGATCACTCTCCTATGTGTGTTACTCAGAAGCTGGTACTGAAAGGCATACTGCCAGAGGTCATTAACGGAGCCCAAGAATGTCCATTCTGAAGTATCAAGCAAACCGCGGGTTGAGATGATTTGGTAGTTAGACAGCAATGACTGGCTGATGGAATTTGACCATATCTCTCTGGTACTCACTAATTGCTTAAAAGTTTAGAAAAATCTTTTATAAATATTTATGCAGAGCCTGGAGGGGAGATTTGTTTGACTGCAACCTAAAATTCCCAGTCAGAATTGCCATTGGCCATGCTGGCTGGGGAACTCTAGGTGATGTACTCCAAAAAGATGTTTCAATTCATTCTAATTTGATAGCTTTTCATTCGATTTGATTAATAGAAAGTGAAAATCTGGTTGGTCACATTAGATATTATAGGTGCTTGGTATGTCCATTATCCAAGAAAACTCTTTTCAGCATTCTCAAAGCCATAGAAGATTTCAGTTAAGACAGTATTCAAACTCTGCAGCCAAAATAGTTTGTGTATGTTATCACATGCCTTTGCAGTCTCTTGTATGTAGGAAGAAGAATCTTATAGAGTATAGGGAGTATATTGAAATGTTGTTCAAAAATAATTTTTAAAAATTAAGCAATTGAGACTATTGCTGGTCAACTTTGATGAAAGTAGTAAATTGGATTTCAGCTTCCCCCCCCCCCCTGTGGTTAGAATAATGTAACTGTACCTTTATAACTGGAAAGTTCATGGTAACTGTTGTCTGAATCTGAGTTTGGACCTTGGTTGCTATTTTTCATTTTGGAACCTTTATGTCTATCATTTTGTCACTCTGAGTGGAATTGTTATGTAGGTTTAATGAGATATCTTCTTGATTCATGCAGGACAGGTCACCTGATATCACTTTTGCAAGAAGGTTTCATTTTTGATAGTTTAGTACCTTTTAATTAGGATGCTTCAAAAGTAAGGGGGAAGCCATCTACCTCCAATCAAAGGGCTGATTTAGGGAACTCCATGCAGTTTTGAAGAAAACTTCAGGAAAGGTCTAGGTTGTTCTTGGTTGAACTTCTCAGCATTTCAGGGTAAATTGTGGTAGCAAATACATGGGTGAAATCAGAACTATTAAACAAAAATGTGATCAGATGCCCTTTGCAAGCAGCGAAAATCTTTGTGTACCATTAGACAAACTGGCTGGAACAAAGAGAATTAAATTACAAAACATCATGATTAAAATAGTGTTAAACTGTCTATAGATATAAAATCATTGAAAATGTTAATTCAAAAGCAAATAATGATAATGAAAATATAACTAAAAGTAATATCTTTAGTTTCTAGAGATATCAAATGTTTTGCAGGTTGCATGTTCCTCTCAATAGTGAATAAAGAGGGAGAGTCTGCATTTGAGCAAATAACTCGGATAGAATCTAGAGTCTATGTTGCATATTTCCAGTTCAGATGTAATCCAGGAAAAGTGTCACAGAACAGAGATTTGTAAGAAGGCTGTGGTCTTCTTGCGTTCCATACTTTCCTGCTGCAAAAGATTTAAAAAAATGAAAAAGATATAATATTCTGTTTGTTTTGTTCCATAACTTTACTCCACCTAGTGGACATTGGAACAATACAAGTGTAACTCAAGGAATGATATACCATAGGTTTTTTTCAATATCTAGATGTGTTCAAAATGTTTTTTAAAAATTCTTTATTTATTCAGGTGCTGTGGTTGAATGATTGATTATAAATTTATCTATAATTTATAAATTTATCAGTTTGTAAACAAAATACCAAATCCTGGTAACAACAAAATAAAAAGAATATGTAAATAAATAATTAAAAACTAAACAAAGAAACAAAAATCCTTAAAACTTCCAATTAAGTGAAACAAAGAAGAAAGATTTTAAAAATTACATTTAAAAAAACGGAAAAACTTTCTGGGCAACTGCTATGAGAATTCTTTTTCTATTTTGGGACTTTTGAGTGAAAGTGGGGGTTTTTTGCCAATAATTTTGTATATGAAACAATGTATTATGCACAGAAACCTGTATTTTTGCACATTTTTTTGTGCAAGTAAGTCCTCTCCTAAAAACTGTCAACCTCAATTCACTCTTATCATGAAATCTCACCCAGAGGGGATAAAAATTTCCCTATCTGTATTTCAAGTGCTGCCCACTTGAAGCACTAATTGTAGTGTAACTGCTAATAACTCTCAAGAACATTGATTTTGTTATTATCACAATTCCTTTTCTAACAATTACGGTATAACCACAATACAGTAAATTGTATAGCCTATGGTGTGCAGCTCACTCTTTTCTGACTATATTACTTTTTATATTAGAAAAGCTTTGATATTTGTAGGCTTGTATGCCTTATTTTCCTGTGAGTTGCAACTTAACTGGTGATCAATGTGGTTGAGTCTTCTATGTTCTTGTTGCAGCTAGAAGACTCATATTTTTAGACTTGAAAGACAAATATTCACCAGTCATTGTTCAGCGGTCAGAAGACCTTTTTACTTTGGCCAAGCATAAACATGCATTCCACAGAAATCAGATCCAAGTAAAATGTTTCAGACATATGACTAACTCATGTTAGCATATATACAAGGGGCCACATTCATATTAAATGTATCCCTCCCCCTTCTTTCCCAGATCTTTTCTTTTTTTCACCACTTCTTTTCATTTATTTATTTGTATTTAAAAAATCCTATTATTTTAAAAAAAAACTATATAGTGACTGCCATTGTAACAATTGAGAATTTCATTCCTTTTTGGTGGAACTGTAACTGTTAACTTACTTTTATAGTTGCAGGGATATGAACTGATTAAATGATTGAGAAGGAGTACTATGTAGTTCAAGTGCTGGCTCATGCTGCTGCCTTGAGCTCTGTTGCGGCTGTTGTGGTGACAGTGAAGTGAATTGGAGAATTTGCTTTCTTTTGTTCTCTAAGTTGCCCTGGTGGCACAGTGGTTAAATGTCGGTACTGCAGCCACAATGTTGTGAGTTCAGTCCTGCAGGGCTCCAGGTTGACTCAGCCTTCCATCCTTCTGTAGGTTGGTACCTTGTTGGGGGCAATTAGCTAACACACATTGTAAACCGCTTAGGGAATGCTTAGCACTGATAAGTGGTATAGAAATGTAACTGCTATTGCTATCTGCTATTGCTAGCATAGCCCAGTAGCTTCCAGGATTCAGATGTTTTTGAAAAGTAACCATGAAAGGGCTTTACTTCTTCCTCTGAGATTGGTGTGGCAGCTCCCAATTGTTAAGGCACCCTATCTTTTCCACACATGTCTGCCTTCCCCCTTATAATACCAGCTTTGTGTAAAGGGTGAGGCTTTTCAATGGTTATTTGGAACCCCTTACTATGACAGTGAGTTTTCTGGGTTACTTTAAATGTTGTAAACCCCTCAGCCAAGTCAGTATTTATAAAAATAAACTGTAACATTTGTTAAGATAAAATACAGAATAAAGTTTTGGAGTTCATATGTAAGGCAAAGTTAATAGGGGTGTTTAGAGTACTTTTAGACAGTCTCCTTATATCTTTAAACTCTCATATAAGCACAAGTATCATAAACAGCCCCTTGACTACATTCTCATCAAAGACTTTAGGTTACACTTTCTGACCAGATTCTATCATCATTTAATTACTCTTTTGCCTCTCACTTGGCCGTCACTGAAAATTAAACCCTTCCCACACCATCACCCTCCCTGGCTGGCTGAGGGACTTCCCCCCCCCACAACTTTTTCTGGTGAGAACTCTCACTGAAGGACTGCACATGACAATCAGTCTTTGCCTTTATCTGTCTTTTCCTCTCAGCCACCAGCCCCTTCCACACACTACAGGGCTGGGTTTCTCTCCTGAGGAGCTATTTCTGGTTGTTTGGCGACCTGTTTCCAGGCCGTTTTGGTACTCTAGATAGTCATACCCCTAGAACTCCACTACAATAACTAAACGAGCAATTTAGTTACTTTTGAGAAACAGGAAAGTAAAGGTATATATATCTTTTGAAGCTTGGTATTGTAACTATAACTTTTTAAGCTGAGCCAGTGTGGTGTTATGGTTTGAGTGCTGGACTGAGACTCCAGGAGGCTAGGATTCAAATCCTTACTCAGCCATGGAAACATCCTGGATGAACTAGGGCATGTCACACTCTCTCAGCCTTAGGGGAGGGCAATAGCAAAGCACTTCCTCCTGCCTAGAAAACACTATGATATGGTTGCCATAAGTCAGACACAACTTGAGGGTACACAACAATAACATTTTTTTAGGAGTAAATTTTGAATCTATGCCCTTGGAAGTTATTGATTTACTAAAGAGGTACCTACCTTGTGCACTGCATTCTACTGTAGGCTGAACAATTATTACAGAATTGCCACTATCTTCTCCATTGATGTGGCCACTACCTTTTCCACTATAAGATATTTTCTCTCTGAGTCCTCAGTGTACACAAGACATGTAGGGCCTTTCCGTAGTATACTGTTATAGTGCTATCATTCCACTATCAACTTCCTCTGGAATTCTGGGGTTTGTAGTTTACTGAGGCCAAAGAGCTCTCTGGCTGAGAATTCTGAAGGCCCCTCCCTAAACTGCAAACCCCAGGATTCCATAGGCTCTTGAAAGTGGAATAATAGCACTATAGCAGTGTAGTGTGGAGAACCCCTACATCCTTGGAAACTATTTTCTATATAGCGTACGTAAAACTACCACCATTTGAAGGGACAAACCTCAACAACTAAAAGAATGTGTGCTAGTAGAAATGTGTGCCTTCCCAAATGTGTTTTCCAGCATTCAAGTTGGTGGGTGAGGTGCCTGCCTTGCTCACTCCATGAATTTCCACTATTAAGGGGTGCTGGACCTGCACTGTATGTTTGAATTTTGTCCTGATCAAACAAGAACAGGAAATCTCCCAGGGATTAATTCTGCCTCTGACATGATTAGATAATTTGCCTACTGTAAAATCAAAGCTCTCAGCACATATTTTTAACTTCAGATGAATACTTCCCATTCATCATGTATTATAATTTGGCTAGACAAGAGGTAAGAGTCAAGATGATTAACTTGATCTTTACAAAAAGGCATATGAATCTTCTCTGAAGCAAGACTATCTTTATTTGAGGTTAGTAACGGTTTCATTTCTGTACACTGTCCATCAAAAGCTGTGATGAAGATGTGCCCCCGACTTTTGATCAGGGTGCCAGATGTCAAAGCATTTCAAGTGATTTTGGGTATGTAATATTAGCAATATTGTTTCAGTTTGCTCTAATAAATCAGGGAGCTGTCCTCTGTTTTGGTGTGAAACACTGATGATCTAAAACACCTGCAAATGCCAGGCACTGGAGGAAAGCAACTTCTTAGTCTTCAGTGATATGTGACTGCAAAACATCATTTATCAGTGTGGGTATGAACTTTAATGTACACTATAGCATAGGACTAAGGAGCTTGTAGAATTCCAGTTGTTTTGCTGAACTACAGCTCTCTTCACCCCTCATCCTTGGCCAGGTTGGTGAGGGCTCACTGGAAACAGAATCCAAAAACATTTGAAGAGCCACATGTTCCTCATCTCTGTTTCAGGCTCAGCTATGGGCATTCATAAAGAAGAACATTTTTCCGCTCATGGTATGCAAAGCAAACAAAATCTGAGATATACTAAATATAAATATTCAGTTTCACTTGTTGAACGACAAGGTAGTGACGATAAAATAAAATATAGCCTCCTGTCTTATATCATGTGACATCCAAAAACAAGATAGAGAATGGTTTGCTTTGACCAGTTCTTAGAATTTGAGATCCAGTATGACATAGTGGTGCTTGTGCGTATGCTTCCAACTTTTTGTTTTTAAATCAGCATTTACTTTGCCTTTCTAATGCCAGGTTGGCAAGTTGTGGTCCTTCAGATGTTTTTAGATTCCCATAAACCCTCACGGTTTGCTGTGTTGGCTAGGGCTGATGGGAGTTGTAGGCCAAAAATCATGAATATGCAAGGTAGCTTACAATCAAATGCTTCCAATTACAACAGGCAAAACAGACATGTCATTTTCCACTCAATGCAACAGTGAATATTGGGAAAAGTGGGATTGTGGGCTAAGGGATAGAGTATGGATTTGGACCACAGAGTTGTGGGTCCATATAACTCGCCTAAAATATGTACTGATCAAATATGAACAAAATACATTTTACCATAAACTACCTCACAGGATTCTCATCAGTATAACATAGGAGAGCCAGTATAGTGTAGTGGTCTGGACTACGATCCTGGAGATCAGGGTGTAATTTCCACTCAACCATGGAAACCTACTGGGTGACTGTGGGTGCATCACACACTCTCAGCCCCAGAAAACTCTGCGATAGGTTCACTTTAAGATCACTTTAAGTTGAAGGCACACAGCAACAACAGCAATCCAGTGTGTGTTGGCTTTAAGCTTGACATTTTCAGAGGAAGAGTGTTTGGAAGCCCTATATTTTACAATTTCTCTTTTTGGACATATGCTTCGTCTTACACCTTGGCTGTCTCATGCTCTGTAAGAGTTAAACAGATGCGTTCAATAGTAGGGTCATTGTTGTTGTTTTAAAACGTGTGTGCTTTTTTTTTTTTTTTTAAAAGAACCTCCCTTGCAATCTGCAGTTGTCTTGTTGAAAAGAAATTGGCTGTAAAAAAGCATCTGCTACATTGTCCTGTAAGGTCCATGGGTCTGCACCAATAAAGTGTATCAAGTTATCCCCCATTTGATAGACAATCAGTATACCTGAGAGCTGGCCTTTTCTGACAAGGTTATTTCATCTGATGGAGTATCAGATGGCCTGCTGATTATTCTGACTTCAAAGGCCCCTGATGCTGATATCTTCAAGGTGGTCTGTAATGTTCGGAGTGATGAGGCCACCTGTCAATGGGGCTGCAAAATTAAAGAGAATCTGTTGGGAAATGAAGGGTAAACTTCCTCTCTTTCAGATTAGCTTGATTAGCCTTGAACAATTTAACTTCTACAATTCTGGCTTGCTACTATGGGAAAAAATAATGTCCTTTTAGTTATTTATTAAAAAAAAATCATCATTAACCAGTGCATGGATCTATACTATTTTAATATTGGGGAGCGGGGGGGGAGTCTTGTATCTTTTCCTATTCGTCATATAGGATGGCAAGTACCAGACATATTATTATGTCTACTTGAGTTTAAACAATGCATGGACATTTTCCAGTTTGGGAAAGTTAGTTTTTGAACTACAGCTCTTGGATTCCTTTAGCTGGCCGTTACATGCTGTTTCTGAGCTGGCTGGGGGATTCTGGGATTTGTAGTCCTAAGCATATTTATTTATTTAATTGCTCTCCTGGCACAGGATCCAAGGCCGCTAATAACCAATTTAAATAAAGTGCGGCTAAAATCTGTGACTTGCCCAAGATCACCCAGTGGTTTGCATGGCTGAGCATTCAGATCCTGGCCTCCTAAAATGTTAGTCCAATACTCTAACCACTACATCATGCTGGCTGTCATTGTGCCTTTCTCTTGTTTCATTTTGAGTTTTTTTGTAGTGTTTTATGGTAACACACGTTCAGAAAGGTTAGCTATGGCGCCATTGACACTGTTCCTGAGAGATCCTCCATCCAGTTGCACTCCCACTATTGCTACTGACAAGCAAACATGGGAAAACACAACCACCTCCATAATATTTACAAAATTATATATAGTGTGGAGAAATTGTAATAGGAAAAGCACCTCTGACCACATGCAGAGTAACATTTCCCCACTAAGTCATCACAGCACATGTAAGTAAAGAGGATGAGTCTGTGAAATGTTTGAGAGCTACCCAAAAACTGAATTCTTTCTGTAGCCTGTATTTTGCACACCATGGTTTAGAGAATGGGTTGCACATTCCCTTTTGTAGTGTTGACTTTGAAACTGTGGTGGGTTTACTGTGACAAATTACTTGTGGGACAGGGAAGAGTGTGTCTAACTTTCTCTAAAATGTGGCCACACTGATTACTTAATCCAGCTAATTTAGGTTTTTGTGATTTACTTAATCTTGCTAATTTAGCCAGCCTTTCTAGAAGATAGATGACTGTTGTGTAAAGTAAAACCAAACCTTTTCTTCTGTCCAATTTCTAACTGCTTCCACACCATAATGCCAACCATTTCTCTCTCAACACTTGCTAACTTGGTTATTTGCACATTTCCACACTAACGCATCACAAAACACTTTGGCCAGTCATCCCAAAAAGATAATATCTAGCACATATTGGGGTGTCTTTGATCTTGGTGGTCTGTCTGGGGGTCAGAGACCCATCTTGCCTTACCTGGCTCTCATCAATTGAAAAAGCCCTTTTTACTTGCTATGAAGCTAAACATGAGGCAGACAAAGGTAGGGAAAATGATGCGTTCTGTTCCTAACACTACTTTTATGGTTCTTTCCACTTTTTTTTGCTTCATGTAACACTGTAATGATTTTATTAAAGCAGAAATGCGTCCATAGAACATGACTAACAATTGAACTTCAGTATCTGCCTTACTAAATTACAAGATGATTAACTGCAATGATAAGGAATTTTATTTATTACTAAATAATTTTAAAAATAGCTTGAAGGAAGGAGAGAGATCTAGTTTTGTTATTTGTGACCATTTTGTCGTTGTTGTTACATACCTTCAAAACAACTCTGACTTCGATAGACTCTATTGTAGGCTTTTTTTGGCAGGGTTTATTCAGATAAGGTTTGTGTTCCTCTTAGGCTGAGAGAGTGTGATTTGCCCAAGGGCACCTAGTGCCTTTCCAAATCCTGGCATCCTGGAGAGCTAGCCCAAGATTCAAACTATTATATCAGGTTGGCATTAACTAATCATTTTTGTCAGCCATTGTGGAATCAGAGAACCAGTATGGCTCAATAAATAGAGAACCAGACATAGATCAGACTCCAGGGTTACCTCTGACACTTTTGCTTGGTGGGATCAAAAGGTTTCCAAGTAGGAACTTTGTCCTCATTTTTATGAGGATGGTTGGGAGGGCAGCCACAAGGATGAATGCCAGGAAAAGGATTTGAGCAAGGATCTTCAGAAAAGGAAGAACTCTAGAAGAATTTTCTCCTGTAGCACTTTGTTTTTTGCAGATGCATTTATTAAGAAAGTCAGAGATGAAAATTAAGAAATCAGTGATATCCCTTGCATTTGAAGAGATGAGTGTTGGAGAAGGAATTCATAGAAGTGCCCTAACTGTGTAGTGTGAAATGGCCAATGAACTGTATGCAGGACTCTAAATCTGATTCCACCACAGATAAATGTTACAGCATTGTGATACCAACATATTTTACCCCTTCCTAATCACCCTCATAATACTATTCACTATTTTCACGGCTGGTATTGTTAACCACAAACCTAAGAATAGGCTTTCTGCTCAATCTGTCAAGATCTCATTAGTGTATGTTTGAAACCTGAAGGCCTTTTGTGCCTCATCTTGCATTTAACTTTCCATTTACAGTGGCAGATTCTGAACTGCAGATCCTTATCCTGTTGGCTCCCAAATCTATCCCTCCAAGGAGAGAAAAAAACACAGTCAGCTGTGTTGCTCAAATTCATATTAGCAAACTGCAACAGCAGTTTTCACCTCCATCAGGAACTGGTTTTTTGTATAGCTAATGGATCTTTACTTTCCATTCAAGAGCAATACACCAGCCCCCAATACTTTGCATAATAATACAAATAGCTCACACTATATACCTCTGCCACCAGCTACTACGAGGACTGCAGGTAAACTTAAGACCCTGTCACTGTGCTACTTATTGAACCGCATCTTCAGTTTTAATGCCCATTTGCCATATTTGGAAAAATACTTCTGGTTTTGCAATCCATATCTGTTTTTACCACCCTGAATAACTTGGTTCCATCTGCTAATGTGGCACCCTCACTGTTTGGTTGTCAGGGATGGTGAGAAGCAAATGAGAAAAATAAGGAAATGAGAAAGAAAGCCCACAAATACTTTTTTTTTTTTTAAAGTTCAGTCTCCATAATTCTGCTTCCACTCTCATATTAATTGCAAATCAAACAGAAAATGTTTCTGCCTCTCATCTATGTGCCTTCTTTGTACCTTGCCACAGTTCATGAGATTACCTGGAAGTGAGCCCTTAAATTTTCCATCTACATATCAAACATCACAAAGAAGGCACTATGAAAGGTATCTTCTCTGTGGCTGCACTGCAACTGTGGAACTCTCTTCCACTGGAAACTTGCCAGAACCTCAATCCTTTGGAACCAAGGATAACTATTTCAGCTAGAGTTTCTGCACCTGGAATTAAGCTGACTATGAAACAAGGCCTTAGCAATAATGCTTTCCTTGCTTTAATCTGATTTTAATTAGCTATTTTAGGTATGCTAATTTAAGAAATTTACAGCAATCTAAAATAAGATTTGCCTCATAATACTCAGCTACATCATCAATGTTTAATTAAAGCAGCTTTCATTTATCCATTTACTGAAGACTTCCTAATAAACAGTTAGAGAACTCTTGCAGATATTGGATCAGATGTTACCAGAGCACTTACCTTTATGTGAATAACTGTTCTTAAAACTAATCACTTCTCCCAGCCATCTTCAAGATATTAGAAAACATTTAGTCTTATGATTAAATGTCCATACCTGCCTGTGCTTCGGACAGGTATTCATGTGACAATCTGTCTCACTGTTGTGTCTTCACTTTTGCATTACCTTTCCCTACTTACCTTTATTACCTACATCAGAAGAATGATTGTTTTCCTCTTCTTTTCCTCCCTGTAGTTAGGGCCCTTAAAACAATCAAGGGCTCAGTCCCAAACTGCATGCCACAACAGTAGACAGTGAGTGTGCAGGTGCACCACAATGGCTTCATCTATGTGCCAATGTAACTAATTTGGTTCTGTGAGTTTGTAGGCACTCTTCTTCCAATTTCTGTGCCCCAAGGGAGATAATGGCTACATTCATTTTCCCCTTTCCTGTGCTTCCCACTGTGTACTGTGGACAATTCTGTTGTGTTCTTCTCACTTCCCTGGGCCTTCATGCATTCTAACTCTCAGTGCGAGGGAAGGGTTCCTGATATGGGCCATTTCTGCACTACACTCTTATAGTGTGATTATTCCACTTTCAACATCCTATGGAATCCTGGGGTTTGCAGTTTCGAGAGGGGCTGGCCGGCCCCTCCCAAAACTGTAAACCCCAGGATTCCATAGGATGTTGAAAGTGGAATAATCACGCTATAAGAGTGTAGTGTGGAAATGGCCATGGACCTAATAAACCTCCCACTCCACTCAATATACAAAGAATAGCCATTCCCAGGATGCTTTCTCTCTCTCTGTAGAGCTGCTTATTCCTTCTGGAACAGGTCTGGCCAGCATGGGTACATGGGTACCCTGCAGCCATACAGACTGGCCTGCCAGCAGACATGTGCTCAGAGAGGTGTGAGATGTTGCCATGAAGCAAGCAGAGCTAATTTGTTTTTCCTCTCCTTAACTGTTCTCAGGGATGCTGTTGTAGTTATTTGACAATTGTTCTGGACACTTTTTGCTCCTGATAATAAAAACTAGCCAGTCTTAAACATGCTGCCACATATCTTTTCTGTCTTTTCTGCAAGAGACTAACACAGCTACTTTTCTGAAAACTACAACAATAGGAAGCACCAGATTTAGCTGGGTAGAGTGGAAGTCTCTTCAAGAAATTTGCTCTGGTGTAGACAGAGATCATCTTTCTGATTAAATGGAAACAACAAGGCATCTTTCCTAAGGGATTAAATGTGAAAAATCCACTACAGGGAACACATCAGACAAATTACAGTGACAAGTTGTACCACATCCCATCCAGGAACATACTTAACCATCTCACAAACAACCTATACACCAAATAAGAGAAAATCAAAAAGCAAATATCTGATTTGGAACTACACATACAGAACCACTGGCCCTTTGCACAACCAAACACCTATGAGGTACAGTTTGTTTCTCTATAGAAAAAGAAGGAAAAGAAACTAAAGGCCCGAATGGCCCAAACTGGTGGTGTTTTGGTTGTAAACCTTTCCAGCCATATACCCTAAATTGTGGAATGACCTCCTGGAAGAGATTCAACAGGTGAATATGCTGCCCAAATTAAAATGAACATTAAAGATCAATCTCTTCTGGCAGGCCTATCCTAATGATTTTAAATTGTGAATTTTAACAAAGAATTTTAATTATGTATTGTTTGTTTTTTAATCTTTGCATGTTGATATGCATTTAAACTATTGTTTATGTTATAGCCAAGACAACAACTCACAAACATCACCTCATAAACATCACCTCACACTACGGTCACTGCACCAACACACAAGAATATGTTTCCCAGTGCTGGAAAAAAAAAAAGAACTCTATATGGACTCCTC
Organism: Ctenosaura bakeri; assembly: GCA_948474755.1. Taxonomy (NCBI): domain Eukaryota; kingdom Metazoa; phylum Chordata; class Lepidosauria; order Squamata; family Iguanidae; genus Ctenosaura; species Ctenosaura bakeri. Next base: position 324,891 of record CAOLHI010001572.1, on the reverse strand, counting down.
CAGAAGGCCAGAACATGGAATTGAATCATTTCTACATAGAATGCTTTTGTTGTTGGGCCCAAATTGAGATAATAAACACAAGAGACAGTTTATCACACACTCAGTCATACAGGACAAGGTGACAAGGTAGCACCCACAGTCTCAGAAATAATTCTGACATTATTATACAACAAGATGAGAAAGAGAACAAGTCAGACTACATTCAGGAAGCTGAGAGACAACTGTCCAATACCATATTTTACTGAATCCTGTCCAGAGAGCCCACTGATAAATATCTGAAGGAACTAGACAAATTATTCAGAGAATTCTTCACTGATGTATAGAATCAAATTTAAATGGACATATCCCAGGAACCCAAACCAGGCATCTTCTATTTACTACACCAAATATACAAATGAGACAATCCAGTAAGACCTATTTTCTCAAGTGCATTAGAATCCTGACTGTTGGGATATCTGGACATATGGATTCAATTTATGCCATCAACACTCCAAACTACATGAAGGATACGACTCATTTCCTAAAGGAAATTCAGACTACCCACAACCTCCCAAAGAACACCATCCTAGCTACTATGAATGTGGAATTCTCATACACAAACATCTCACAGCAAGGATGGACTACAAACCATCAAGAATACCATCTTGAATGAAGTTACAACAAACCTAGCCATGAAATTGTGCTACTTTGTATGTATAACTATTTCACTTTTGGCAATACTCAGTGGCACTGCAATGGGGTGCCCCACAGTATGCAAACATCTTTATGCCTGACCTGGAACAACCCTTCCTCAACACACGCACTCAAAAATCTCTCCTCTACCTGCAGTTTCTAGATGACATATTTATAATTTGGCCACATGGAGAGCAATCTCTTGAGAAATTCTACCAGGATTTCCACAACTTCTACACTACCATCAACCTGAGCTTGGAACAATCCACACAACAAATTCACTTTTTTGACATTACTGTACAATTGCACAATGTACTTCCAAGCACCACACTATATGAAAAACTCAGGGATCACTACACATATTTGCATGCCTTCAGTTTCCACACAGGACACCCTACCAAATCTATTGTTTATAGCCAAACCCTCTATAGCACAACCACATCGGCTCAGACCCACAAAGCAAAGACTCAAAACTTTTAGATTTACAACAGGGACTTCTCAAACTACAATTCCCATCTAAGCAGGTGAAGAAAAATGGCAAGATTAATACCCAGGAATAACTTATTACAAGACAGACTAAAAACATAAAAGGACAGAACACCCCTGCAGGTCACCTACATCCCCAGCTGTGAAAAGTTGAATGCATCATTAATGAGTTATAACCAGTTCCACAGTGTAACACAGCCCTCTCACAGGCTCTGGGAGGTGGGTCCTCATTGGCCTACAGACAGTCTCCAAATCTTAAACAACTGCTCACTTACAACAAGATACATAAAATGAGTGGTAATACAAAGACAAGACCTTGCTATAAACCCAGATGCCAATTCTATCCCCACATCTACTCTGAGAGCAATATTATGGTGGCCAATAACATCATTCTCAGCATCAGAGGTACATTTACTTGCTCTTCCTCCAATGTCATATACATCATCATACTTCAGCAATGCCCCTCAACATTCTACATTGGACAAACAGGACAGTCTCTATGCAAAAGGATTGTTGTTACTGTTGTGTGCCTTCAAGACATTTCTGACTTATGGAGACACTATCATGGGGTTTTCTGGGGCTGAGAGTGCGTGACCTGGCCAAGTGGAGAATCAAATCCTGGTCTCCAGGGTCATAGTCCAATGCTCAAACCACTATGCTATGCTGGCTCTCATGCCGGAAGATTAATGGACACAAATTTGACATTAAAAAATGGCATTACTCCAAAATCAGTTGCAGAACGTTTCAACTTTCCTGGACACACAGTAAGTGATTTACAGGTTGCAGTCCTTGGATAAGGAAATCTCAAAGGAAGACTGGAAAAAGAAACTGGTGAATTGAATTATATTCACAAATTCCAATCCATTAGTAGTGATGTGAACAAAGACAATGGCTTCATGGCACACTATATATATTAAATACATATATTAATACAAGAGTCCTCACTACTGCACATATAAGAAAAGGAATCTTCTCAGAGAGAGTTTTGAACCTTGGGAAACTGACTTTTGATAGAGTCATTCAGATTTATTGCTTTGACACATCAACACTAACTGACCATTAATCTTCTTGCACTTCCGTCTTTATTGGCAGCTTTGTAGTTACCTGGTAGGCCCCAAACTCTTGTCAGACATAAAGTTCAGAGTGTTGAAGGGAGACTGTCTGGTTCTTTAGCTGTTTTTACTATGCTGAACTCTCTGTCTCTTTTAATCTATTTGCTGCTGCAGATAGGGGCAAAGCAAGCATTTTGACACTGAAGAATTATGATGAGACAATTCAATCCCCAAGGGTAACATTTTATTGCAGAATCCACACAGACATAGGCCTATAATGTAAGTATTCTACAACTTTGCACCAGCAATAGAGGCACATCATGTCCTCAAATTTCAGCCACTTGCCCATGAATGCTTGATCCTTCACATCACCAAAAATGGCTGGAACAAAACAAACTCCCACCAAATCTATTATGGTTTGCTATAGGGCACTTTTCTGTCCTAATGTTATGCATTTATTTTGGGACTCTGGTGGCTTTGGGGCTTCAATGGCCACAATGGTCTACATGCTGCATGTAAGTGAGCCCTGTCCTATGTCATGTTGACACCAAATTGGGAGATGACACCAAACTGAGAGGGGTTGCTAATATGCCAAAGGACAGGATCAAAATTCAAAATGACCTTGACAGTTTGGAGAGCTGAGCGAAAGCTAACAAAATGAATTTCAGCAGAGAGAAATGTAAGGTCCTACACTGAGGCAGAAAAAGGAATGCACAAATATAGGATGGGGGACACGTGGCTGGATAACTACATGTGAAAATGATCTAGGAGTCTTGGTAGATCACAAGCTGAACATGAGTCAGCAGTGTGATGCAGCAGTCAAAAAAGCCAACATGATTCTTGGTTGCAGCAATAGGAGTATAGTGTCTAGATCAAGGGATGTAATGGTACCACTCTATTCTGCATTGGTGAGACTTCATTTGGAATACTGTGTCCAGTTCTGGGCACCTCAGTTCAAGAAGGATGTTGACAAGCTGGAACGTGTCCAGAGGAGGGCAACCAAATGGTGAAGTGTCTGGAAGCCATGCCTGATGAGGAGCATCTTAGGGAGCTAGGTATGGTTAGTTTGCAGAAGAGAAGGTTAAGAGGGGACATGATAGCCATGTTTAAATATTTGAAGGGATGTCATGTCAAGGAGGGAGCAGGCTTGTTTTCCCCTACTCCAGAGACTAGAACAAGGAGCAATGGATTCAAGTTGTAGGAAAGGAGATTCTACCTGAACCTCAGTAAGAACTTCCTGATGGTCAGAGCCATCCAGTGGTGGAATATGCTGCCTCGGAGTGTGGTGGAGTCTCCATCTTTGGAGGTTTTTAAGCAGAGCCTGGATGGCCATCTGTTGGGAATGCTTTGATGTGTGTTCCTGTATGGCAGGGGATTGGACTGGATGGCCCCTCTGGTCTCTTGGCAGTAAAGGCAGAAGTGACATGCACTGGTAGTTAGTAACTTCAGCCTATTCGTGAAAAACTGGATGTTCCTCTAAGAGGATCATTCAGATCCACTGGGATCAGGAAATACAATACAAGAGATATGTTCTATTTCATTTTATCATATCTCAATTTTATTTGTTCTTGTGTTTTCAGCCTTCATATATTTGGGCAGAACACATTTGATTCGGCACACATAGAGATGAGAACAGAATTTTTATAATATAGCGGAATCCTCACTGAGATCATACAGCACTCCATTGTTCACACAATCCAAGTTTTTTTCTTTATGCATGAAACTTAAATATGATAAGCTTTATTAGAAGGTGAGACATATTTTCTCAGTATCCCTTTTCAAACCCAGTTCTGGGAAATTATTCTGGTGAGAGAGCAGAAAACATGGAACAGGGAACAGGGAAATAGGGACTGCTATATTTGTGTGGAAGGACACACCATGGAAAGCGTGATTTGGAGGTATAAATGATCTCCTTTGTTATAGAAAAAGGAATTCTCATGGGCTGGGTGTGTGAACATGTGTATAATAAGTGGGTCAGAACAGAAGGCAGAACAAAACTATCAGATAGGAAAAAGATGAGTGGGTTGAACTTCCTTTCATTGTTGGCTTAGTCTCCAACTTGAGATACCTTGCTGGTATCTAGACAAGATAACAGACAGACTCGGGATGGTGCTTGAATGTAAGCTCCGATTTCTTTTTTCATTAGAGAGGAAGAGACTGAATTATGCTTGAATTATAGGGTGAATCAGAGCTGTACATCTTCTTTCCAGTGCTGTGAATTTTTGTTTTTAGAAGGTCAAGGAGAGCAAGATTTAGCTAAAATTTGGGGGGCCAAGGCTTGTGGATTTCATTAATAGTCTCACTGCCATTCCTCCCAAAATTTGAGCAGCCAAGTGGAATACTACAGACACCTGGCAAGTCCATTCATGGAGGTTTGGCTCAAACTTCATGCTGAATTCCCATGAACTCTGACATTGATTATCGTTCATCAGCTTGCATTAGTTGCCCCCCTCTTCAGTAAGGTATTTTATATTTTTCCTATATAGTAAAGAAAGGAAATACCAGCCTACATTTTTAGTGCTTTTCTGCTTATGCAGCATGCCTCGGCTTTCCTGTTTAATACTTAATGCTGATGTCCTGGGAGAAGTGAGAGTTGACTGTTTTCCTTCTCTTTTGGCTACCACTATGTTTTCTTTAGGATAATAGAGTTTATGAGCAGCTTCCTTTTTTAAAGTCATTCCTGTGGCTTATTAGTGGTATGGACTACAGCAACATCAATGTGAATTTACTTGTAGTGCAATGACACATTCCACCATAATTTTGTGCATTCAAAGGATGGCAGCTGCAGCTTGAGGGTGGGGATCTATCTATCTGTCTATCTATCTATCTATCTATCTATCTATCTATCTATCTATCTATTTTCCATTTATCTCAACTCCCTGAGACAATGAACAATTGATAAAAACACTTTAAAAATCTTAAGTAAATAACTAAAACCCAACTAAAAACAGCCCAATCTCCTCTTTAAAAACAGTTCTAAAACCAGACAGTTTAAAAAAAACAGTCAAAGACACCCTGAATTTTAAAAAGCCCAACAGGTACCTGAAACAAGAAAGTCTTGATGGCCACTGGAAACTGAGAAGGGATGGAGCCAGCCTGATCTCCCCTAGGAGGGAATTCCACAGTTAGGGTGTTGCTACAGAAAAAGCCCTTTCACATGTTTCCCCTGCCCCCAGCCTCAAAATCCAATTCACAGTGGAAGAAAAGTAGGAGAAAAGGGAGGCAGTAAAATCTTCCTTGCCTGTCAATTTGCTCCCCCCACAACTCTTCTCTCTCTCTTTGCACTCCCAGCTTCAAAGACTCTTGGAATCTTCACTCTCTGGACAGCATTGGCTACTTCTGGCTACAACAGGACTGGGCAGATATAAAAAAACTGTGTAAAAAGGAGCTTCTTTGTCAGGGGCTTTGTTAAGTGAGTATGTATGTATTGCTCCTGTTTTAACCAATAAATAAATAAATAAATATCAGATCCCAGCACCACAAACTTTGGATATTCCAGGTAGTGCAGTTCCAAGGAGAGGCTGCAAGTACTTCTTGATTATGTGAAATCATTTTCTCAAGAGCTGTAGCTCTCAAAGTCTGTGGAAATGGCAAATTAGTGGTCAGGTCACAGTTGCAGGTTGGCTGATCAATCTATGTATGGCCTCAGAAATGGATCTAACAAGGAAGATAGAATGTTTGTGGAGTACAGCACAGAGCAAGAGACTGGGAAATCCGTTTTGGTCCTGGAGCCCTCAAGATGGAACAAATAGGAGGAAACATCTAAGCTTCAAGATCCTGTCAGATTGAGTCAATTAAGAGCTGTTACTCTTTGCAGAGGTCTCTCCATTTGTACCCTGATCAGTGGAAATGCGGTTATACACATTATACCAGAGGTGGGGAACCTTTGGCCCACCATATGTTTTGAATTTTAACTCTCAGAAGCCCCAGCATGTATGGCTAATATTCAGGTAAGATGGTGGCTGCAATTCAAAGCATCTGGATGGCACTAGATTAAGAAAAGCCATTTTAAGGGCATGGTCTCCTCATGTTAGCAATTGGGGGTCAAGGTGGGGATGCTGTATCTGGCAGTACAAAACATTAACACCCGAACACACCTAATGTCAGGAGAGTATGACATCACTGCACAGATGCAGGATATTAAAAGCAGTTTAAATGACTCTATTACTCTTACAGTCCCATAAAGACGACATTGGAAAAATTAATTGAATTGCTGCCTCTATGTACTTGGAAAAGAAGGAAGTGGTTTATTTTCAGACATCACAATTGTAGCACTTTTGAGACAATTAATTTCAAATTAGAAGAACTCTTAAGACAGTATTTGAGCTAATGTACCATTTTTGAGATTTCCGATTCTCTCTGTAAGGAATTTAGAGGCAGGGAGCCAAAATTGACAGACAAAAAGGCTCTAGATTATAAAATGCTTATTCATGTGGGTTGCCATATGTGCCTAAACAGGACCACGTGTGTAAAGCTTCTGACCTGTGTTTGTACAACCAAAGAATAATTTATAACTATTTCTTTATTTAGAGGTATCCTTGAACCACAGGGGATTGTTCCAGAATTTGGGGATATTATGGTTTAGAATTTTAATTCTAGACTTTTAGTTCCATTCAAATGTTGTACATTTCATTTTGTTAGCTATCTCTATTTCACTGATTTGAAGGAAATGTATAACTCTAGCCACTGAACAATACCTGGATTATTCATCTCATCTACTATGATTTAAGAAAACACGGCTCTGCATAAAACCCCGGGATAATAGGAAGCTCAATTTAGTAACTCACTACTTTAATGTAATGACGCTTTTCCTCTGAGAGCTGTTTTTGAATCCAACCCAAACTAAGGCAAAGGAAACTCATTTTGACTGTAATGGCTGCAGGCATAATGAGATTAGGCAGACAAAACCTCTCTCATTTTTTTTTATAGCCTAATATATATCCAGTTTAAAAAGCCATCTTCAACTTGGAGGGGAAAAGAGTGATGTCATCTTGTACTTCATAGGTATATATTGTTTTATTTTTTCCACATGAAGGCTGGTTTTTAAGAACGAAAGCCATGCACAGTTTGGGAATATAAATTCTGATTATAAATATTCAAGCAAAGTTATTTCCTAGCTTCGTAAGACTAAATAAGCACTTTAGCAAACCACACATCCTAAAGTGCTCTTGTGTAGCCCATTTAACAGAGACCGTCATCCTCTTCATTTCCTGACCTTGACATATGCTTAGTTAATTCATCCATTTTGTGTGTATTTCACACATTATGGGAAGCCAGGGAAGGTTGGCAGGTGGCAGGTTTTTCAGCTGGTATGAACACAAGGGATCCAAAAGTAATTATGGCTGCCTCTATGCCAGCATTTTATATTCACTGTAACTTATTTTTTATCCTTACCATTGTACCATTCACACTGGGCAGCATGAAATAGTCTGCAAACACGTGTTTGCAAAAGCAACCACTGTACCAATGGGTTGTTCAAACATCTGCAAAATATTTTTGTGAATAACAGACCATTTCTTTCTTTAATTTCTAAAACTTTATTCAAATCACACAAACAATTAAATAATAACAATTCTAAATAAAAAAAATTGCAGACGTATGTGTGCAGTTTGAACTGTTACTCCATTAGCCAAGACACTGGATGTTTTTTTTAATCCTCTTTTGCTTACTGTGGTCTATAAATTTACACCAAATAGTATATAAGTTTTCTTTGTTAGTTCTGTTTTCTTGGACTTGAACCTATTTGGTGGATTTCTTAATTAGGCCTAGTCAGACCTTGAGAAATTTACTTTTTGGGACTACAACCCCAGCCATCATGTTGGAGTTGCAGTCCAAAAAAATGACTCCTCCAGCCTTTGAGGCTGGTTCCCAAAGTCTTTCATAGTATTTTATAACCGCATTCTGGCAGGGTTAGAGCATGAAACCTAAAAGAAAAGCCATTATAACAGGAACAGCCTTATACAAGTCTCAGAAGAATTGTGTATGGATCCTGCTGGCAGCATACCTTTGAGAAGAGCATGGGGATTTTGTAGTGACATCACCATAGGTGGTTCTCAGAACCATAATCACCAGGATGTGGTGAGCAACTCAGAATGTCTGGATTCAGGTGATGGTACAGCTACCACTTGACAGGGGAGGGCACTGCATTGGGTGCTGCCATTGGGGGTCAACTGCTGCCGCCGCCCATTAATTTCAAGGTTTTTACAGTCATGGAGGGACAGGAGGGGCAGAGGGGCGGTTTGCCCCAGGCAGCAATGTTTTTGGGGTGTCTCAGCCTGTAGCCATGCCCTTGTGCACCCTGGCCATGCCTCCACGCAACGCAGCCATGTCCCTAACCCAGTGGCCGTACCCCTTGCATCATAGCCTCACTCCCTCCTGCCTCCCCTCCCCACACTCCAAGCTCCGCCACTGGGTTTTTATTCAGCTCATACGTGGTTGTACTTGTAGTGTCTTGTGTAGTTTACCCCTTCTAATTATGAGGGGAAAAGTTCACAAAGGCCTAAATCCAATTGTTAATCTCAAGCAACGTAGACAGGTGGAATCAATGGAATTTACCTAAAGGGTAATTTAGCAATTGTGATTTTATGTGTGTATCCTAAGAACTGGCAAACAATTGAATTTTGCCCATTTCTGCACTACACTCTTATAGCGTGATTACTCCACTTTCAACATCCTCTGGAATCCTGGGGTTTGCAGTTTCGGGAGGGGCCGTCTGGAATTACCGGCTGGCCCCTCTCGAAACTACAAACCCCAGGATTCCAGAGGATGTTGAAAGTGGAATAATTGTGCTATAAGAATGTAGTGCGGAAATGGCCATAGATAAGAAATGAAAACTGAATGCATGCAGTTCCCTAGATTGTAAAAAGCTAATTAGGAGAATTTCGATTCGTTACTTGATCAGGATGTCTCTTTAAGGAAGCCAGAAAGCTGATTGTTCAGCACTTGTTCCTGCCATAGTTCCTTGAGTTTGACTTCTTAACCCATTGTCCTGTTCAAACGTCATTTTATGAGCAAAAGTTGTAGAATGGGGAGACAGTATTTGTATGCTCTTGATGCCATGAAATTCTGCTCCCTCTCTCTCTCTCTCTCTGTGCATGTTACTTTACTTGTAGCCATTTTTAAAAAATTATTTTTAATTTTGGGGTGTAAGAGGAGGAACAGATAGATATCATGATCTCCACTATCTCAGTCAGCAGATAGAGGAACACCTGACATAATTCTGAATGCTGGGGTAGCTACCCTGACCATAAGACAAATTCCAAAGTGCTTATTGTGGTAACATGTTTATTAGGTCAACCAAAAAGGCACATTTTGTTAGCTTTCAGTGCTCAAAGGCTGTTACCGCAGGCAATGTTAGTTTAAAAAGAAAAGAAAAGAGCAATACAGGGGAATGGTTGGTGGGTTGGAATGTAATGATTTTGAAACTTCCCTGAGGGTTCTGACCATGTTCCATTCTGTTCTACTTCCTGTTGGATGGAGTCGTCCTGGGTACTTTACATTTGTTTTAACATAAATAGTCAGTATTTGTACATTGGCTGTAGTTCTTTACAAACTTAGGCCATTTCTGCAAACCCCAGGATTCCATAGGATGTTGAAAGGGGAATAATAGCGCTATAACCGTCTAGTGCGGAAATGGCCTTAGCTGGTCACAGGCAGGGCATTTTCCCTTTCAAAAGATTCTCCACTACAGACAATCTTGTTAAAAGTTTTTTGTTTTGTTTTTTTAAAAAAGGAGGAAGTAAATATACAGGTGTAAATAGATTTACACCTATCATTATCCTACAATTCTTATTATCCTGCCCACGCTGGAAAAAATATCTGAGTTAAAGATAAAAATCCCTAGAACTCTCATCTAAACACTGAGGAACCAGTTATAAAACACAACCAATCTGGAACTGCAAAAGGCTTCATTTATTTATTTTTCCTGGTTTTATGTAACCTGGAGAAGGCATTGAATGAGGAATGGGAATCACATAGTTCACTGATTAAATTGTGTATGTTCACTTGTCTCCCCTGGGTTGGAGCCATGACTGGATGTTCAGTTGGACACGGAACTGCTACTTAAAAATGCCTTGGTGACAAGTTAACATCAGCAAGGTTTAATTCCAAAAAGATATATGTTACAGATATTCATTTATACCAGGAACACAGTTGCATGAATCAACAATTTAGTAGCTTAGAAGAATGCGGCAAATCAATTTGAAATGCTCTTCTTCATTCACCCTTCCTCATCCTTCTTTTACCTATGGAACCAATCTATTCTAATTTATGAGAGTTCATCATTAATCACTGTTCATCACCCCATATAGACATTGAAACACCCTTTGATGTCAGATAGTTTGTTTGCTTTACTTCCCCTTTGCAATAACTGTTGAAAAACAGTCCACCACACTTCTCCAGATGCCAGTTTCTAGCATGTCTAGTATTTTCTTTTCTTTTGGTACAGTTTTCTTTTCTTTTCTTTTCCTTTCCTTTCCTTTCCTTTCTTTTCTTTTCTCTTCCTTCCTTCTTTCCTGTTTTGTTTTGCTTTGTTTTTGTTTCTTCTTTTGTTAGAATTTTGCATAGCAAAATTCTGTCATACTAATATAGTAGGCTTAGAGTGGAACGTCCAAGTATTACATCAAGTTTGAACACAGTATGCTCATCTACTGGACTAAAAATAAGGAGGTTTATAGTTGAGGCTTTTGTGGCACTGTTGCCTGGCTTCATCCATGGAATTTTATACCATTTCCAGATGACATTGTCTTCTATGTAAGTCTCCCATGTTTTCTCACTGCTATTGTTTTCCCACTGTCTTTTTCCTTAGCATAGACAGAGAAAAAATAAAGACTTCAGTGCATTAGTGGTAGCATTAGAAGTTGTACATCTGGAAGCACTATCAGTCTTTGGGGTCTTCCAAACTAGTCTAAAGGAATGTATCTTCTTGCAGTATAGCTCCCTGAGCTGTGCTGGGTTTTGCTGGTTGCCACCTCCATGTTCACCTATTCCATTCTTTTGGGAGGCTATTTGTAACAATTTCTTGGATCTGCCCTAGAGCTTTGCCAAAGATACTTTAAAAACTAAGGCTGGGGCTGGTTTGCTGAGGTGGCTTTATGGTTTGAAGGGCAACTTTTCTCACCTCTTTCTAATGTTTTTAAAAGAGATATATAGTTAATGTGGAAAAGTGTCATTTCAATGATAAGCTGTATCATAGTACCACCACCACCCCCGCAAAAAAAGGGAAGAGGAGAATTGAAGGGAATATATTCCAACAAGGATGGCAATAAAATGTTGCTGCTGCTCCAGGGAACTGCCACAAAATAGTCCAGGTTGATAGAAAGGCCATTGGAACATTTTTAAAAAGCCTAAGAACTACAGCAACAAATACTGAAACCTCCTGACCCACCGGCAGGAAATCTCTGTTCATTTCTTTGCCATTTACTTTTTGTGTAATTCAGTCAAGTCAGTTCCATCTACCTATCTGTCTGTGTTAAAGCTTGGGAAAGTGGCCAAGGTTTTTCTATGAGGACTAGAAACTTTCTTTTAAAAATAACACCATAATGCTTAGAATTATAGCACAACTCCAACAAACACAGCTGAATCTGTAAGAAATGTCTTAGTTGTGAAGATTGCCTTACAGAGATCCCACTGTTTATATCCCATCTGTTAGCTCTCCTATTAAAAGGTAAGATAAACAAACAAATTAGCTGAGTATTTACTTTAGAAAGACAACCTAATCTAAGGAGTGAAAAGCTTGTTTTAAGTCATTGCAGGAAGCACCTGAAGCAATCATTTCTCCAGCCTGTTGATCCATGACACAAACTGAGGGAGTTGCTCAGCCTAGAAAGCCTCCAGGAAAGCTTATTATTCGCAAGTTCAGCATGAACATGTCATGAATCTCCTCAAGCTTCCTACCATTCTCCTTTGTGATGGTCTGTGATCAGTGCTGCATATATTAATATGGCCTGCGGTGCACCACGGACACCCTTAACAATGCTGTTAAATCATTCACTGGGTGGCACTCAAGAGCCGGCTGAGAGATGTATTGAATTGCAGACACTCTCTAATACACACATTTAAACAATTTCCTCCGTCTTCAGTGAAATTATGCTAATATTTTAGTTAGGTTTCCTTAAGTCTGGAACTCAAATTAAGTCTGTCTGTTGAGTTTTTATGATAGCACTTGAAATCACTTGCAGACAAGGGGCTGTTGGATCAAGAGATTTATGGTCGCCTTGCCACAAAAGGTGAAACACATCCTGGGGAAGAGGAAAGCAATATGTAAGGCCAGTGTTTTTACTGCAGTAAACTTTATGGCAGTATTAAGGGAATAGTTACAAATCAGTTTGATGGTGTTGATTTCATTGAGAATGAGTATATTTACACTCACAAGTTCTCTCTTAGTAATATCCAGTATGTTTTATACAAGAAGGAATTACTAAAGGTGGAATCGAAGCATATTTCAAGCATGCCAAAATCTGTTATTTCTCCATCCTTCAACTTTACTACTCCAAAACAGGTTTGAAAATAGTCCCTCTGAGTCCTAGTCAAGGTTCATCCATTTTACTGGGGTTTTCTGAAGATGCTACAGGACCTTTTAATGTGCAGAAGCTTTCCTTCAAGAGGTCTTTACTCATCCCTGAGCATGCAGGAAGAAGCACTGCACAAAGTTTAAAAATTTATATTTACAACTCATCCAATGAACTCTGCTTTTCAGGATTAATTTTCTATATGGATAGAAAAGAATTTTGATGGCTTTGAAATGTTGTTATTTCTCATCAAGTCAGCTTTAATTTATGGCAACTCTATGAATAAGAGACCTCGGAGATCACTGGTCATCAACTGCCCTACTCAAGTCTTACAAAACTCAAGGCTGAGGGTAATCCACTGCAATGCAGTCTTCCTCTTCTCATACTGCCTTCCATTTTGCTACGCTTTGTCATCTTATTCATCGTCTCACTGCAGCGGAGCTTGGAGTACATGGAGGGGGGCCAGGAAGGAGTGGGGCCATGGTGGATGGGGTGTGTGGCTGTGGTGCACGGGGGCATGGCTGCAGCACAATGGGGTCATGACCACAGTGTGCGGGGGTGTGGCCACAGTGTGCAGGGGCATGGCTATGAGCCAGGATGCACCCAAAACACTGCTGCCAGGGGCAAACCACCCTCATCACACACACACCCCAAGACTGTTGTCTCAGGATATGTCAAAAGTATGACAGCCTCACTTGAACCATCTTTGATTCTAGCAAGAATTCAGGCTTGATTTGCTTGAAGACCCTGTTCACTAAAATTACAGCCCTAGTTATGAACAGGACAGCCTGAAACAACTGACTAGTGTGATAAACACTTTTCTCTCCCACAGAAGAAAGACATCAAAATGGGGAGCATGGTATGGTCTGTTTCATTTTCTGTGCTACCTCTTCCAGTGAGAGATTTGGGCAGGGATGGGTGTGCCATAATCATATTGTGGAGTAATAATGTTATCCTGTCCCATCTCTCTCTCTCTCTCTTTGTCATCTGAAGCAGACCAATCACAAAACCCAAAACGGGGCAAATGGAGTGACATCAGTGCAGATGAAAAAACCTGCAAATCACAATACTAAAGTGCAAATGTGGCAGGGGTGTGATACACAGCATCAACAAGCAGCTATAACTGCAAGTATCTAGAATGGTTTTCAAATGGCATAATCCAGCCTAACAGTATGGTGTGATAATGTATATTACTTTGTGAATTAGATTGTTAGTGTTGAAATCAACCAATCAATAGATATAAAATTTTGCAAGACCTGGGTAGGGAAGTTGGTGATCAGGGCTCTTGGATTTTGTCATCTGTAGGGTTGCCATAATCTGTAGTTGACTTGAGAGCAAATAACAACAACAAAGTGTGCATAGGACTACAGTTTTATTTCTTTGGCCATTTTCTTTCTATTTATTCACACACATTTTAAGGAATCAGAACAGATACATATAGCACAAGAATAACTCTCAACCAGAGCTGCCTCTTAAAATTTAGGAGCGATGAAGAAAGTGTGTGCACAGAGGTTAACACTTCTGATTACGGAGCAAAGACACCATTATGGTTAAAGAAACAAATTCAAGTTTTTTTATAAGAAGTTGTTAAAGATAGGAAAGCTCTCTAAGGGTGCCAAATTAACAATGAACTAGGCTAGATTTACTTTTGGCAGAAGTGAGACAGTAAGGTGGTAAGAAGAGAAGAGGTGGAAAGATTCCTAAGAGTATCAGTTTACATCTCAGAGAGGTTAGGATAGGTGGATAAAAGACAAGGAGACTTTGGGTCATTGGAAACCAATCCTATCACTGCTACTTTCTCAAAGGCATCTTTAAAATGCTGAATATTGTTGAATTTTTACAAAAGTCTATATCCACTGCTGGCTTCTCAACCGATGGAAGACATGTGCTGATAGCACAGGTCAGGGCAATTTTCATTGAACCCCTCTTTTCCCTGCAGGCAGCTCCCACATTCTACCAATTTTATTTCAGAGATGAATTTCCAGAGCAGATTGTGTGTTTGTGTGTCAGAGAGAGACTGAGAGAGAGAGAGAGAGAGAGAGAAGGAGATAAAACTGGAGGGGAAAATTAGTTGAAAAGTGTGCCTTCCTTATCACTTTAGTGGATTTCTTCTGTCAGCAGAAAGTTTACCATTAGGTACAACCCTGGATAGTTACAGTCAGCCCTCCCCATTTGTGGGTTTCACTTCTGTGGATTTGATTATTCATGGATTATTTGCTGTCAGCTCTGTTGCCTCCCTACGCCATTTTTAATAGGAGCCGCAAGCCTCATGAGACTGAGAAACTGCAAACAAGACTTGTAAGTCTCTATTAAAAAAGGGGTGGGGCAGCAATGGAGGTGGCAGTAATCCCCACCAGCCACCCACTTCTGCCTTGTGAAGGAACCCTGATGCCTCGTTGAATATGATGATCGTACTTTTTTGTGTGTTAAATATGGTTTGGGAAGGCAGAGTTATTGATGGTTTTTTTTCACTTTCACGGGAGTCCTGTGCCCCTAACTCTAGTGAATGTGGAAAGATGACTGTACTTTTTGGTGCCATATTATTATTCATGTACCACTTGCTACAACACTTGGAAACATCCATATAGTCATGAATTCAAACTCCCATGATTCCTCACCACTGGCCAAGCTGGCTGAGGCTGATGGGAACTGGAATACAACAACATGTTCTGCATATTTCCAACCTGTTCTCTATGATTTAATTATTTATTGGGGTATTAGTTTATGTACTGTAGAGTACTAAATGTAGCAGGCTATATTCAGAGGAAAACCATTCCAAACCACCTCTGAGGATTCCCTGCCTAAGAAAACCCTCTGAAGTTCATGGGGTCACCATAAGTCAATAGATAACTTGAAGCTACAGAGTAGTAGTACTTTAGTACTACTCATTACTGCTACTACTGTAGAATTTGGGGTATTGTGGAAAATTATTTTTTTACAAAGATGAGTAAAGCAAGGAGACATTTCAAAATAACTCACGACCTATGGGATTTTATTTAAAATGTGTATATTTCAATAGTTGACATAGAGCTATATAGGCACATGTCAGAGAGGATTATTGCAATAAAAATAAATATTGTAGATATATAGTGAAGCTACAGTGCTATATGTCACAGAACGTGTATAAACCATTAAGTCAGTGCCTAAAGTGGAGGATTGAATTTTAAGAGCACACACAGAGCAAAGACACATCAATGAATGTTAATCAGCTTCCTGAATATTTCTATAAGTACTGCCTAGAAACACAATTAAGCTTTCTGTTACTAGGAGAGGAGGGAAGGAATGAGTTTGGGTGCTGAAAAATTACACTGGAGGCACTTCAGAGAGAAAATAATATTCAGCATTAAAATCCAAAGTCCTTGGACAGCTAAGAGAAAAATCCACACGTCAAAGGTTTATTTCTTCTGCCCATAAAGTCACATCAAACTCTTCACTCCCCATTATGGAAAATAAACTCCCTCCCTTCATTCCCTGCTAGATCTGAGGGGTGTCTTTTCAAATGAAATGTGAGACTTCATGGATTTTTGTGGCACGGAACTTTACAAAGACGTTCAAAAATGAAAATGGAATACAGTTGCTGAAATATATTTGGAGCGGTATATTAACTGGCACATGTGAAGCATATACTCAAGGCAAAATCAGGCAGAGTGTATGACTGAATGCAGTTATTAGTACACTTACAATACAATACAACCCATGTTTAGACATGCATTTGAGCACTTTCTCAGTTAATTTTACTTTTAGGGCAAAGGAGGGAAAGTTCTCCAAGTCAAACTGCCACACATGCTCCTTCTCCCATCAGACTGGGGAGGGTTGTGCTTTCCCCTGCAAGTCTCCCCACCTATTTTTTTTTTTAAAGATCTGAGAAAATACTCTCACATTTTCTGTGGCTTTGTGGTAATTTCACCAGGTTTTGTTTTGCCTCCTCCATGATTTATGCTTCTGGGAACAAAAGAGCCCACAAAATCTGGCAAAAAATGTCCCCTTTGGCCTTTCCAAGCCACAAGTGAACAGAGGAGGTGTGGGTGCCATAGAAGTGGTAGAGGTTACACCAAGACCCTTGGGGGTTGTGTGTGATTCACAGTCCGCACTGTGCTCAACTCTATCTTAAAGAGAAATCTTAAACTTCATCTGAGATAGGAGTCAAGAGCATTGTGGTTAGATGTCCATTGGTGGAGAGGAGTCTGCCAGTTGGTTGGTTAACTTCCTCACTTCTGAGGAACCCTGGGAAAAGCTCCGTGAATGCAGAGATATGTTCATAAATGCTCCCATTCACAGTAGGTGCAAAGTGGGACCTTCCGTGGATATCTTGATTGAGAACAGGATCGAATCTGTGGAATCCAGAGGTCTTTTGGTCCATCAACACATTCATGGATATCTTCTAACATTTTACACAGGAAAACTGTGACACTTGTGGCTATGCAACATCAGGAGGCGGTCAAGATAGCAAATGTCATTAATGAGAAAGAACACACAAGCTAGGAGAAGCTGTAGGAGTTTGATTTTTCCTGAGCGTACAGGGAAGAGCAAGATTCTGCCCCCTCCTGTGCTCTTTCCCTCTTGCACTTTGAATTTAATTCAGCAGTCACCATGTGGACCACTGATGGTCTGTGAGAAAATTTTGGTGGTCTGTGGAGAAATCTGGACATTATTTGCAATGTTTATGTTTATTATACAGATTTATTATATTCTGATTTGTCTTCGTGTCACCGACACAAGATCACTGACAATTTTTGCCTTATTACGTAGCATCAAATTCACATTCCACAAACGATGACAATTGCACTGACAACATTATTTATTGTTGTTTTCATCCAAAGGCACTTTTGTTGTTGAGCCACCGCCAACCCACCAGCGATGCGGCTGTGAATGTTAGTACGCATGCCTCAGGCTTCAGTGGTGCCTCTACCCTTACAACAGTCAAACTAGTCTGCATATACTGGTTCTTGTCCGATTATTTGGTTTTGTTGAAGTGAATTGTCATCTGTCCATCCTAGACTGCTGTTTATTCCTCATGATACTCTTCTTAGGTGAGTGACCAGTGATATTTTTAACTGTACACAGTGTGATATTTAATGGCATCAAAGAGCTTGAGTTTGATAACTGTCATTTCTTGTTTGGTTTTAGATTCAAATAAAATAAACCCACAATGCATGAGAAAAAAACAGCCAAGCATTTTGCATTTCTTTGGTAATACTTTTTGTAACCATGAGTTGATCAATGAATCAGAGCCTCCACAGACTCTGCCAGGCACCATCAGGAAGAACATTAGAACTGGAGGCAGTGAGAAGAAAAAGTTCAAAGTTTCAAAAAAATATGATGGGGATTCTACTTGAAGTTTGGATTTATTCAAGAACGTGGAAGTGAGCTGGATCAACAGTTGCTTTGTGTTGTGTGTTCTGAGAACTTATCCAATGATGCCATGAAACCTTTGAAACTTGACAGGCGCTTGCAACCAAAACACCCAGATTTAGCTAAGAAGTCAGCTGAATATTTTCAAAGGATGCATGAAAATATGTAAAAGCAAATAAGTTCATTAGCAAAAATGACTGTTGAAGATAAGTCCCTAGGTAAAGGTTTCTTACTTGGTAGCACTTCAAATCATGAAAAGTAAAAAGCCGTATATGATTAGAGAAGAATTAAGCAAGCCTTGCTTGTTACAAGCCTGTGAAGAGGTTTTGAGGAAACAGGCTGTATAGAAACTGAAAGTAATTCCTATTTCTGCTAATACTATGAAGCGCAGAATTGAAGACATGGTGAAAGAGATTGAAAATTAAGTGATTGACATGTGAAAAATTCAACGTTTTATTCACTTCAACTTGATGAATCAACAGACATAACTAACAAGGCAGTTCTCCTTTGTTTTGTGAGGTCTGAATGTCAGGGAGAGCTAAAGGAAGAACTCCTCTGTTTGCTCAGCTTGCCGGGTAGAACAACCAGCTCTGAGATTTTTGATGCACTTAATGGTTATTTCCTGAGACACAGTATTGAATGGAAGAAATGTGTTGGGATATGCGCAGATGATGTCACAAGCATGACTGGGCATCGTTCAGGAGTTGTTGAAAAAGTGAAAGATGTTGGACACCCAGAATCTTGTTTACTCATTGTATTATGCATTGTGAGCAACTTGCGGTGAAAATAATGTCTCCAGAAATGCATGAAGTACTCTTTGATGTAATTAAACTTGTAAATGAAAATTGGCATAAAGCATGCAATTCTCGAATATTTGAGACACTTTGTGAAGAAATGGGCTCTCAATATACTCATCTTCTTCTTCAGGCTGAGGTGAGATGGCTGTCGAGGGGCAAAATACTAACCCGATTGTTTGACCTGCGCCAAGAAGTCAAGTTATTATTCCAGCAGCAAAATAATTCAAAATTCCAAGATCTCTTGTCTGATGATGATTGGCTAGCCAAGCTCACACACCTGGCAGATATTTTTTCACTGTTAAACAAGCTAAACACATCCTTGCAAGGACAGCTTATGGACGTAAAATATTGCTGTGGCAAACGTGGTTGGCTGAAGGAGATCTGCAAATATTCCCAACTCTTGATGGGTATATGAAAGAGGAGGATGTCAACCAACAGGTAATAACCATTGTTCAACAGTACTTACGATTGATCACAGAATCTTTTGGCCATTATTACCCAAGGGAAAAGGACTCCAGACATGGCAATATGTGGGTAATGGATCCATTCTTGATGAAAATTAAAGATAGCAATTTGACAGTGGTAAAGGAAAATATGATAAAGTGGGCATAGAACATAGGACATCCAATTTCACTTAAAAATGGGAAGATTCATGGAAATACTCAAAAATTAATTAAAAGCATGGGTTTAAGGGAAAATTATTATAAAATCCTCCACAGATGGTATTATACACCGACACAAATTGCAAAAATTACAAAAAATACTAAAAATATATGTTGGAAATGTGATCAGAAAGGAACGCTATACCATCTGTGGTGGACGTGTATAGAGGCAAAAAAGTTCTGGAAAAATTCCACAAAAGAATTATTAAAATATTGCAAATAAAATATTCAATGACACCAGAGATATATTTGTTAAATATGACCGATGAGATCAAATTACCCAAGAAAGCACAGAAAAAACTGTTAGTTTTCATGATTACAGCAGCAAGAATGATTTATGCTAAAAAATGGAAACAGAAAGTGGCACCGAATATAGAGGAATGGTGGATGAAATTGTATGATCTGATGGAAATGGACAGATTGACGACTATATTATTGGATAATTCAATAAAAAGATTCAAAGATGTTTGGAACGCCATGTTATCTGCATTAGAGGAAAACTGCAGTGAGATAACAATAATGGGGATAAAGGATGAATTTTCTATGGAAAAGGAAAGGCAGAGATATTAGAAAGAAAAAATAGGTATATAAAACTATAGAGGAAAACTAAAAGTCTTGAAGAAACATAGTAAGGGATACACATAATTAAAGATATTATGGATAGCCTTCATAAAGAGGTTTTAGGAAATGAGGTTAAGGCTTATATAGATTTAAGATTAATAAAGTCATGAAAAATCTGAGAATGGATGGAAACCAGAGGAGTAGTAAAAGTACATATAAATACGAACCACTCGGAAATGAAAAAGGAAAAGAGGAATGGCAGAGAATGAAACCTTGAGTTGAAAATGATATATCAATAAATTAAAAAATTATAAGGATAGACAAAGGTGGAGTTTTCTTTCTTTTTTTAATAGTGTCTAAATTTGTTAAATTGTTGGTAAGTGCTAATTAGAGAATCACCAAGGAAGACAGAAAAGGTGAATAAAGGAAGACATTAAATGTTGAATATTTCTGGAAATTTTGTTTTTGTATTTGTGAGTTGGGTTGGGAGTGTGTGCTGTGTACGTCTATGTGGTTTTAAAAACAGACTTGGGTAAGGAATACCATGCCGGGATGTACAGATAAGCTGGGATGTACAGATATTTTCTTGTAGAGTATTGTATTATTTTAATGTCTTATATTATTTGTCGTTTGTTGTTTTTTATGTCGTTTGATTGAATAAAAAGAATTAAAAAAAAGATAGACATTTGAAAATGAAAGAAAAAAGAAGCCTAATCGATCTATCATCCAGTGACAGTCTCAAAGTTAAATTCCACTCAAGGCAGCATTTTTGGCTCTCCATAAAAGTGAATACCCAGTGCTGAGTGAAAAAGCCATCAAAATTTTGATTCCATTTGTAACAACCTATTTGTGTAAAAAGACATTCTCATCTGTTATGACAATCAAAAACAAGTACCACTGTCAGCTTGAAATACAAATGGCTCTCCATGTTGCAGTGATGTCATTGGAGCCAAGAATCTATAAACGTATTTCAAACAAGCAGCAACAAATATCACACTAATAATTTTGTTATAATTAAGCAAGTGCATTTCATATTAATAAAGTGGAACTTTTATGATCATTATTTTATAGATGTTTGTACCTTTTAATAAAAATTCACGTTAGTGGTCCGTGGGATTCAAAATTGTGAGTTTAGTGGTCTGTGAGGTCCGAATGGTTGGCGACTGCTGATTTTGTTTGTAGCAATTGAAACAAGCTGGGGATAAAGGGGGAAAGTGGGAAGAGGAGAGAGAAACTGGGGTATTTTAAATGTTGCAGAGGAATGACAGAGGATTAATTGGAACTGTTCATCAAGATGGGAGAATTGGAGGGTATATTGGTAGGAGGCAACTGGCACCAACCAAAACTGGAGGGAGAAATACAGAGATAGTGAATTAAAGCAAGATCTGCATACAGCTACTTCCTTTCCTTGCCACAGTGCACTGGTAGGGCTATTGCACAGTTATTCTGTCCATGATCTTCCCCAGCTCCTAGGTACCCAAGATGAGCAGCTCTCTTATGCTCTTCCCAGCTACATAGGATAGCTCTGTTTGTGCTCTTAGCTCAGATATAAACCTCATGTAATTCAGTGAGACTTACTGCTGCCTAAAAGGTGCATTTACTCAGCACAGAATAGAACAAACCTTGGGAGGGGGAATTTTTGAACAACACCTCTCAGAATTCCCTAACAGCGTGGCCACTAGATACCCCGGCTGTGGGGTCCTGGGAGTTTTATTTCAAAAAAGTAATTTTTTCAGAGTCTAAATGGAGCCGATGCCATTAGCTGCTATTGTTGGTGACTTCAAGAAAGTTATTTATGATTTTCATTTCTGTCCTTGACAGGAAGAGTTCCTTGAGGGATGTTTTGTTATGAATCTGTTTTTTAAAAAACTTTTTCTCAAGGGGGAGACAGGATGACAGCAAAATGGCTTCTTTTCAGCCAGTGGAGATAAAGAATTTCTTAGGTCAGTAGCATGTAGCACTAAGTACTAGTATGACCTGTCACCACAAGCCAGAAGATTCTTCTGTCTCTACATGCAGTTGCACGTAAGATTTGATGACAAATATTCTCTCTCTCTCTCTCTGGCAATTGTATTAGTGATGTGTTGCGATTATGGCCATTTCTACACTAGACTGTTATAGTGCTATTATTCCACTTTCAACATCCTATGCAATCCTGGGGTTTGCAGTTCCATTTTTGATCTCTCCTCATCACACAATGTTATTACTCTCCCATTGTTGAATTGCGTTCCCATTGTTATTGGTTTGTCTCTTTTCATTGGTGTGAAATCCCTGTGAATGAATGAATAATGCTGCATTTCTACTATTGAATCTTGCTGAGATGGCATCTTTCTCCTGCAGTTCCAATGTTATGGCAGTCATGTGGTGTCAGTGTGCAATGTTCTCATCTTCCCCATCCCTATCCTCAAGCAGGGTCACTGCACTTCTGGTGTCTGGACAAAGAGGACATTTTGGTGAAAGTGAACAGTCTTGCTTTTACTCCATTCCCCAGTACTTTTAATTTTTTAAAACTTTTGGTATAATTGTGGTCTTGCACAATTCCCTGGTGGTTACCAGCATTTCACAATTACACCATTATGGCATAACAGCCAAGTGTGACTCTGGAAGAGTGAAATGCTGAAATGGCAGCACGATGGGAAAACACAATGCCGAAATTATAAGGAGGAAGTTTCCTGACATGCTGAAATTGTAGAAAGAAAGAAAGAAAGTGTATAGCACAGACAGGGGAAGGAAGACAGGGTCAGTGGGGTAGCGCAGAAGACCAATAGCAAGAATGTGCATCACAAAACTGGCAGCATAGCAGAGACGGTGTGATGGTGATTGTTTCCATACCAGCATGCTTTCATTTCCTTAAATTATACTGTTGCTGTGAGACAACAGGCTGGTATCATAAATCCCTTTGTTTCTCTCACTTGAGGCTCCACCACTCCATTTTCCTTCCTCCAGCTATTGGAAAATGCTGGTGCTATTCACAAGCTGTCCCTTCTCCAGGCAAAAAATCTTTACCCTTTCTTGCTTCTACACCAACAATGCCAGTGTGCTGGCTCCACCTTTTTCTATTTATTTTTTAAAAATAAATAACTGCAGGAATGTATGTGAGAGAACCGGGCTTCCAAATATCAGAGCCTGGCCCTGAGTCTCCAGTTTTCACTGGTCAACTCCAGCTGTGATATGAAACTGCAGTTCGCTGGGTGCTCAGCTCTGGGCAAGGTATGTGCTCTCAGCCTGTACAGCTGTACCCTGCTACAATTTCCAAGGCTTCATTGATTTGTTGCTGCAACTTCCAAAGACTCTAAAGAGCAGGGGTATGTGTCTATGTTTGCTTAGCTAGCTTCCTCCTTTCCTCCCAGTTGATGTAGCACTGCAACTCACTCTCCATTCTGCTCTGGATCCCTCTGGCTTGAAACAAATAGGCTAGAATAAGAATTCCTTGTCTCATATCTGTAAGTAAGTGAGAAGGAATAATTCTGTCATTTCACCTGGATTTTGGAACAGCAACTTTCACTGAAATTTCTATCCTGATTTCCAAACATGAAACTATGTTCTCTCTGTCCTACTCTGTGTATGTGCCTTTGAATGACAAGCTGTGAGCAACTGTGGTTCATATTTAATGCATAATGCTTAATGGCATCACCAGGGCTGTCCCTAAGTCTCATATTTTGGCCAGGAAACCTCAGGTGCTGGGACAGTTCTGAAATGCCAACCCTCTGTGAGAGTAACTCCCAAGAATCCTGGTTTCCTTTCTTGGACAGCATGACAGCATTTTTAAACCTCAACAGACTGGCTAAAAATCTTTACATGGGATTGCTTTGATGGGTGTTCCTGCATAGCAGGGGGTTGGACTCGATGGCCCCTGTGGTCTCTTCCAACTCTATGATTCTATGATACTACTGAGAAAGACTAAAACATCTGCGATATGGCTGCACCCAGTTGTTTTCTGGATCACTCAGCCTTGGTAATATGTACTGGCTTCTCTCTACTCCTCAGCCCTGGATGGAAGAGACATTCTCAGCTTGAATAAAGGGACCTTTATCTAGGGAGCAGTCTGCACTTTAGCTCAATCAATCAGGAAAAGTTGACAAGCAACAGTTTCTCTAGGTCAGACAATGCAAGGCAGGACAAATTCTATCTGGAGGAGATTTGAACTATGTAGTTGAAGAAATATATGGATTGCAGCAAAGAAACTGCTCAGGCAGAAGTGGAAGCTGCTAGCAACAGTCTGGAAATCCTCATCTACTAGGCCTAAAACAAAGTCATCTGGAGGAGGCAAGGAAGGGATCGTCCTGGGGGAAGTAGTTTCCAACTATGCCAAGACCTGCCATCTCAATACTGGCTCAGCAGCAAGATCAGCTTCAAAGACAAGAAACACAGCTGATGCCACATGGAGCAGATTTGTCTTGGACTGGGAGAAGTCCACCAACACAATTCATCTTGTGGGAACCATGGTTGGGGGAAGGTGGAAAACAGGAATCCCACACTGTTGGTGGCTGCCCAGGACCATCGGGAAGTGGCAAGAGGAAGCAGCCTAAAAGTATCTTCACTGAATAACTGATGGAAGGGTGTCCAACAGCTCCATGAACATGTAAATGCTACTGGTGTGTGAGGAAAAAAGAACAGAGATCCTGTAATCGTCCACAATGATAAAGAACTTCTGCCAAGTTTTAACATTTCATTATAGTGCCATTTAATGGAATTAATCCAGTCTAGAATTAATTGCTTGAGGAATACAACCCACATTTATCTGTTTATTCATTTTATTAAAGAATTTATATCCAAGGTTCTCTTGCACTGCAAGCAGAGATAGCTGCTGTCAGTGCCACAGAAATTTGCCTGAGTGTTGCAGCAAAGGAGACAGTGTGGAAAGCTGGAATTGTTGCGGCAATACCATTAAAAATATTATCCACTTTAGGTCTACTTAAACCTGTCATATTCA
The DNA here is from genome assembly GCA_948474755.1 of Ctenosaura bakeri. NCBI lineage: Eukaryota > Metazoa > Chordata > Lepidosauria > Squamata > Iguanidae > Ctenosaura > Ctenosaura bakeri. The sequence continues at coordinate 299,868 of CAOLHI010001572.1, read as the reverse complement.
GTAAACAGTGGAGAGAAAGAACAGCTAGGAAATGTAAACAGTTCTGCAGTACATTTATATTAATCCAAACAGCTCTTCAGGATGTAGTCAGCAATGAGCAGTTTCCATTTAAAAGTCCCCCAGACTTAACAGGAGATACTAGCTCAGTATTGGAATAAGCTTCTAAATGAGATAAAACATGCTTGACAGTCATATTAAACAAATACTTGCTTTTCAGCTAATCCTTTTAAAACTATATATTTATTCCAGACCTGGGGAACATGTTAAATTCTGACTATTTTATATACTTTATTTGATATTATTAGTTTACTTTTTAAAAAGTCAAGTAGCGCTGAAATGTACACTGTACACTCATGTTGCTGTATTTAGCTTTGTATCTGTGTCAGTTTCCAAGTAGGAAATTAATAACCATTTCATTGTTGATGTGAATTGTGGGTGGTCAAACAAACATCTTGATGGCATTAATGTGTTTGAAATTAAATAGTGGTCAATCATGGCCCACATTTTGTTCATAGAACTTTTGTGCATTTATTCAACATTGCTGTGTGTGACCATGAGCCAGTGGCATTTGCCACTTCTCTTTTCTCTCTCTGATTTCTATTTAATTTCCTGCATCTTTAAATAACCATAATGGTTATAATTCCAAAATCCAAATACCTGAATGAAATCACAATAGATAGGATCACAATAGAATAATTGCAAAAAGTGACACTATTTGAGATGTGCCATTGTTATCCAATTATATCTCAGTAATTCTTCATTCTTAGTTTTGTAGAGAATCTGAATTATTGATAGTCCAAAGCTTGATGACATCTGGTAGACTGCAAAACTTAATATATTGTTTTTCGATATAGCAACTTCACATCTGAAAATAAACCATCACATTTATCAGGGCTGTTATTATGCAGAGTGGAGCAGCTGTCCCAGGCATCAGATATGGGATGTTATGATAGAACAGTAAATGGTTAACTGATTTGCTCTGTTATTATTATTTACTGTCAAAGAGTAGAGCTATTTGTGGGATTTGGGCAGGATCTATCTATCTTGTCTGTCTGTCTGTCTGTTTATCTATCTGTTTTAAAAGACACATACAGTTTTAAAAACTCTTAATACAAAAGTTAAAACACAAGTAAATTTTTATTTTAAAAAAACAAGAGTTAAAACAGAATTAAAAGACACTTAAACATAATGAAAACACTACACTTCTCCTCATTAAAAGCTATATCTGCCAAAACCCAAAGCTTCCTTAAGTATAAAGGTCTTTACCTTGGCGGGGAGGGAGCCAACCAGAGCTCCATGGAAGGGGGTTCCGTAAAATGGGAGTAGCCACTGAGACGACTCTTTTGCAGTTTAGAGAGGAGCCCTTTCTAAATTGCAAACCCCAGGATTCCATAGGATGTTGAAAGTAGAATAATAGCACTGTAACAGTCTAGTGTGGAAATGGCCTAAAAGAAAGCCTTTCCCTGTAGATCTGCACTGGAGTCAATTGTTATTGTATGCCTTCAAATTGTTTCTGACTTATGGCAACTTAAGGCAAACCTATCATGGGTTTTTCTTGACAGGATTTGTTCAGAGAGGGGTTGGCTTTGTTTTCCTCTGAAGCTGAGAGAGTGTGACTTGCCCCAGGACAACCAGTGGGTCTCCAGGGACAAATGGGGATTCAAACACTCATCTCCAGAGTCCTAGTCCAGTGCTCAAACCACTACATCATGCTGGCTGTCACTGGAATCAATAAAGACAACTAAAATAGAACAGGACAATATGGCTGTCAGTCAATATGTATGGAAATTATTTTTAACCAATCCAGCACAGGTTGGCATAATTCAAAGTCTTGTGTGCTTCTGTACCACCATATATATTTGTAGGCTCCTCCTGCAACAGGGACTGGAGATCCTTCGGCCTTTCAGATTTTATGGATTACAGCTGCCATTATCCCTTACCCTTGGCCCTGCTGAGGGCTCTGGTGTCAAAATCCAAAGTATCTGGAGGGAGGGCTTTTGCCATTACAGATCATGGGTAGGCAGAGTATGGCACTCCAAATGTGCCACCCTCACTTCCATCTGCTTTAGTCACCATATCCTGTGGTGAGGAATTCTGTAAAATTCAGTCCATTGATGTCTGAAAGCCCACTCTTTGCCCACTTCTGTTCTGGATTAATGATCCAAGCAAGCTAGAAATATGCACAAAGGCTTAAAGAAAGTTCTGAGAAACTATAGGTATGCTTCTGGACCTGTGTCCTAGAATCTGAAGGGAGTTGTTATGTATTTTCTCTAAAGTATATGACAATTGTTCATGTTAGCGATGTCCCATCAATGGAAAATTCCACAAACTGTGTAGCCTTGCTGAGACTGTCTTTCACAGTCTAATAACCCATCCTGGATTGCTACTTTTCATTTTTTTTTAAATTATCATTGGTATAAGACAGCATCAAGGAAGTTTAGTAACAAAAACTAAATTGTGAAGTAATTTTTTTTAAAAAAATCTCCCATTATTGGCATTGCATTAGGGAGGATTTTCATTTCAGCAGTTTGTAGTCATCATTGTAATAAGCTTTAAAACAGTAAACAAACTTGATGAAAAGACTCTTTTTCTTATTTTTTTTTAAAAAGTCTGTTTTTACTTTAAGTATATGTTTATGCACATTCAGTAGACTAATCCACACTTTGGCAGCGTACATTACAATTATCAGTGTATTTCCTAGCCTATTACTCAGTGAAAGAGAGCTGTGAAAGGCTTCCAAGAATCATGATTAACAAGTGACAAGTTTTACTTGTCATTTAGCAATGTCCTTTTAGCTGCTGAATTTGTCTTAAAAAAGTTTCCACCCACAAATCAGAAGTATATTTACGGGCATCTATGAGGTCCCACAAAATTCTGTAGTATCCTACACTTTAAAACATGGCTGGCTTACACCACACCCCAGCAGAATAACTGTTTAAATTTATATGCCCTGTCAACAAAGAAATGAATGCTCCTTGTTGGAACAGGAATGATCTGTGACTTTTCAGTGAGGAAGACTTGCAGAAACATATAATAGGGTACTGTGATTGGTGGTAAATGATGAAAGAGGATTGGGGTAAATCACTGCACTGGAAAGCTTGTATAGTGGTAGTTTTGACCCTGTAGCTGAAACATGTTATTGTATAGTTTTATAGACCACATCTTATAGGCTTTATTTAGTATGAGCCTCTTTTTTTTTTTTTGTGACGGTTATAATGGATTTGAAAACTTTATTTTCTGTTACATCTCCCTCCCATGTGCAAGCTATGCCTGTAGAAAAAACTATGTTGGAAGTCCCATTCAGAAAGACATGAAGATAGATGAGATAGGTTCTTCTACATATTTTGCTTTGGAATATCCTTCCTGGAGAGGCACAGAACATTCTTTTCTCTGGCGGTTTTCAAGAAGCAATATGAGACTCAGGGCTCCTTCACCATGCCCATTAGTTCTGGTAAATGTTGGGGTCTTCGGTTTTGGGATTTCATCTCTTACAATGCCTTGTCAGGGTTGTTTTTGCTTGTGCATACAGTGATGTCCTAAACACACCAGGTTTTTCATGCTGGTTTGCTGCAGTGGATTTGCAGCTCTCAGTTTGCACATTTCTTTCCAACTGTACTTTATCCCACTTGAAGTTGTTTAAATGGAATGGGCATTTTCTTCCATTCCTTCTCCCTAAACTCAATACCTTCCCCCATGCTTATGTCTCAGTATCCATACTCCTTGTCTCTTACATTTCTGAAAAAATCATTACAGTCATGGTTCTAAAGTGATAAAATGCTATATACCACTTTAGCTCTGTAAGTGTAAAAAGAAGGAGTGGAGAGAAAATAATAAACTTCTGGTAACTAAAAATGTACTGAGGGAACAAAGGTAAGCAGAAAGCTTAATTGCAAATAACAACCTCCATTCCAAATGTCATCAGTGTGGCTGCCCAAAAATACAGTGGGAGGAACTGAGACAATGGATATAGACACATTGACATTTATCTTAGTCTGCATTAGCATCTCCCAGGGATCATGAATTTCATGGGGAAAAGAAATAGAACAGGAAGAATGTTGTATGGTTATTAATCCCCCTCCAGTAAGAACAGCTAATAACTTCAACCAGTTTGTGGGGCTTTGGGCCTGTCTGGAGAATCCCACAGAAAGATGTCGGAGACTGACTTGTTCACCACAGCTGCTGTTCTGTCTGACTTGCTTTGATCATGATGGCGAAATACCTGCAAAGAAATAAGGTTCTACTCCATCACTTGTTGCATCTGGAACAGGCAGAAAGTGCAGCAGAAATGATATCTGACCTTGAATGTCATCCATCCACTCTACCTAGTTTCCCCCAGAATGGGAAAAGTTCTGTTTTTTGTTTACAACACTCAGACTCTCCCCAACCTACTGGCCATCCTAGTTGAAGGGTTCTTGGAACTGTAATCTAAGGAAGTAACTTTTCCAACCCCTGGATTTCCCAACATGGTGTGCATATGTTCGTAAACAGATTGAAAAGGAGATTGTAGAAACTGATGAAGAATAAAGTTAAGAATGGCTACCAGTTATTATGGCTACTTACTAATTCGATCCTCAAAAAAGTATGCCTCTGAATATCAGCTGTACATTTAGTCCACATTCATGCATTAAAAAAACCCAAAACTTTTGTTCTTACTGCCTATTACTAGGTTAATCATAGCCTGAAGTGGTATCATTCTGTTTTCCTAGTTTTGTTCTGTCTCTTTGTTATTGAGCAACCTGAATGTGGAACCTTAAGTTCTGCTAGATCAGAGAGAAGGCCTATCTAGTCCAATATTCTGTTCATACAATGGCTAGTCACTTGCCTATGGAAGCCCATGAATGTAACCACATCATCCATCTTGAGCTCCCTAGCAATTGATATTGCCTCTGAAACTGGAATTGTTATGTAATCTTCCTGAATAATAGCCACTGATGTCTTCACCTTCCATGAATTTATCCCCAGGAAAAGATACTGTATAAATTAGTATAGAAAAATAAAACTCTTATTGGGGCACAAAACCAAATGTTTTTAAAAACTATTTATCTTTGGATACCACAGTGGTGTACTAGCTTGAGCGCTGGACCAGTTTTCAAATTCCCACTGAGCCATGGAAACACAGTGGGTGACCTTGGGGAAGTTACACTTTCTTAGCCTCAAAGGAAGGCAAAGACAAACCCCCTCTGAACAAATTTTGCCAACAAAAAAACCTGTAATATGTTTATTTTAGGGTCAAGTCAGAAATGACTTGAAGGCATGTAACAACGGTTGATGACTTGATACCATCCCTAAATTAAATTCTGGTAACACTTGGTGGGAACATAGAGAAAGACCCCCTTGGTGGCTGCTCAGGGGTTTGGAACTCCCTTATTGGGAGTTTGTCTCCCTCCTTGTATTCCTTCCACTTTTTTTCCCCATAAGGCTTTCAGGAGGTGACTATTTTCATGATTTTATCTTTTTTAATGGATTTGTTTTAAACTGTTTTAATGTCACAGATAGCTTAATTATCATTCAACTGAAAAGTTTTTTTTCCCTGTGTGTGGTTGTCTGTATCTGTTTTAAATGTTTGTAAGCTTGCTTGAGTCCCATTTTTGGGGAAAAGGTAGGATAGACATGAATAAAATTAAATAATGATTATGATGATGATTACAATAACACTAATGACAATGATGTTGATATCAAGAAATCTCAGAAATATGGCCCCATCTTGGGTCCTATAATGGAAAAAAAATGGCATGCATGTTAGTCATTGTTCGTAAGCCACTGAAAATTTTCTATATCCTAAACAAAGACAGCAGGCCCTATCCTCAAGCTTACACTCTCAAGAAAAAATATACACTGGAAAATGTATGAAGTTGGAAGAGGAAATAAAACAAATGTGCATAGCCAATATTTTACTTAAACTATGATCAAGTGGAATGGATGCTGAGGAAAGAATTCCAGGAAAGGAGGCACCAAATGGGAACTGGTTCCACGCAAGTAGCTGAGATGGATCATTCTATTTCTCTTTCCCTTGAGATAGGTGGTATGGCCTATCCATAGGGCCCAGAGCTCAACCTTTGAGGAAGGCATTGTAAAGAAGAAAATGCTCAACTAAGGGCTAATACAGATGGCCACATTTCTCATGTGATAGGTTTTCTACTACAGTTGGCTCTCCATATTCGCTAGGATTAGGGACACAGGACCCTCACACAAGTGGAAAAATTGCAAGTATCAATTGCAAGTATCAAGATGTGTGTTATGTGTCTGTGGAAAAGGGGCTGAGGCATGATGAGGAAAATGGGCACCCAGGGTCCAAACCAGGTAAGGGAAAGGAAAGGGAGGGAGGTGGGTCAGCAGGGTGGCCGAATACTTCCTGTCTCTCACCCATCTCCTTCCTTTGGTGGTGGGGGAATGGGAGAAAGTTTGCAGGGCTGAGAAGTTGGGTTGTGGGCAATCTTAACTGCCCAAGTGGCAGGTGCAGATTTTTAAAGGGCTGCATGTCTGATCAGAGCCTTTGAGAGGGAAGGTTCTCCCAGAAAAGAAGCATGGGGGGGGCAGGGGTTGGAGAAACTCATAAATAATCAAAACCATGAAAGTCAAAGAGCTGACTGTATATAGTTTTTTGGTTACCTCTATTCACCCTGTATTTTCTTTACAACAGTCCTGGAATTAAAAGACTTTGGGTAAAGGGTATGACAGGCCCAAAGGCCTGAGTCCCAGAGTTCATTAATTTAGAAACCACACAGTGGATCTTTCTGTAGGTAAGAGCCTCTCTTTCCCTCCAACAGCCTGTTGTCTTTGATAATTTAAGAGGATGGCTCAGCAAAGCCTGTAATGCAGCCACATCTGAATCCTCTTCTGCTAACCATACCAACATGGACCCACTGCAGAGATGTAGAGTACTGAGAAAGAAAAAAAAGTGCATGTCATTGCCTATTAAGTCTCTTGGCTCAATTCTTTTTCTGCTGTTGAAAAGCTTGTTTTACACACATAGACAGGCATACACATAAACATATAGAAAAAGAGAGATCTGTGTCAGGGAAAAAGCAAAACAGTCTGTAGTTCCTCTTCTTTTGCACTGCTCTGGAAAAGATATTTGCTGTCATTTCAAATGAGAACTGACTACAACATTACATCAGTTTAAAGTCAAGTCATTTTGTAGTTGAGATTTACTGTAAAGTAGCTGCTTTATTTCATTTTCAAGTTATGGGGTCTACCTGAGAGACTGTGTGTTGCCTCTTTCTGAACCAGAGTGCTGAATTTCTGTCAGAATATGCTTTCTTTTAAGTCTAGAAACCAGAAATGTTTTTTTTTCCTTTACGAACTAGCTTATTCTCAATAATTGATCCCCCTCCATACTGTCAAAATTGCCTTCATTTCTACATTGCCTAGAGCAGCACAAGAGTTCTACCTGTGGATCTGAGCTGAGGGTCCAACACACTACTCCCAGGACTCAAGGTTTTACTGCAATGAGCCCCTGAATGACCGTTTTGTAGCTGGTGGAGAGCAGGTGAAGATCATAAAAGCACCTAACTGTGCTCCATAGACAAATAAACAAATGGAATCTTCTGCTGAGATCTTTTGGGGTCTCAGCAAATGACATGATCTGTGCCTGGCTATGGGGCACAACCAGATGCTTTTTTCAATCCTTTCAGGGAAACTACCATAGCAAAACTATCACAGATAGTTCTGTGGGAGCTTTGTTCACGTGGAAGAGAATAATGACCCAAGAAAGGGACACACAGGTGTAAGGTGGAGTTATGCTTGTCTATGTCACTAACATGATGCCAACCTCTGACTTGCTTAACCTTGTCTTTAAGGATAGCACCCTTCTGTTATTTGCTTTCAACATGTTCAAGCCAAAAATTAGCATATTGCAAACAATCACAAGGAGTAAAGTTGAAGGCTTTCATGGCCGGAATCCATAGGTTGTTGTGGGTTTTCCGGGCTTTGAGGCCGTGTTCTATTAGAGGATCCTCTGAAGATGCCAGCCACAGATGCAGGCAAAACATCAGGAGAAAATACTAATAGAACACAGCCTCAAAGCCCAGAAAAACCACAACAACCTATAATCACAAAGTCTCCACTGAACTCTCTCTCTCTACCAGAGCTGTGGTCCTTATCAGCCCTGGAAATTCCACCCATTCTGGCTTCCATGCAGTGGCTGGCAGTTCCAACTGGGGAGTAAGGTTCCCACATGGAAAAACAGGACAGAACTCCTGTACCTTTAATGATTTTGCAGAAGTGGGAATTCCAGCAGTTTCTACACAATTTTTGGATAACAATTTTTGTGAAATATAATTTTTGTTAAATTTTTTGTTAAATATATTTTGTTAAATGTAATACAAAATTTGTTAAATAATGTATAATGTAATATCAAAATCAGTAAGTCTTCTATGTGTCTTGTGTATATTGGTGAATGCTCTCAGTAAAGAGTTATAGCTGCTACTATACTTACTTGCTTTGTTGTTGTCAGAAAAGTAGAAAAGATTTTCAAGAGATCTGTTTGGGGATGCAGGAAACTTTTAATGTATTCCCAAAGGAACTTTGTCTGACAGTATTTTGAAAGAGTAGACTCCTTTTGAGTTCCAGAACTTCATCCTATGACTGCTCAGTTATAGAGGACGTCTTCAGCAGGTTTTTATTTTCATTATTCTTGGAAACATCTTTCCAAACTCTGTAAAATTTCTTGAGGGTGGCATTTTATTGTTGAAAGAGACATTATTTCCCTCCTAGTTGTAGGAGCCACATTATAGTTTTTCTGAAATAAGATTGCTCATCTGAGAAAAATTCTGTTTGAGAGAGAATTCACCAGTTTTAATGTGAGTAGCCTATTCTGTATTTAAACACATTTTTCCAGTAATTCTTACCAACTGTCTCTGATGTTACCCTCATTATAGCTGTAGTCTGGAAAGGGATTGTGCCAAATGCCCTAGTGTTTAATTTGGCCCATTGGGATATGGATGTTTATACCATTAATAGAGTTTGCATAATTACTTTCATCCTGCCTATTTAATAGATTTCCACATTAAAGCAGATGTATAGGCAGAATTCAGTAAAGTGAGACTGAGTATGCTTCATCTCTCTACACATTGTTGGACAGCAAGTCCTAGCAATCCTATGGTGAAAAATGCTGGGAGATGCAGTCCAAAAACATCTGGAGGGCTGCATACTCCTCACCCTGTAGAAAAACCCTAGTGTCATTTTTCAAGTCTTTAGTTTAAAGTTTATACCCTATTTGAGTTTTCCTGCCACTGGAATCCCAGTTATCATGTATAAGAACAGTCTATCAGGTTTTGGTCATAGCTGAGTGTATCTATAAAATGTCTTCAGAATAGGGTTCCTGCATCTAAGGGCCTTGCCCTGACTCTGAGGGCTTAGATCCTCATTCCTGGTTCTTGAGATAATGGGGAAAAATTCCAGAGTGAGAGCATTGTCTTGAAATGTATACATTTATGTTATTGATGTTTGTTGTTATATGCCTTCAAGTAATTTCTGACTTATGGAGACCCAAAGGTTTTATCATGGTGTGTGTTCGTTTTTTGGCTTCCTCTGAAGCTAGGGCCATTTCTGCCCTACACTTTTATAATACCATTATTCCACTTGCAACATCCTGGGGAATTCTGGGGTTTCTAGTTTACTGAGGTCAAAGTGCTCTCAGGGTGAGAAGTCTAATTGCTCCTCCCTGAACTGCAAACCCTGAACTGCAAACCCAATCTAGGACCAAGCTTAGGATCTGGGTATAACCTGCTTCTTTCAGAAATTGTAAGGATGCCTCTGTCAAGGTGTACAATGGGTGTTTGAGGGAATTCCCTTGATGTTTGACCATGGTAGAAGCTAGAAGTTTCTCTAGAGCAAGTTTAGGCCAGTGTTGCATGGTAGTTTAGCTAATCAGGGCTTGTCCAGACTGGCAGCTAGTACAGATTGAGGCTGTTTCCACACCAGACTGTTATAGTGCTTATTATTCCACTTTCAACATCCTGATATATTTGGCCAGTATGGATGAGCTCTTGACACAAGATTACATCTCTCCTTGACTTATTCATGGCCAAGCAGTTTGATGGCTGACCCTTAGCCTTACATTGTACTGCAGAACATCCCTGCCTGATAATTTGCAGGTGTATTTCCAAGGAAAGAAGTGCAATAACAGCCAAAACTATTAGACATCAACAGCCATTGTATTGTAATGATTGTCCCAATTATGGCAAATAAAGGAAAACCAGGCTTAATATGTAGGATACTACTTTTTTGCAGTAACATGACTTAGAGCAGCTTAGAACTTGATTGTTCACACTGTATCCTACATCCTTAGTATTCACTACTTCACATTGTGCCCCATATGGATAAATCATTTTTTGCCAGAAGAGCTTCACAGAAGTAATTGGGGGGGGGGCAGGGCGGGGTGGTACAACTCTTAGAATGTCCCAGATAGCACAGCTAGTAGCCATATTAACTGGGGGATTTGAGGATTTGCAATCCAAAAAAGTAACTTTCCTATGCTCTCTTCTGTCATTCTTATTTTTAGTGAGATCTATTTAAACAGATATACAACCAAACTCTAGCCACGTTTACTTCACAGTAAACTTCACTGCTTTCAAAGCGACTTATTTTTGAGTGTGGGGATGGGAAAACAGCCAAAGCTAATTTATATACATTTTTTATTTTACTTATTCATTTCCCAGTTTATACAAGATGCTTTTCCCAAAGCTGCCCACTTGTGTGGCTAATAATTTGTGGTTTTCCAGTGATCTCAAAAGTCGTTGTCCTTTCTCATCTCAATCTTTCCAAGTCCCTGCCAATAGCAAACTTCAGGCAGTATATATAACCAAAGCATAACTAAAAATCATTGTTGCTACATGTCAAAGGGTTAAGTAAACGGGGTGTCAAAGCCAGCCTCTCTTGTTTGGGCCTGGCTTCAACTCACAGTTGTTAAAACTACAATGACATTTTTCAAACACAGACTACATCATTTTTCAATCACAGACTTCATCATATAAAGTCTGTTCATAATTCAGAAATGTGCTAAAGGGGTCTATCTTTTGAGTTATTATTTTACAAGCTTGATTTAATTGCCAGAATTCTAAATGACCTTTTATGCAACAAAACTTTGTGTGTACTTAACTAAGTAGCAGAGATCTAAAAAAACCCAGTTACTGAACTGCAAAGATGTGTAACAGGACCCTGGCAAGAGTGCCTGGTGTGAACTAGTGCCTGATGTTCATGGGGACCAATGTGATGCGCATTAGGACTGATGTGCATCAGTTCCATTGTGCATCAGGCATCAGTGAGCATTGGTCCCTTTGCCAGCGCTGCTATGTAGTTACATAGCAGCAGCCATCTATTGGACACAGACATTACACAACTGCATAATTCCATTTCCCTCAGACACAAGTACACTTACAAGTGTACAGTGCTCCAATAAGATTCCAGCCATTACCTATGAAAAAGTAAGAGTAAAAGAATTTCAATAGCAAATAAAGTAATTGTATACCTTACAAGACAGATTGTTAGATTAAATTGAGCACTGCTACCAAAAGTGGTAGTGAAACCAGTATTCCCACAGCCTCCAGGACTGGCAACCCAAAAACTTAAACTTCCAAATGGTCAGCAACAACACCAAGCCTGGGATGGAAGTGTTGTTACCCAAATATGGGGAAATATTTGGCTTCCCTTAGTTTCTTTAGGCCCATAATAGTCTTCCTTCAGCCTATTCTAGCCTTTTTTCAAAACAAGGAATGACAGAATTAGGAAATATAATCACTTTCTGGTTTGAAAAAAGTACTGTCCAGATCTAAAAAGGACTACAACAATATCGGGAAATGTGACAAAATAGACAAGTAGTGTCCCATAGAAAACTGGGGATACCACTGGCTATTTGAGGACATAGAGGCTGCATGAATCACATGGACACTTGTTGAATAATGCTTCGAATTACACATTTGTAAAAGCAGAGAAATTCCTCCCTATGCCTGGCAAGTGCATATTTTTTCCTTTTTTCTCCTAAAATAGAGTTATAATTGATATGATATAGGTGCTTGACTAGTGTAATAGTTACCAAATACCAATAACATACATACATACATACATACATACATACATAACTAGCAAGCCATGGCTCTTACACTGTTCCAGTTCATTACTGCAAAGTAATTCAAAAGAAGATGAAATTTTGGTGAGGATGCAAGAGAGGGCCTGGTCAGTGGCTACTCCCAGACTGTGGAACTCTCTTATAGTGGAGGTGAAGTGGACTTCCTCCTTTTAGTTCTTCCGCAATCAGACTAGCATATATACACAAAGGGCCTTATCACACTACACTGGTATAGCACTGTTATTCCCACTTTAACTGCCATGGCAATATTGCATGGAATCATGGAATTTGCAGTTTAAAGAGAGGCATTCTTAGCCAGAGAGTTCCAGTGCCTCACCAAACTCCAACCTGCACGGTGCAGCCAGGGAGTTAAAGTGGAATAATAGTTCTCTAACAGTGTAGTGTGATAGGGACCAAAGATTGTACTGAATTTTCTCCCCTCACTTCAGCAAGAGGCTGGCCCTCACCCATATGTCCTCTGAAAGGGGAGGGATAGTCCCCTTTGATGTTAGGCCAGTTTTTACTTTCCAGACCAAGGAAGCTAATGGAACAGGGTTTCTTTTTAATTTGAATTTTAAAAAAAATGTTCCAAACAGGCTTTTGGAAATTGACTGGCTGTTAAAAAGGGACTTTGAACTGGTGATTGCTGTACTTTTTCTATTTTAAATAGCTTTTAATTCAATTGTCTTTACTTTTTTTAAAACTTTTTAAAATTTACATGTTTTTTAAGCTTGGTATCTGCTGTATTGGGTTCCAGTTTTGGGAGAAAGATGTGATATCAATCAAATCAAATAAATGAGGTAAGGGATGTTTGTGTGACAGTCACTAATATCAGATCACATCCAGTCCAGCTGTGTTTTTATGCAGCCAGTACATCCACTAAGCCCAACTCAATGCTACCCCCTACACATGTATTATAAACATGATAACATCTTGAATAAAAATAGTCACGTTTTCTCATACTAGACAAAAATGTACTTAAACCCATAAAAAAAATGTAGAGAAATTCCCAGCATGATCCTAAAATGAAATATCAGTATGCAGTAAAATTTGATAAAGTGTTGCTCCACTTCTATACAATCATTACTAAGAAAACCGTGGAACTAACTCTGTTGCTTGGTTAATAAAATGCGTGAACAGCATGATCCAAATGTTGGTGGATAATTGCTATTACAAATGCCAGTACACCACAAAACATGTCTTCATTATTGCCAGTAGAGTGTTCAGCAAAAACTTATTTTTCCTGTTGTTCTTTTATTACTGGCAAAATATTTACAAAAGTTTGAAAAAAAATATATCTGCAAGCTTAAGTTTATAACTCCTAAAAACTCTTAACAAAATGCACTGTATATTCAGTACATATATTAGACATCACACCTCATTTCTGAACAATTGCTTAAGTATTGAAGAGTGCTTCACATTTAACACACACACCCCACACACACATTCAGGTTTATTGAGGTATTGCTTGATTTATTGTACAGTCACAAAACCTGGACAGGAAGAATAAACAGGGGTATAGTTATCGGTAACAGCAAAATGTGTGGGCTTCAGAGGATTTGCTTTAAAAGCGTTCCACGTTTTGTTTACTGGCACTTCCCACATATAACTGGCACCTTCTCCCACATATGTTGGAGAAGGTCATGTCAGCACCATGGAGCACATATATGGATTGTCCTTTTACTATAATGTATGTAACACTCTGTCTCTAAAGCTTGCACAAAGAAACGGACTGGCTATCATTTCAGTGTTTTTACTCCATTTTATTCCAAGTATTATCACTAGAAGCATTGTAGTTTGGCATCCATCTCTGCTTTGGAAGGACTGAAACAACATTGATCATGGACAGGCTTACATAAAGCATGTTGTATAAGTCTTGTCAAGGTCACTAGTTCATGGAAAAGTCTGAATCTCTCAGGAAAGGTCTTAGCCAGAGTATCAGCCAAAGCTATTGGGGGGGGGGATGACACCTCTGCCACTGATGACACCAGTACATCTAACAAAAATGTCAGGTCAAGATGTTGTGATAGCTCAACTGGCAAGTACTCCTCTTCTGGACACAATTTAAACATCTAGTTATTACCTATACAGACCTAGCGGGGGGGGGGCGTTATCTAAAGGACTGTATTCTCTTTTCAGCAAGGCTTGAAGATCTGGATGGAAGGCCCTTCTGTTCATTTCACCACCCTCAGAGGTAGGGGCACAACAGAGGAACTTCTTGGTGGCTGCTCTCAAGTTATGGAACTCCATTTCAATGGAGAGAACCATAGTAGGTCACTGCAATTCCACCTCCCCATGTCTTCTCTCCTGCTGCCCACTGGCAGGCCCCTCAGACGGAGGCCCACTATCTTGGTGTGCTCATCTAACATCAGGTTTTGGATGTCTGTTGTTCTTCCATTCAACACCATGGCAATTTAGAGGCCATAATTTCAACCCAGAAGGACTGTCACTAAAGCTCTCTGAACTCTCTGATTTCAGGAAGATTTTAAAGACAACCAGTACTCTGTTGTAATACCCTTTCCCCAGTTTATTTTCCTTCTCTCTTCAGCAATGGGCTGGTCTAAAAAGAGGCCGCACCCTCCCCTTGGATGGTGCCTCCTTTGGTGGTGAACCCACTGTTGCTGCACCTTATATAGCAGACTAACTTTTATATTCAAATCCCAGGAACAAGAGGCCGGCTTCAGCGTCTTATCTCAGCATTTATGGATGGTGTAAATGTAGCAGGAGAGTGGAGGAACTACTAGTGCTACAAACTATTAATAATTATTAATGCTACAAACGCTGCGGAGAGGAGGTTACACAGTTAAGTAAGCTGAGCTGGGACTTGATATATTTTCACCTTTGCTTTGGTTTTGTATCAAAACCTTTAATTGCTCAGGTCCTAAGTGGGAGTAAGGAAGACTAACCACTTTTAAACAACTTTTAAACTGAAAACTGCAAATTCTTCATTTCATTAGGTTCCAGTTCAAGGCTGCTTGGACTTCTTTCTCCGAAGCTAAGGTTTTCGAGGAGATACGCTTAGTTACTCCCCCATGTTTCTCTAACAGTTTTAAGAACAGCTTGCATGCATCCGTCTTGCTATTTTAAAATAGTGTTACCACTAACTATGCTTTTAAAATTTACATGCTTGTTTTAAACTTGAAGAGTTTTTTTGTTTGTTTGTTTTGTTTTGTTTTTTGGTCAGGTTTGATTTGTATGAAGTGCTGAAATATTGAACTATTGAACTATTGAACAGTTCAATTAATTCAAACCTGACAAAATTTTAAATTTTAAATTTTGAATCAACATCTAAGGCTGAATTGAAACGGCTGGAGAATGGTGGCTCTCACCAGAAGAAAGCGTAAACAAATGGGTCTGGATCTAATGTCTGAAGATGCTACTACTACTACTACTGCTACTACCACTTCAGTTAATAATGATCATGATCAGTGTAAAATCACAGACTTCTTCCATCCTAATTCCAGGAACTGTTCTGTCCCAGATTCTAAAACTGGGACTCATGAGGTGGAGGTGGAGATAATGGACTGGTCATTAGGTCCTCACCATGTAATGAAAATAGTAGAAGGTGAAAACATGGAAGATAGGAGATGCAGCCTGGCTGAAGAACTGGCTTTTGTAGCTGATACGTCACCAGTATCTAAAGCCCAGATTGAGTACCCCAAAATTCTTCAGAGGGGTTTAGATGATACTACGGCTCTGCTCACCTCAAGCCACATCGATCATGAGAACTGTGAATCTCTCTCCCCCGGAACAACTTTTTTAGCTGATGTGGATGAAGATCCAGATTTGGACTCATACCTTGACCCAAATTTGGTAACCAAGCTGCTAGGTAGTCAACATAAACTGATCAAGGGGTTGTATAAAGGTTGGTCAGAGGATATCTCTTGTATTAAGAGGTTCCTATCTGAATGTAAGGACCTTCTTAATACTTTAACAAACCTACTGTTGGTAAAAATACAAGGAGTGGGCAAAATAACTCCTAGAAGTAATGGTGATGTTACAACAAAATCTAAGTTTGATTTTTCCATTGAAACTTTAAGTGAATCCGCTGATCAGGGTTTTTCAAATTCCTCTGACCAAGGTAACTTGGTCGGTGGAACTAGGAAAACTCTTTCTAGGAAATGGAAAAGCAAGCCCGATATACACCCTAACAAAAGGAACTCTAAAAGTAAAAATTCTAAGGTTTCTACTTGTATTAAAAAGAAAGATAAAAATATAAAAAACAAGCCCAGTAGCAAATCGGTCCCTAAAATGAGTTTCAACAGTCTATTTAAAATACTAGAAAAAAAGGACAAGAACGCCAGGATGCCCTCTCTTAAACCTAACAATAATAACAAAGCAAACCTGGAAAGGCAAAAACTAGTAAGTATAGTACTGGAAACAAGCTCTCCTGGTCTACAGCCAGTCCCTGAAAATAGAGCAAAAACAAAAACTCAGGAATTAACAACACAGTTACAGCCTGGAAACAAGGTAGACTTTTCCTGCCACAAAGTTCCATCACCTATAAGTAACTCAAAAGAACTTCAGATAATTAATTCTTTGCAGTTACAATTAATCAGGCAGAATCTGGTGTTTATTAATTACCCAAAGCCAAAGGGCATATTATCACAACAGGAGAGAAAAGCACATTTCTTGAGACTTTTAACATCCTTTGTTATAACATCAATTGAAATGAACTCTATACTGAAGGTAGAATATATTTTTTTCAACTATATCAATGCAAGAACTATTATTTCATTTGTTTCATCCGATATTGCTGCAAGAATTTATAGAGTTAAGGAGAGATTTAAGAATGGGGGAATGAGTATTACCAGGCATTTTAAAGACATTTCGCCAATGTTTTCCCTGAGTCATACAAAGAGACAGAGGGAAATCTTTTCATCTGTTCCTTTTGAGGATCCACCAGTTGGGGACTTGATAGACTTAAGTACCCCTGATAACCCTGTTATTACTGGTTGTCAATCTTCCTCTAAAAAAGTTAACAAACCTGCAGACCCCTAAGTCCCCCAGGTATAAATAGTGTTACTTCTATTTTGTCTGATGGTAGGGATGATACTCAAATAGAATTCCTACCAGAAGAATTAATGTTAATAGACAGTTTTGATGCTCTCCCAAAGCAGGACCAACAGCAGGCTCTGTTAAGGCTTACTGCTCTAATCAAATATTTAAAGGATAAGTATTACCAGGATTCCAGTACTTCATCAGTTAACAATAGTCTAGGTACCTCTCAAACAGAAGAGGAAGTATTGCTAGGGAGAGCAGGGAAGGATAATAGAGGAAGGGTAATAGGCTTAAAGACTGCAATAGTAAAATCAACTAAACCGAGTCAAAATGGTAATCCTTTTAAAACTGGAGATCACGATCAAAGTTTATACCCTTTTAGTTCATCTCAGTGTGATTCCAATTTGCTAAATATTAAAGGCAACAATGACCTTGTACTGTCCCAACCAGATTTATGTAAGACAAGGCCACTAAATCCACCAAATGCTGGCAGACCAGGCCTGGGCTTGCTAACTCAACAGGCTCCAGTATGTAACCCCTGTGTTTATAGGAATTCCCAAGGTATGTTGGATGTAATATCAGAACTGGATTGACTACATGCAGGTACTGTTACCTCTTCCCTAAATATAGTTTCCTGGAACATAGCTGGCTGGGCCTCCAAAAGCAAAGATCAGAATTTTATGGAATACCTAAATAAGTTCGATCTAATTTTTTTACAAGAGACCTGGAGTTGTGACCATATTTACGTAAATGGTTTTGTATCATATTGTCTTCCTGCACTCTCTAGAAGTGGTAAAGGAAGGGCTAGCCAGGGTTTATGTATCTTGGTTTCTTCTTCAGTTAATTGTAGAATTACTCAGTTACCAAGTTATGATTCTTCTATATTGGCCCTAGTTATGGAATTATTAACATCTAATCTGACTTTACTTTTATTTAATGTGTATTTTGCCCCAATGGTCAGAAAGGAAGATGTTACATCAGCTTGGCTTAAGGCTGACTGTTACTACTCAGAACAGATGACTAAATTTCCCAGAGCAAGATCTATAATAGCAGGTGATTTTAAGGCAAGGACAGGATCCTATTTAATCAATACTTTTTTAGGCGGTCACTCTCCTAAAACAATTAAGGAACAACTTGTAGTCAATTCACGTAGTTCAAAAGACAAATCTACTAACCCTGCAGGGATAGGTCTGCTTCAGTTTGTCTCAAATAATGAGTTGTTTATTTTAAATGGTTCCAGCCCTGATGACCTATGGGGTGAATTTACATTTGCTTCTACCAGGGGTTCAAGTGTCATTGATTATATTCTTATTCACAAACATTTGAAAACTTTGGGGTTCAACTTCAGAGTAGCAAAGCACTCTGATAGTGATCATTTCCCCCTGGAATGCTCGCTGAATTTACCAGGCAGGTTAAAGCTGGATTCACAACATTGTATTTTAGTATGCTTACCATCTGATAGAAGAACAATTAAAATTAAATGGTCCTCTGAAACGAAGGAGGCCTTCAATAGGTTTATTTCATTACACCACATTTCAAATTATGTTAGCCAAATTAAAGCAGATGCCAGACCTGAGGATGGAATCCTGGCTTATGAGTGTGTTTTACAGGATTTGTACCCTTCTCTTCAAACTAGAACTAATAACATAAATCATAATAACATCCATAAAAATAGATGGTTTGATAAGGACTGTGTCAATCTTAGAAGAGAAATTCAAACAGTATATAATACTTACCGCAGATTAAATGAATGTCAGCTTCCTCACTCATATTATGAGTTAAAAAAACAATACAAAAAACTCCTATTCCGCAAAAAAAGCGAGGCAACTAGAGAAACATGGCAAATGTTATTGGCAGCATCTATTACTCACAGCAATAGATCTTTTTGGCAGATAGTTTCAGGTGCTTTAAGTGATCGCAATGAAAGCCAAGACTGTCACATTCCAGCTAGTGTCTGGGAAGATCATTTCCAAGTTATCTTCAATGACCCCTGCACATCCATATCTAAAACACCTCCCTTGCTACCCCCGAACACTCCAAACTGGCCAAATGTAACTATAGAAGAAATTGAGGAACTGTTAGGTCAGCTAAAGACTGGCAAGTCTGTAGGATGTGATGGCATTTCTTCAGAACTGTTAATATATAACATCAGTTGGTGGGCACCCATGTTGGCAGCCCTCTTCTCTCTAATTAATAAATCTGGCATAATCCCTGTAACTTGGCTAAAGGGCTTTATTATCCCGATCTATAAGAAGGGTCCTAAAGACGACCCGCATAATTGACCCATCAGTCTGCTATCTGTTATAGGGAAGGTATATGCCAGTTATTTAGCTATTAAGCTGAAGGAGTGGATTAACGATAATAACATCATTGGGGAAGAGCAGATTGGTTTTAAATCAGGCTGCTCTTCACTAGACCATTGTCTGGTTTTGGCTCATCTTGCACAAAAATATACTGCACCAAATGGTGGGAAACTTTTCTCTGCATTTATTGACCTAAAATCAGCATTTGATTTAATCCCACGTGGCTGCCTCTGGAGCAAATTGGAACAGTATTCCATTGATAGGCGACTTCTATTTTTAATCCAGTCCCTGTATTATAATACTACTGTTCAAGTTTGTTGTTCCAGACAAGGGCACCTTACAAATGAGATTCCCACCAACAGGGGTGTAAGACAGGGATGCATTCTTGCTCCCACCCTATTTAATTTATACTTGGCTGATCTTCCTCAGACTTTGGAACCTTTACCATCCCATCCACCAAAGATGGACTCAACAAAAGTCTTTATCCTTCTTTATGCCGATGATGCTGTATTGATTTCTCAGACTCGTCTTGGACTTAGGAGATTATTGAGAGGCTTTCATGAATACTGCAATAAACTTCTAATCAATCAATTATTCAAAAACAAAAGTTCTCGTTTTTGCCAAAAGAAAGAATAGATACTCATGGATGATAGGGGAAATCGAATTGAACAAGTGGACTCGTATAAATATCTGGGTATTTGGTTTCATGAAGCTATAAGATGGAGGACGCAGGATAAGTACATCAAACTGAAAGCCGAACAAAGTTTGAAAGCATTAGCTCGGTTTTTCTTTACTAAGGGTGGTAAATTTATTCCAGCTGCCATCTGGGTTGTTAAAGCTAAAATTGTCCCACAGTTGCTTTATGGGGTTTCAATGTGGTTTCCTCTTAATAAGAATTCTTTTAAAGGAATTCCGTCTTTCTTTCTGAGGCTAATATATGGTGTCCCCCGATGTGTTGCCGGATCTGTCCTCTATCTGGAGTCAGGCCTAAATTCTTTAAATAGTCTGGCATGGATGTACTCTATCCATTTTTGGCTCCGCTGTTGTTACACAAGTAATTCCACCTCTTTATTGGCTAAAACTATGTTAGACTCTTTTAAATCACCTTGGAGGAAGGCAATTGAATGTAAGATCATATCAGTGGGATTATCCATATTCCACCTGCTATCTTTAGACTTAGAAGGGGCCAAAGCTATTGTTAAGCAGAGGTTGAGGGACATTGATTACCAGGAGCTGCAAGGGACAGCCAGGGGACCTTGCTCCCCTCAGTCACTGGGTTTACCATGCTTACCTTGCAAAGATGGAATGCCATATTTAAGCTGGTTAACAGTTCCAAAATATAGAAGGGCTTTCTCTCTGGCAAGGTTTAATGTCCTTCCCTCAAATTTGCTAACTGGTAGATTCAACAAAACACCACTGAGCAAAAGATGCTGCCCCTGTGATAACCAGGAAATTGAATCTGTATCACATGTACTGTTTCGTTGTAGTTTCTACCAAGGGGCTAGGGAAGACCTATTATACCCCATTACACGACGCTTCCCTGGGCACCCCTTAGAGTCTCTAATGGTCATCTTATTGCAAGGTTCTGATAAAGAGATTACTCTTCAAGTAGCAAAATTTTTAAACTTAGCTATGTTAACTAGATCTTCCTTGTCTATGTAAACGAAATATTTGCTTATCTATATTGTACGTTACCATTATCACTTTGACTGTATTTTCCCTGGTGAATGTGAGCCACTATATTTATTTATATTTGTATCATTTTAAATGTTTTTAACAAATTGTTTTTAACAAGCTGTTTTAATGGTCTATTGACTGTAATAAAAACGATTGATTGCTATTCAAATCCCAGGAAGCTTGATGGAATCCAGGAGGGGTTTGTGAAAGTTTTTGAGTGGAATAGGCTGACTCAGAGACACAGTCTTGCAAGCAGTCAGTGTCTGCCAGATGAAGTTCCAGGTATGAAATGCCACTACATGCTCCCCCTTCACCTGGGCAAATGATCTTACCACTCTTTCTCCTACCAAGAGGAGTTGCATTTCAAGGGAAATATGCCAAAGTTACAATCTCTTCAATCTTTTCATTTTGCCATGATCTGAGATTGTTTAGTCTCTGATTTTTTTTTCATCTTGACTTCTACCAGTTTTAATATATTTGTATTATACAAATGTTGTTTTGTTTCTTTGTGTGTGCATTTGTGTGTATGATTACGCTGTTAGTGTTTAGTGGTAGTAATTTGGGCAGATATGTAATATAGCATTATCTAAAATACACAAGTTCACATCTTCCAAAATATAAGTTCTAGGTATTTCTCCATTGTTCTGTAAGACATATCCTTTACTACTAGGTCAGAGAGGTTAGACAGAGCAAGTGATTCTGAAGAAGGTATTTGCTGATCCAATCACATTTAGGAGGAAAAATACTGAGATGTTGAGTCATCTAATTTAAAGCAACTGGAATAAATTAGGTTTCTGGGTTAAGAGGCTCGTTCAATTTAGGCACCCGATTATGAAAGGAAGTGAAAAAAACAGTACTAATGATAGGAAGAGAGAAGAATCCATAAACAAAGAACCTATGAAAATTTTAAATGCAGGGGAGTTGTGTTGTCAAAATTTACTTCAACTTTTCTACAGAACAAAAGTGCAGAATGAGAGAGATCCATGTAAAGATACATTCCCAGAACTGCTTACAGTGGTGAGAATAATGTTATAATTTTTTCCTACTGACATACTACCAAGCCAAAGCATTTCACCCATTCTTTTAACCAGGAACAATGAATTATAATTGATTAACATTTAGTCTTGAGCCAAGGACACCAGGCTTTGTATCCCTGCTCAGTCACAGAAACCCACTGGGTGACTTTGAGCAAATTACACTCCCACAGCCCCCAGTATGCTCCCCAACATATCTTACCAAGCATTATTGTCTTTTCTGATGAGTCACGTCTTCTCATGATATGTCCAAAGTACAGTACCCCTCACCTTAGTCATATTGGCTTCTAGGAAGAGTTCCTCTTGGCTTCTAGAACAAACTCTTAGAGTAGAACTCTCCACCAGCACTACTTTTCAAATGGGTTGATTCTTTTCCTATCAGCTTTTTTTACTGTCCAGGTTTCACAACCATACATAGAAATGGCAAATACAATGGCATGGACAATCATGTCTTTAGTTTTCAATGATATATCTTTACCCTTAAGAATCTTGTCTAATTCCTTCATAGCTGTTCTTTCAAGTCCTAGTCTTCTTCTCATTTCATAACATGATCTAAGTAAAGTGCTGAAAACCAAGAAATGACCACCTCAGCTATCGGTAACTTATATGTCTTGTACTGTTTTCCTGTGACTGATCATTCCTTCCTAGCTGAACTTGCTCCAGCTGGTGTTTCTGTGCTGTTTGTTAGGCTGTAGAAGGACAGAGTGTGTGTCCTCTTTCTGCTCCTGAGGAGGTGATAAAGCCAGGGGTGTATGGAACAATGTTCATGGGGGGGGGCAATGGCAAAAATTGGGTGGAGTGGGCAAAACAATTTGGGCATCAGTCACTATAGAAGAGGTCTTGGTGTGAACTGTTAATAGAATCTAATGTGCTGTGATTTGTCTGCAAAATTATGAAGAAACTGTCAATTTATAATTCCTTCAAATTCAGATTAATTAATTTGATCTCTCTGGTGAAACAGTGAATGTCTGTGTGGTGGCAGCACATGTGTCAAAGATGAGAATAAATTTTCACACACAGCAGTAGATGTACCCAAAGTGAGTCCTCCACCATGTAAAGTTTACATGTCTGGAGAAAGGCTTCTTTGTACACAATGTTGTAGTAAGTTCATGAAGTGTTGTGGTTTTGCAAGGTTCTACCCTATCCTTTTGAAAGCCAGTGTAGTGGATTGAGCATTGGACTAGAACCCTGGAGATCCGGGTTCATTTCTCTGCTCGGCCATGGAAACCCACTGGGTGACCTTGGGCACATACTATCAGCCCCAGAAACCCCCATGATAGATTTGCCATGGGGTTGCCAAGCCGGAAACTACTGGATGGCACACACAACAACAACAACCACAACCATAACCACATCCTTTACTTTGGATGCTTAAACTGTATTGTTCAACTGCAGTGCTAGAAATTTGGAGACCAAAGAAAAATTTCATGAGAGGAGGCAGAATTCTTATTTGCCCACTTGTCTCTACACTTCTGGATAGGACTCATGCTGGAATGTCCAGAGTATGCCTCTCATGGCCTCAGGAAAGAACTACTAGCTGAAGCCTTAGCCCCTTCTCTGATTATTGTGGGGGCCTGTCATTCTGGAGGGCTCTTCCTTTTCATTCCAAGAGGACTCATTAGGGTAAGGCGTGACACTTATAAGCGAATAGAGGTAGCTGAGCCAGCCTAGTATAGTGATTTCAGCACTGGACTACAACTCTGGAGTCCAGGATTTGATTTCCTGCTCAGCCATGGAAACCCACTGATTGACCTTGGGTGCATCACAGCCCCCAGAAAACACCATTATATGTTTGCCTGAGGATTGCCATAAGTTGGAAACAACTTAAAGGCACACAACAACAACAACAACAACAACAACAACAACAACAACAACAACAGGAACAACAAGAGGTAGCTGAAAAGTAGTAACTTTTTTTTAAAAAAAAAGACCCATCTATCCATCATCTCTGGTTAAAACATACCAGATCAAGTTCACATGTTATTATTACAAAAGGTAATTTCTTTCACTCCTTTTCCTGAAAATGACAGCCAAGAATAAAAAAAATGTCACAGACAACTTATGTATTTGGAGAAGAAACCTGAAGTCAGTTTTTTGGGATCATCCACCTGAGGTGAAGCAATCGATGTTAATATGAATAGTCATTTCAAGACCAGCCAAGTTGTTTTGGCACTTGAGGAAAACAGCTCATGAATACTTCTGCTCTTTGTTTTGTTATTGTGTGCCTTCAAATTGCTTCTAATTTACAGCAACCCTTAGATAAACTTGTCACAGGGTGTTCTTGGCAAGATTTGTCCAGACAGGATTTGCCATTGTCTTCCTCTGAGGCTTGAGAGAGTGTGACTTAGCCAAAGTCATCCAGGAGGTTTCCATCACTGAGCAGAGGTTTGAGCCCTGATCTCCCCAAATGTTAGTCCAGCAAATCACCCACACCATGCTGATCCTTCTCCCCTTCCTGGCAATAATAATACCATCCTAAGAATTTAAGAAACAAAAATTTGCTGGACTCATAATGCAACACTTAAAATGATCTGTTGGAGGCAGCTGTCTCACTCTGAGAAATGGTAGGCCCAGCTCTTTGCTTGCTTGTAATCTGGCCCTCAAATTAAGTACAAAAGAAGACATGGTGCTATCTCAAATAAAAATATTAAGATACGCTTACAGAATGTTCAAAACCTGTTTTGGATAAGGTCAAAGTTGAATTCGCCTACTTAAGGTACCCTTAATGTTTTAGTGTCCTCAATGACTGATCACATTTTTTGTCCTGGATTTTTTTTAAAATTCTCCTACTTCACCATTAAAGAAATTAACCACTCTGTTCAAAGGTTACGGCCTGTTAAAACCTCTGGATAATTATTTATGAGACAGGGAGATGACCAATGGGACTTTTGCTTGCCCTGCCAAAGAAATAATGAGACCATTACAGTCAATTTAACACTATGATAAACAATATCCACAGGTGACCTTTCAGAATCTTTGCCAAGTGGATTTATAGATACCGCAGGGTCTTCTTTTCAAGCTGTCTCTCTCCCTAACAGTGCATTGCCTTAAAAGAGTCAACTAAGCACAGTGTCCCAAGGTCTGGAGATAATCAAAAAGAAACTTCCATTCTTTAAAAGGTGAATAAACATCTCACATCTCCCACAATTTCTGTGTAGTGAGTTGCTCTTGGCTACCTTTTCAGTGCTTTCCTTTGATTCTGCCAAACGATACGATTGAAATATAGTGGATATTTCTTAGTATGTTGGACTTCATTTCAGATAGCTAAACTTTGTTCCTTTCCTTGCTCAGTCTTTCAGTGAGGCCCTTCCATTGAAATATAATTCAAAGAGGGTTTTTAAAGAAAAAAGCTGTTAATAGTTCTCTCTCACACACACATATACACACACACAAACCCACACTATTTCCCATCCTGAGAATGAATATCAAAGGCCACAGATGCGATATAGTTTCAAAGTTTTCAGGACAGGCAATTACATGGAAGATATATGTTCACTTCCTACAGTGAAATATTTCTACCATTTAAAAGAGAACAGCCCAGTGCCTCATCCAGTAATTTCTAATAGCTACAGGAACTCAGGAACAAGCTTAAATAACTTAAAATACGAAGAAAGTGTTTTGTTTATTTAAAAAAAAATACTTAAGATCTGGTTGATAGGTGATTTTTTGTGATTTGTTGTTTAAAACCTACACAGAGATTTTCTCATTTTTTCACATGTAGCCAACAGGAAATGTAAACTTTCAGCTGAAAGGGAGAACAGGAAAACTTGATTCTTTCTTAGAGACATCTCTCCAGCGCTGAAGTGGAAAAGCAAGCCATTCAGATCCAGCAGCCACTGTTCTTGTTAGACCTCTGCACCTCCATTGTCAGCAAAACATAGATTTATTTTCCATTCGCTCTTCATGTTATGTCTACTTGTAATAACTCTCTTTAACTGTCTTGGCGCACTGGCATTTGTAATTTTGAGATATATATTTCCTGCATCTATCCAAGCGTAGGCTTCTTCGAATTCCCAATTTTTTTTCATTAGTTACTGATAAGTGGCTAACTCTAAGCAAGCATTTTGAGAACACAACATTTACAGAGCAAAATCAGGAATAATATTGTTGCATATAATAGCATCAGCTGTAGAACTTACAAGTTCTTCCAAGAGTGGCACCCAATCAACAAAACAACAACTTTGTTCTTGCAAAGGATACTCAGTCTCCATGCTGTACTACTGCTCCTTAATGCCTTTGTTAACAGTATTTATGGTGAAACGATATAAAGAATACTGATTAAAATTCCTTATTTTATCAGTTTAGACTGTCCTAAATTGGAACAGTCAATCTCCATAAGATTCCTCACTTCTAAGTGAAAGAAATATAAACAGCACTAAGTTTTTTCTTTGTAATTTGTCCAAATTGTCTTTACACAGCACTAATGTCCTTCTCCTTTGAGAAGCAAAGCATACACACACAGCAAGTACATAGCTGGCTGGTTGTTAAAAATACACAAACAAGATCCTTCTCCTACTTAGCAGTCCAGGCAACCAAGAAGTAGGCTGGTTGTTTTGCCCAATCATGCAATCTTTGAAGGACCATCCTTTTATGAGCCCAGTAGAACTCATCAGTAGAAGATCATCCAAAGAGACCCTTCTCTCTGTCCCAGCCCCCTCTGAGGTGTATTTGTCAGGAACAAAGGAGAGGTCCTTCTTGGTGGCTCCTCCTGAACTTTTGAACTCCCTCTCTAGAGAGACCAGGATGGTCCCATCGTTGCTTTCCTTCTGATGGCAGGTTAAAATATTTTTGTGCTCTCAGGCTTTTGTAAATTGGACAGTTTGGGCTTTTAATGCTGTGCTATTCTGTTTAAGGTTGTTATAGTTTTTTTAAAATGTGTTTAAATGTACTTAACATTACTATTTAACCTGCAATGTTTTAACTTTATACATTGTTTGTTTTTTAAATTTTATATTGATACTGTTACAAATGTTTTAATCTGTACAGTTTTAATGTTGTTATCTGCCTTGAGTCCCATTATCAGGACAAAGACAGGAAATAATAACAATAATGATGATAATGATAATAAGAATTATTGTTTACATTCCATGTAAGTAAGCATTGTTTTCTTGCTAAAACACCACAAAAGACCTCACTGTGCCTGTCCCCCCTCCTGCCACTGCCCCAGACAAAGAGTATAATTTTGCAGTTCCTCGTCCTCAAATGCAAGAGCTAACCATATAAAAATGTATAGTTCTAGTATAGCGTATGGGAAAAAGTGTGAATATGACATCTGTTGTTTCTGCAACAGACCATTGCACCTTCATCTCACTCTTTATGTGCAGCTAGGACTAGCCCTACCTTTAAGCAGACTGAAACAGCACTTGTGAGGTATCATGAAAAAAGAAGAAAATTCTTCAACTTGTTGCTGTTGTTTTTTTCCTGGCTTAGGCCCTTTTTGCATGTTTTTTTTTAGTGCGAGCACCCCTTGAGCGCTGCGCAAATGGGAGCGCTGCTCCGTATGATGCACTCCCACTTGCGCGGTGCTCATGAGGCTGAAGCGGGGCGCGGGCGCATTTTTTGATTTTCGGCTTTAAGCTGAAAATGCCCCATGATCGTGCAATGCTCGCGGCACTCTTGCGCACTTACCTGCGTGCGGTGCGTCGGCGAGCCGGGCAGGTAGCGCTTCCTTCCCCAGCACAGCCTACAACTCCCATACTGCGCTGCAGAAGGAAGGGACGGGGTGCTAGCGTGACGCTCGCACAAACAGGAAGCGACCTGCGATAGGAAGGAGGGGGAAGCGAAAGCATTTCAAATGAGGCTTCTCGCACGAGACAACTTCCCCCATCGTGCAAACAGGTAACATGCGAAAAGGGCCATAGAGAGGAAGCAGTGCTTGTTAAGTTTTCTGTTTCATGTGCCAAAATAACCTATCCTTGACTTGGGACACCATTTGTTGCTGCAGCGAATTATCTTGGGTCAGCCCTACATACATCCTATCTATGTATGCATGTAGTAATTATGGGATGTGAAAGGTATAATTTTTAGATTAAGTAAATTTGCAACATAATCAATTAGACTGATTTCTGCATTCCGTGTGTAAGTTTGTGACTAGACCAGAAAATTCAACCCTGATTCCCTCACCGTGCTTTCAATATCCATGGACTTTCACTGGCTGAACAAGACAATTAGCAATTCATTGACAGCTGAAAGTTGCATCTTTTAATTAGTGTTTCATTTTGTTTTGCTTTGGCTTTCCTGTCTTCCTCCTTCCTTGGAAGTAATTTCCTCCTTTGTCCACGCACAGAGAGGCAGGCAGCACTTGACCTCTCCATAATGGTTGCCTAAGCAGACACTGATACATGAAAACCAGATGCAAGGGTCTCTGTCACCAAGTTTAGGAACTTTTCATTTTCTTTGAATGACTTCCTGAAACAAAAACACATACCTCTGCCCTTCTTTACCTTATATTGAACATTCAGAGCAGTTACACTGGTTTTATATCTATATATATTCAAAACGTTATTATGCTAAAATGTGATAGCTTTTCACATACATCCCCATTATATATATCCCCATTTAGTGACAAGTGTGACTTCCATCTGTGACAGGGGCCATTTCCGCACGAGACTGTTAGAGCGCTATGATTCCACTTTCAGCTTCCTCTGGAATCCTGGGGTTTGCAGTTTCGGGAGGGGCCGGCTGGCCCCTCCCGAAACTGCAAACCCTAGGATTCCAGAGGAGGCTGAAAGTGGAATCATAGCGCTCTAACAGCCTCGTGCGGAAATGGCCAAGGAAAAGAAAAAGCAGTCGTGTTGCATGGAATATACAACCCTGCTGCTTGACAATATCAATGTAAAGGTAAGTCTCATTGCCATATGGTCTCCTGTTCCCCAGCCTTCAGATGGTTACGTTCAATAAATTAAAATGGAACAATGTTGCAAAGGATGGACAAAAACTAGAGAGTGTATATCTGTACAATATAGTGGCATGGGCAAAAGGCTTTTTTAAAAAAAGAAAAAAGAAAAACCCAGAGCCTTCAGGATTATACAAGCCTACAAGCTACATGTCTGAAGGCCTGGTTCACAGCCAGGAACCTTGCAAAGGGCAGTATCTTTGATCATAAAGACATACCTTAGGCACATACAGGCTATACACATATAGGCTATGTTAGGACTAGCTGAATATGGTGCATGGTGCCATGATGATGCAACTTCTGCAGATTGCATAGAAGAAAACCCAAACAATGAGACTCCATTTTTACATGTGAAATTATATCATGAAACAGATCCTGATATATTGCTTCTTGGCCTTTGGGGTAAAATCAAGTGAAGATTGTATTGGGCTGTCATACCATTAGTGGGCCAAGTTTCACCTGGATAGTAGCCATGCAATGTCCATTTGGACCATCATCTGGTGTGGAACTAGAAGTAAATTCCACTAAATATAACTGGTCCTACCTGTGAGTAAATATACACAGGATAGTGCTATTAGGCTATCAACTTTATATCCTCACTGAAGCCTTCTAAACCTGTCTAGCTTTTCCATGCTGATGGAAGAGCTGGTGTTCTTGCTGACTATAGCAGTTTCTTATTATTTTTATTGTTCTTTTCTTCGTTTAAGTATCTGAAGCACGTACTGAACAAAAACGTTGTACTCAGATAAAGTTTAGAGCAATTGCACTCTTCCAAAACCACATGTTTACAAGAAGTCAGAAGAGTTTTGAGAAACCTAGGCCTTAGTTAATCTCAAAATGAAAGTAGAAGTGTTTGCGTAATGTCTCTGTGCATACAAATCTTTTCCTGCCAGTTCAGGAAAATATTCTGCTGAACTCTAATGGTGTAAATGCTGGGACCAAAAATCTGGCAAATTAGTACTACTATTACCTCTCTGGTTTATATTACTCTTCCTGAAAGCCAGATGAGGACTCTTCTATATTTTGCACTTCACTTCTACAAAATGGAAAATCTCAGAAGCATGTCACACAGATAAACTGCTCTGCTATATACAAGTGACACTTCCCATCTGTTCACTCCAAATGTTTTTTCTTGCTTCTACTTTTGTGTTCTTTCTCAAGTATATTCCCTTCAAGTTTACAGTTGCACACAGTGTGTTTTAATTCGTTTAACCCTTCTCCAGCATTGTCTTACTTATCCTCCTTAAACCAGATGGATATAGCTCACCCTTTCACAAGAGAATTTACCAGTAAGGTTTTTTTTCCATATTGCTAGCTCGTGGTCATACAGATTGGCTCATATTTTAATTAGTCAGCAAATGAACAAAAGTATTTTCTTTCAAACCACTACATGTCAGTGACTCCTAATTTCCTATCCCATACATTGAGCTCAGAGTCTTAATCCACTCGTGGTTACTATTAAGATCCCACAAACAAATAAATCCCACAAAAAGGGGCTAGACACACATTTCAGGACAGATATGAGCAAATCTAAATCAAGGTTTTGAAAAGGCATTCCTTTCTAATTGAAAGCATAATTAGACTTCACTGCAGTTTTTCTAGATACCTGTGTCAAGCTTTTTGGTGAGTATATTTTACACAATATTTTCTGTTCATCAATAACAAAAATACAAATTTGTATTTCTCAAATAAGCCAATGGATGAAGTTTAACGGCTCAATACTTTCTTTCCAGATTCCGTCTGGGTCTTCTTGCTAATTAGTTTTTGTTGGCAATTTCCTAGAACTATGAACCTGCTTGTGCCTTTGTGTGCCTTCTTTCCCAACACAAAGGATCTTGTGCCAGGAGAAAGGCAGGTAACAAATTAAATGCTTATTCCTTCCCCCACTAAATTGCTAATTTTGTATACTCTCAAGGATTTTTAGTTGCACTTTACTTCACTTTTCATAACAAAACATACAATTTCAAGGGAGATACATTCGCAGTTCCTCAGCAGCCATCCCAGCAATTCCAGTAAAGCAAAATCTATGACAGAACAATAAATTCACAATGCTTGGCCCAAATTATAAACTTGGCAGATGATGTAAGTTTGCAATTATATCTAGAAATTAAAGGCCAGGAAATGTCTGTGTGAAGTATGAACTTGGAACTCTTGATTCCTGTAGAAATAAATGCTAAATGACCTAAACTGGATTATTGGATACCAACCAGTTTATCTCAAGTAACTTGGTTTAATTGGTTATTCATGTCTATGGGAACTCATTACAAATCTTTTCACAAAATATAATCAGAGTCTATTTGGGGTAAAGAGTTTCTGTTTCTCTGTTCTTTGAAAAACACTTGAGTACAGATTTTAATTTACATAAGAAGCATGATGGCAACACTATTTACTTCATTGGTGACTTAAGTTCTAAAGAGTAATTGCAGTTCTAAAGAGTAATTGCAGTTGGCCCTCCACATTTGCAGGTTTAATTTTCATGGATTTGCTTATTTGTTAGTATTTGTTAGTTTCTCCAACCTCTGCCCCCAACACCTCAAGCACTTATTTTCCCAGGGAATCTTCCTTCTTGGCAGCTCCGATCAGACTACACATCCCTTTAAAAAACCCACCTCTGGTCATCGTCATACCCCCTCCTCCTCCTCCTCCTCCTCCTCCACCACCACCACCACCACCACCAGCTGCCTGGCCACCTAATTTCTCAGCACTGCAAACGTTCTCCCAGTTCTCCATACACATCCAAGGAAGGAGATGGGTGAGAGAGGAAGTATATGGACACCATGCTGACCTACACCTTTTCCCTGGTATGGAGCCTGGGTGCCCGCTGTCTCCACCATGCCTTGGCCCCCTTCCCACAGACTCGCAGATACAGACAGACAGACACACATTTTGATATTTGTGTTTTTTCCACTTTTGCAGGGCTCCTAAATTTCTAACTTTAACAAATGTGGAGAGCCAATTGCATCAGGAAATATTTCTATGGTGTTTGCATCAAGCAAGTGTGCTGAGGATCAGAAGCAAGCAGTCACAGAGTGGAGAAAATACACCTGATATTTCATGAAAAAGGAATCCCAGACTGGAGTCCAATACCTTCACAGCTGATGACTTCAGTGGTTAATGTATTTGTTGTCCTCATACTCTAAGGTAGCTGAAGTTCAAGGCATAGCAAGAAGGCATTTGTCAGTATTTGTAACAGTTTGTGAGAAGACACTAAAAACTTCTTGTCCTTAGTTTTTAAAAAGATAACAGTTATTTTGAGAATTAATTCCTGAATGCCAATAGCAAAGAGATCAGTTTATTTCAGTTTGAAACCAGTGTAGGTTTTAGGAAATATATTGCTGTAATAAAGAGGTTAAAAAATAAGACTTCAATTCTGAAAACGTTTGGCCTGTGTTTTTCATTCTGGCCACTTGAGGGAATCAAACTATAGCTAAGGTAAAAAACTGGTGAACCTTTACTACAGGAATAAGGGGGAAAAAATTCTTATAGAAAGTTTCCAGCTTTGCTTGGGCATTAGGAATATTACAAGGCACTGCCTCAGAAATAAATTACCCTCTGTATACTAAATATCCAGGAAGGAGAGGGAAAAAAATGTTGATAAATGGGAGTCCAGGGATTTGCTAAGTAAGGTTCGTACACACAATTTATGATCATGCACTCTTGGGCTTCAAGATGATTAATACAACTAATTCTCAGAAGAATAAGAGCTGTTTTAGCCCAGGAGGGAACTGTAGCTATTGTTGATAGAAGGAGATAACATCAAAGTGGTCCACTGCTTGTGTTAAGCAAATACAGAATTCTGGGTCAGTGCAAATTAATCCTAAAGGAGTATGAAAATGTTCTTAATGACTGTTAGATCTGTGGCATTATCACTTTTCATCCAACTTTTTTTTTTCAAAGTAGACTAGTAGACTTGTTAATGAGAATTACAAATGGCCTTACTGGCTGGAATATGCTTGCCAGCTGTGTAAAAAGGTGTACACTTCTAAAGAAGGCCAGTAAGTCTATATATTGGAAACCTGCAAAAGCCTTAAAGATTAAGTTAATTTTGACTCTGCATGGATGATTCTACAGACTTATTTCACAAGACAAAGTATTTAGGAACTTCAAAACCGGTTTTTCCCCCCAGCTGGTCTAGACTACAGCAGATATCAAAACAAGATTGTACATTTTCATTTCCTTCATCACAAATTGAAATTCCATGCCACGTTGGTGTGTATGGAGGACCAGCCCAAGATATTTTGTGGAAGGCACAATAAAAGATGGTACCCATCCACCCACACCTGCCACTCCAAGTACAAAACCTGAGTGACAGCTTAAAAAAACCAATCTGATTCTGGGTTGCATGAATGGGAATATAGTGTTTAGGTAAAGTGAAGTGATAGTATTGCTCTACTCTGCTTTGGTCAGACCCCACCTGGAATATTGTGTCCAGTTCTGTGCACCACAGTTCAGGAAGGATATTGACAAGCTGGAACATGTCCAAAGGAGGGTGACCAAAATGGTAAAAAATAGTGGAAACCATGCCCTATGATAAGCAACTTACGGAGTTGGGTATGTTTAGCCTAGAGAAGAGAAGGTTAAGAGGGGACATGATAGCTATGTCAAATGGAGGATGGAACAAGTCTATTTTCTGCTGCTCCAGAAACTAGGACATAGAGCAGTAGCTTCAAACTTCAGGAAAAAAGATTCTGTCTAAATATGGGGAAGAACTTCCTGAAGGTAAGAGTGGTTTGACAGTGGAATATACTGCCTTGGAGTGTGGTAGAGTCTCCTTCTTCGGAAGTTTTTAAACAGAGGCTGGGTGGCCATCTGTTGGGAATGCTTTGACGTTGTATTCCCGAATGGCAGGAGGTTGGACTTGATGGCCCTTGTGGTCTCATCTAGCTGTATGTTTCTATTTCATGGCACCCAACCTCCTGTCATCTGAGGAAACAACATGATTCTACCCAATGGTAGGGGTGACCAGTTCATATGTTCTGCCTCTTACTCTGAAATAATAAATAATGCCATCCCATGGAAGACAATGCGCTATACAATGTTTAGCATGTTAAGAGTATGAAGAAAAACAGATATATGGTCACTCCTCTTCACAACTATGCCCTTTTTCATACACATTCTTCATGCTCTTAGTGAATTGTTGTGTTGGTTCTTCTTACTTTCACACCTCACAGATGATATCAGAAAATACTTTTGCCAAAAACTAATAGAATTGTAGAGTCAAAAGGGACAACTAATACATGCCAGTGCAGGAGCCTAAGGGACAACTAATACATGCCAATGGAGGAGTCCACATCTGCACTGTCCCTGAAATACAGGCATCTACCCTTTGTTTACTAACCAATGAAAAAGTCTACCACCTTGATTCCATGTCACACAGCTTTTGCTGTCACAAACGTCTTTCTAATGTTGAGACACAATCTCCTTCCTTGTAATTTTAATCCTCTGCTTCAGGTTTTAACCTCTGGAGCAACAGAAAACAAGTTTGCTTCATCTTCTGTGTAAAGGCCCTTATGATATTTGAATGATATTATCTGGCCTAAACAGAATGATTTGAATGTACATATTTTCTTTTAGAAAAGCAAATATATAACTCCTATTCAATTAGAGTTGCCAGTTCAGGATTGCCCCAGATGCTGAGTCTTAGGGATGGACCCTGGAGATGTCATTAATACACTAATGTGCTATGCATTACATTAACACAGTTGAGTATAGTTTGTCATTCAGATACACACATACACTTGGAACATATTTTCCTGTATGGAAATTAAGTCAGAATTCTTAGCTAAAGGGTATGTTCTGATATCAAGGTGATTGTTCTGATCACTTACTTAGGGAAACCAGAAAAGGAACATTTACCCTAGCCTAATTACTTCTAGCCAGAAGAGCAGAGTAGAGACTGAGCCCTGTGCTACAACTACTAGGCAAGAAAGAGGAAGCTAACTAGTACATAGATCTGTTGTGTGTCTTTGCAAGTTGTATCAGGGAAATCAATTAAGCCTTGCATGGGAAGCCAATGCGTTATTAAATGAGCTGGAGATTTGCACACAGGTCTTTCTTTTTGCCTGGAAATGAGCCCACTGACACTGGAGAATCTGCACCCTTGTCTTCTACTGGGAGATGACCCATGAAAACTGGAGGCTCAGGGTCAGTCCTGAAATCTGGCAATCCTATACAATAACCATTCAGCAAATGAGTCACAAATACTGTGCTTTAAGAGGTTCTTGCATCTACATACAGGTATGGATGGGGGTGGTATGCCTTCACATCATTTCATGGTATCCCTAAGGCAAACCTATCACTGGGTTTACTTGGCAGAATTTGTTCAGGTATACACATTCTCAAATTAGTAAGAAAAAAATCATTCACTAAGACACATTTCTATATTTTTAAGGCTTCCATTGATGTCACAGCACTAGAACACACAAGATAATGGGGCAAGAACCAGAAGCCTACACACTTTGTAAGAATTTTATTTTCATTGCTGACATATGCTTGACTAGCAGAGTTGGCTGATCTACAGATTACCACATCTGGATCACTGTCTTAAAGAGCCCTGAGCCCTACGACTTTTTTAAAAAGCTGACCTCTTAAAACTTCTTTAGCATTTCACTTGTATCTAAGCAGCAAAAGACTGAAATGAGGCTATACTTGAAACTAGAATAGACTCAGTAAATCAGTAAGATTTACATAACTGTTGGTTCAGTGAGTGCCCTTTGATTCAATGATTCTAATCTAGTTTGAACTATCTATTGCACTTAGCTGTTACGGTGCATTATATCTTGAGTCCATCTGAATGTAACATATCTCTAAGTCAGTGGTTCTCAACCTGTGGGTCCCCAGATGTGTTTGGACTTCAGCTCCCAGAAGCCCCAGCCACTATGGTCAATGCTCAGGGCTTCTGGGAGCTGAAGTTTTTGAACATCTGGGGACCCACAGGTTGAGAACCACTGCTCTAAGTGAACCTACATCCTATATCATGCCTGCTGGAAACTTCTGTCAAGTACATTTGGATAGTCCAGTATCTACTGAGTCATCCCTATCTATATGTCAGGTGACACTACTTGATGTACCAGATCTCTTTGCAGAAGCTGGTTTGAGTCTCAACCAGGAAAAAAGCAAGATATAGATGATGATGATAATGATAGGTTGATTTGCCCTCTGAAAAACTTATTTCAGCTGGTCACTTATTTTAGCTGCAACAGTGCGAAGTGAGATGCTAGTCAGTAGTAAGCCATGTCATGCCAACACAAACACACACACACACACATATATATATATTTATATATAAGCATAGAAATCTTGTACTTCCAGAAGGCATTGGGCCTTATGAATATGTCACCAGTCTTTGTAGAGACCCGATTCTGAGAATCAATTTTCTCAACTTAGATTGGTCAGATGTAGCACAGAAAAAGCACTCTCTCTCCTCTCCTCCAATATTTCTTTGTCCAAGGATGTAAAATATGATTGTGTGAGATTTTGCTCATGCACACATAGCAAACATTCAGGAGATCACTTGCTCCAAACCTACTGGAATTTTTGCAGATACACACAGAGAGATATAACGTCAAGTTCCCTACTTTTGATTTAATTGTGAACAGGTAGCTACAAACTGTGATCAGTTTGAATTGATCACTCATATGACAAAAACAAACATTTTGTCTCATGAGTTTCAGTGCTGTTCGGCTCAGTATTCTCAGTTGGTTCTTATGAAGAGTCATACGGTTGCATTTTTGCCACCTACCTCTTACTCTCTAGTATATTACCTGGAGTGGGATAAGAGTGAGTGATTGAATATCTAAAATGCTTGCTACCATGATTTATGCTGCAAATAACTCTTGCAACAAGGGAATATCAAAAGGCAACATTCTTAAACTATGTATCGAAGATTATCAGTAGGTTTCATCACACTTTCAGGTGGTCTTCTCTGAAGGAAGGATGGAAAAAAGGCACTGTTGAGAAAGAGGAAAAGAATGGTGGGAGGTAAATGAAAATACTTTGAAACACATGTAGCAGTGATGATGTGGTGGGGTGAAAATATCAGATAAGAAGTCTTCCACTTAATGGCTTTGATCAGCAAATTCTATATAAAACTGGGAAGCAGAGTCATAATACATAAAAGCCAATATCAATGAGGAAAGCTGAATTTATGGAACTTCCTGCAGCAAGGAAATGATTGTAGCATAGAAGTTAGCCATGTGTAAAGAGAGAGTAGGAATCAGTCTAAAATTATATCAGTAATTCATAGAATCACAGAGTTGCTAAGAATCAAATGGACCCTCTAGTCCCAACTCCTGCCATGCAAGAATCCACAGCTACATCACTGTCTAAGAGATGACCATATAACCTCTGTCTAATAAAATTATCAGCTGATCATGCCAAAGTATTTTTTTTCATCCACTGCCATTTTGTGTCCAGGTTCTGCCCCCAGGCTACCATTTTGTGACTGGTAGGCCTTAACTCATTTTCAGTTCAGAAATACCTAAGAAAAGAAAGAAAAAGTCTCCAATAAGATGCCACCTAGTAGGAACATCAGCCTGAATGTAACTGAAACAGAACGTAACTGAAACAGAACTTAAATGAAACAGGTTGAAGGGTTTTCTCTTCCTTGAATACTAAGAAATCTCTGCAGCTTGCTTACTTGATCAAAATGAGGAAGGATTAAACACTTCAGTGCAAATACTTGCAGGTACTATGAACAGCCAGCCACTCTCAATACATATTAAGAATGTATGTTCTTAATTCTGGGCCTGCAAATTTATAAATAAGGTACTTAGAATTTTAATTATCAAAAACTGTCAATAGCTATAGGTCAAAAAGGGAAAGTTAGAAGTCTCTAAAATATCAAAACCATTCTTTTACAATGAACCCACTACTCAAGCACAGGTAATGATATCTATATTAACAACCTGAGCAGCAAATCATTGTATAAGTAACATTTTAAAAGCCCTAAATCTCACAAGACTCCTATCCTTCATTGAAGTGCTTTTTTGCACTCTTGATGTGTTGAATTACTTCACATAAGGAAGAACTCACCACAGGCTTTAAACCAGAGAGGATTTCTCTCTCAACAATCTAATCTATACTTTTTCCTCTCACTTTTCCTGCCCCCTTACTTTTTTCCCCCTCCCCTCTCATCTTCTTCTCTTTCTAGTAGCCCTAAATCTGAAGAAACCCTCTCTTTCAGCTTGCAACCTTCTGGGTTCTTATACTGCCCCAGGGTCAGGTGACCTCTTTCAAGCCATCTGGCCTCAATCAACCTCAGCTGGGAGGTATAAACACTCTGGAATGAGCGAAAGCGCAGCCTGTTAACACCTTGAGGGCCAGTTTCCCTGTTATGGCCCAGCAAATGCTTAGAAGAAAGATAATTCCTTTGGGGCATTAAACATTTTTAAAATAATGGAGCAGCAGAAGAAAATATGGGGGAACTAACTCCATAAGGGCCTCCTGCAGAGATTTTAGCACCACATCCTGATGCATGGGGCTACTGGCCACTAGATAGGGTGTTAATAAATTTGCCAGACTGTGGATATGATCATCTAACAACTTTCTTCTGTATGTTCTTAATAAACCTTGAAAACCTAGGAGGATAAAGAGAAATGCCCATGCTATATTTAAGCTACTGCATTTTTTCCCCTTTTTAAATGGATTGATATAACTCTCAGTTTATATTGGCACGATAAAGTATTATTTTTCATTTTAATTTTTTTTGGCCTGGCTTGCTTTCACAGCAAGCCTGTGAAGTTATCACCTGCTATTATCCTTATTTTCTTTTTTTTAAAAAATGAAGCTCTGAGCCTGAAAGACTGTGGAATTCCCTGCCACTGGAAGCTAGGCTGGCCTCACTCCCTGTTCTGCTTCTGCTGACAAGAAAAGACCTTTCTGTTTTCCTAGAGTGATTTGGTTAGACTCCACCTGAAATACCTGTCATTTCTGTACTAGACTGTTTTAGCAGTATTATTCCACTTTCAACATCCTATGGAATCCTGGAGTTTGCAGTTTTGGGAGGGGCCTTGAGGCCCCTCCCTAAACTGCATATCCTAGGATTCCATAGGATGTTGAAAGTGGAATAATAGCACTGTAACAATGTAGTGCAGAAATGGCAACTGTGTCTAATTCTGCATACCACAGTTCAGGAAGGACATTGATAAGCTGGAATGTGTCCAGAGCAAGGTGACCAAAATTGTAGAAGGCTTGGCAATCGTTCCTTGTGAGGAGCAGCTTAGGGAGCTGGGTATTTTTAGCCTAGAGAAGAGAAGGTTAAGAGCTGACATGATAGCTCTATTTAAATATTTGAAGGGATGGCATATGGAGGCTGCAACAAGTCTGTTTTCTTCTGGTCCAGACACTAGGACATGAAGGAATGGCTATAAACTTCTGGAGAAGAGATTCCATCTAAACATTAGGAAGAACTTCCTGATGGTAAGAGAAGTTTGAGCAGTGGAATATGCTGCCTCAGAGTGTGGTGGAGTCTCCTTCTTTGGAGGTTTTTAAAAAGAAACTGGATGGCCATCTGTCAGAAATGCTTCAATAGTACATTCCTAAATGGCAGGGGGTTGGATTTGATGGCCCTCATGGTCTTTTCCAGCTCTATGATAACTGTTTGGTGCAGAAGATCTTTTAATCTGTATTGTCTTCAATTTGGATTTTCATCTTTATTTTTATATTTTTACTGCGTTTTTCAACCTATTTGTTTACAGGTTGTTGTTTTTACAACCTGTTTTTTACAACTCTTTGTTTTTAACTTTTGTTCTAGCCATAGATTTAATTGTATTTATATTTAACTCACGTTGTTAGCTGCCTTGGGTCCCATACTGGCAGAAAGACTGGATATAAATAAAATAAATAAGGTAATATAATAAATGGAAGGTACTGTGGAAATGCGATGCTCCCATCACACTCCCTTCCTGGCAGAGCTGCTGCCGGGATCACCACTGGAAGACCATCCAAGAAGATTGGGTGCGGAAAGGTCTATGACCATTTCTGCACTAGACTGTTATAGCACTATTATTTCACTCTCAACATCCTATGGAACCCTGGGGTTTCCAGTTTAGGGAGGGGCCAGTTGGACCCTCCCTAAACTGCAAACCCCAGGATTCCATAGGATGTTGAAAGTGGAATAATAGTGCTATAACAGTCTAGTGCAGAAATGGCCTATGTCTCCCTTTATATCGCCTGAACACTAATATCTGCAGGGGAAGCCTTTTTCTCAGTCCCATTGCCATCCCACACACATCTGGTGAGGTCATGAGAGATAGCCTTCTTGGTGACTCGTTCCAAATTATGGATCTACCTTCATTGGGAGGTCTGGTTGGCCTCCTCCTTGTTGTCTTTCCACTGGCAGGTAGAGACCTTTTCATTTAAGGAATCTTTTGGTTTTAACATGTTGCAGCAGATAAGACTTTCAATGGGGGTGTCACGTTTTTATTTTGTTATGTTTTAAGCATCTTTTAATGCTGTTTTAAGCTTGTTTTTAATGCTGTTTTTGTCTTGTGTTTTTTTGAATAGAAGTTTAGTTTAATTGTTTCTAACTTTTATATTAAGAGTTTTTAAACTGTATTGTGCTTTGAAAACATTGTATGCTGCTTTGGCTGCTGTGCTGGGAAAAAGGCAAGGGATAAATTAATTAAATAAAAACAGCACAAGGCAAGGAATCATTGATGATCAAGCATGAAACATGTAATAGGAGAGAACAGGATTGTGTACCAAACAAACATCAATGCAAGGAATCAGTGTGCTGTAGTGCTTTGAATGTTGGTCTAGAACTCCAAGAGGCAAGGGTTCAAATCCCTACTTAGCCATGGAAACCCACTGGGAAACTTTGGGCAAGTTACGTGCTTTCAGGCTTACAGGAAGACAATGGAAAACCTCTGCTGAATAAATCTTGGCAAGAAAACTCTAGGAGAGGATACCCTTAAATTGGAGTTGATTTAAAGGCACCCAACAATAACATACATCACTATATGTTGCCTTTTTGAAAATCAGATATGGAGAAATTTCACATCTTTTGAAACCTCAAAGCTTTTTCTGCCTGATGTTCATTGTTCTGAGAATGGTACCAAGAAGTTCATGGTCGCTGCAACTTAGTTCTTTAACATATTGGACTAGGACCAGGGAGGCTTGGGTTCAAAGCCAGTTGGATCTGGAATGGCCTTAAGGAAGAGCTGCAGGAATATGCTAAATAAAACATAAATGTAGGAAGCTGCCTTATTCCATAACAGGTAGTTCATTCAACTAAGCCAATACACTCAAGTATGACTGACAGTGTCAGCATCTCTCTGGAGTCTCAGACAAAGTTCTTTATCACAGTCTGCTATCTGGTCCTCTTAAAACTGTAGACCTATGCACAGTTACTTGACATTAGGCTTCTTTGCCCTGGTGGGACTTACTTCATATATATAAACTTGTGTTAAGAGATTGTTGTAACATTATGAGTAAATAGAACGTATGCCTTTAAAAATGAAACACTATAGCTTTCACTCTTATGCTCAGCAGTAAAGAAATTATTTAGAAATCTTCAATGTATCATCTGCATATATTTCTTATTGACCTTTTCAAGATGTATCATAATACAAGCATATATTTTAATTTCTGGGGCTGATTAAAGATGCAACTTTTTATTTAACATGTTTACCAAAAAGTTTTCACTACATCATCAGAACGGGCCACATGCATGCTGGCTATTCTTAATCTGTCTGGTCACCTCCAGATTTGGGAAGTTTATGGCAACTGTAAATCTATTAAGTCACAAATTTGCACATAATAAAATGAATCAGCAAGCCGTTAAATGAAAGCACAGTCCTAAGGTACAGAACATTTTCCAGGGAAACTCACCAAGGCTGCTGCCTTTGCTACTGATGCCGTCCTTTGAGAAATTCAATCAGGTTGATTGAGGAAACCTGGAGCGAGTTGCCTGTTCCTTCCTCCAGTTCATAATTGCCCTGTAGACCATTTAATCATCCATAGATGAAACAAAGCCCGTGCTGTGGAGCACCGGAAGCAAAGGCATGCGCTTATCAAATGTTTCCTACCCACGAAGCATAACTGGGGACCCATCTTGGTGTTTTGAGTCGTCCTGCTATCCAGCTGGGAAGCTGAAAGCAGACTACCTCTTCCGGTTGTCTCTACGGTGGCCTTCCTCAATGTCTTTATTTTATTATACTTAAGTATAATGCAGTCAATTTTTCCACAAGCCATTTTCAGAGCAGAGAAGAAAATGATTTCAAAAGAGAGAGGCAGAAAGAATAGCAGGGTGGGGGAAGTCCCCCCATCTTTCTCTCTCTCACACACACACATGGCCAGGACGCCAAGCACCCTTTCTATGAAACTAAGAAAATGCAAGCATTGCATTGTGTTAAAGAGAAATACATGTTTATTTTATACAAAGACTGCATTTAAAAAAAAAGAACAACTTTTTTTTACTAAAGGAAGCATGCATTTTTCTTCCCCTTTCCCCCACAACAATTCTGTGAGGTAGGTTAGGCTGAGATATAGCTAACTAGATAAAGGTTACACAGTAAGCTTGTTGGAAGAGAGGATTTTAATGCAACCTTCCCTCTTATAAATCCTGCAAGCTTTATGCAACATATTGCACAGATTATTTTTTTCTTATGGTTTTGGAAACACTGTCTCTGAGATGATCCTACCTGGCAGATTGAATAGGGCTAAACTACACACCTAATTTCATTAATTTAGTATGGGGGGAGGCAGGAAGGAAAAGCAACTGAGTGACTAAGGCTAGTTAGAAAATTAGGAACCCCTGGTTCATCACATTAATTGCTTTGGACTATCAGCCCTGAGATGAGATTTGAAATCCATTTCCTCATGCCTATAAGCCATTTTGCCTTGTGGCCTTGACACTGCATGAAATCATGCAACACACGACATATTCTATTCACTTATATTTTCACTGTACATTTTTGTACGTCATCATTTTATCCCAAGAAAATTCAGCCACAAGAATGCTTATCATTGTTTAGCCAATTTACTTCCCTCCCCCACTCCATCTTCTCTCTAAAAAGCCATTTGTCAGGAAATTTTGAGGGGATTTTAATTCACAAAAACACTTACTGCTGAGTAATGTGTGCCAATTAAGTTCAATTCACTGAATCAACAGTTTCCTGTTACCTGTTCCTTCAGGTAGAACAGCGGCTGATACCCCTGCCCTTTCCCAGGCTTCTCTGCAGGGACCTTTCCTGACTGAAAACAGTAGAGACACCTGTTTGGGGAGCATGGAAGGCTAGCACCTGAAATCTTAGGAATGGGCCTGCTATTGAAAACAGGGTGCCCGATAAGGCAGCCACTGTGATAGGCAGCGGAAATTTGATAATGGAAGGAGATGCCTAATAGATTAATCTGATGGGATTTGCCAAAACACAGGGTTTTCTGGAAGATTATCCACACTCGCAATAGGAAGCCCTTTGTCTGGGAAAAGTCCCCACTTATCATTGTATTCTTTATCTCTACAAGAAACATAATGGTTTACTTGTTTACATGCATGGCAGCTATATCCAGTGCTGGGCTTAAGAACTGTGAATTCCCTTTCATTTGAAATGTGTCCAGCTTTGTAGGTTATTAAGCAGAGGGGAGACAAGCCATTGGACACACACAAATTTAAATTGGCCTTGCTTAGATTGGCAAAAATGAATGTTATTTCATCCACTGGGAAAATGTTTTACTTCCTGCTCAAATACTTTTTGGATGGGAATCACAAACTCATTTGCAGCCATCATATAGCCTGTGTATATAGATGTATATTTTTTAAAAAAAGGCTAAGTGGTATGTCTACAGAACTTTATTTGTTACTATATACCAGTTTTTCCTGCTTCACTAATATTCATTATTTTATTAGCTTGTCTTTACGTCTTCAGCTTTCCTTTGCTAACTATAAAATATGACTGGCGGCTTTGCATTATTTATATTGCACGAAGGGTTGGAGTAGTGCCCTGACATGCCTTGGTACAAAACAACTTCTGGTTTCTGGAATTGATTTTTAAATACCTTACACTTCCGGGACTGCAGAACTACGACAGTGCTGTGTTCCCGCAGTCAGAAAATAAACAAAATTACCATGTTGGAAAACAGTTTTATCAGAGCCCCTTTAAAAGCAATCTCCTATGGGGAGGGGTATTTTTCGTATCATGCAGTGTTTAGATATGTCCCTCCAGTGAAGGGCAATGAGAATGCCTTTAGCAATCTCAAGTCCAATGTGTTCTCACTTGCGTGAACTGGTTGCCTTGGCTGGCTTGGGGATTCTGGGAGCTGTGGTCCAAGCAGGAACTTTTTCTGAACTTTGCATTTCAGCGGGGCATTTCTCAGAGCTGCTGCTGCAGCAAAAACAATTAACTTCTTGCTGTGCTAACAAAATAAAGGGTCACTTGC
Organism: Ctenosaura bakeri; assembly: GCA_948474755.1. Classification (NCBI taxonomy): domain Eukaryota; kingdom Metazoa; phylum Chordata; class Lepidosauria; order Squamata; family Iguanidae; genus Ctenosaura; species Ctenosaura bakeri. The sequence goes on along the minus strand of CAOLHI010001572.1, from coordinate 255,513 downwards.
ATAAAGGACAAGTAAGAGAGAACTCCTGTCACTGTGGCTGTTGACTGAATTCGTGAGGTTGGTCTGCCTGCCTCTGTGGCTGAAGTCATCACATTGTCAGGGCAGAGGAAGGAATAGGATTATAAAGGGGGAACGCAGGGATGGAAATCTGATAAACACATCAGAAAGAATGGATCTCAAAAGAATTGTCTGTCTAGACCAGAGGATGGCTGCAGAGAAAAGAAGTCTGTGGTTTTGGCTGTTGAAAATGGATACAATGTAATGAAAAATGACCACCAGGTAGGACTTGGCACCATCAGAAAGATTTGAGTCTCCTTACAGAGCGTAGTTGAAAGGTTTACAGATTCATTGGAAATCCACTTTCTTCTTTTCAACTTGCACATTTATCGTTTACCTTATATGCTTTACGGTGTGTTCAAACACTCACTCCCCCTCCTTTTGGGTCCTTTTTCTCCTCCATCCGACCTCCATAAAGCAACTTTGACTTTGCAGAGTTCTCACGCAGACCTCTTTGTTTCAGTAAAGACTTCAGCATGTGGCTTTTTATACCCATTGTAATGGATGGAAATAACAAAGACCTGGCCTGAAATACGTTTGTTCATGCCAAGACGTTTTGCCACCCAAAGTGGGCCTGTCAGACATGCACTGCCATAGTTTATGCAGTTTCAAAGGACTTTGTGTTGAGACACCGCCAGTTTTAATACGGTTTACTTAATGGTTTTTGAACTATTATCACTGGATTTTAGGCATATTTTGTTCTCATCCCCTGAGTCCCATATTGAAAGAAAGGTGGGATATAAATTAGTAAAACAGATTTACTTCAACAACCTTAGGCTATAAACCTTTTAAATTAATTAGGTCAAAGATTAATTAATAAAAAAAGTCTTAGTTCATGATTTTATGGTAAAATGAAATAAAGTTAAAGTGAGTATAGTTGAATTAGAATGGAGGCTTATTAGAAGAAATACACCTATTTACTTCAAGGTTATGTTTTATTCTATATGTGTTTTATTTTATTTGTGTTCCACTTTTGTATTTTAAATGTGTTCCACATATTTATTTTCCATAAAAAAACAAAGATAGGAGAGCATGCTATTAAACAAAAGAAGAAGAATTTTTTAAAATTTCCATAGGGTGGGATCCTACCTTATTGACTCCATCAATGGAAATCTATTAGTGCAGCCAAACTTTCTCCAACCTAAATCTCCTGTCGCCCCCTATACCAACCCAATTTATTTTCAGACAATTGGTGTGCTTCAGGGGATGGATTGTGTCATGGCAGCTATAGTGAGGGAGTGAGGAAGCACACAAGGGCCATTTCTGCACTACACTGTTAAGTGCTATTATTCCACTTTCAACATCTCATGGAATCCTGAGATTAGCAGTTTAGAGAGTGGTGTTTAGAATTCTCAGCCAGAGAAGTTTTCAGTAAACTAGAAATCCCACGATTCCACAGGATGTTGAAAGTGGAATAATAGCACTATATCAGTCTAGTGTGGAAATGGTCAAGATTCCCCTGCCCAATATGAGGCCTTTTTCTCTTTATACCCCAACTCTCTACCACCCAGCTCACACTGTTCAGGATATCCCTTGATTAAGAGAAGAGATTTTCTCAGGCAGAAATTGGGATGTGGGTTGGGAGTCAGAGGTAAGTGGATATAGAAAGAAGGGAAGAAAAGGAAAGACTGGCTGCACAAATGCATAGAAGAAACAATTATAGGGGAAATTACTGGTTTGTTTAGTCACTGGTATAAGAGTTCCTGGTCCAGAGAATTTTTGAGGTTAAATTCTAAATAGCTTCTGAATAAGGCCTTAAGAAATGTTTTGGGTTTTTTTATCCATAAAACAACTATCTTTTGAGCATCTTCTGTGGATTTCATTGGGTGCCCACAGTTTTTGTTTCCTTGGTGGCACAAATGGCCTTTTGGTTGCCTATAGTCTGTCCACTTTCCCCAAATATGGTAAATGTTTTACTGAATTTGGAAGTATACATAGGACTTAGGCCACTCATATTTGTATTACAGATGTGCCCTAATTCCCAACTGGCATTCCAGCTCTATTTTTGTGGTTAGGTATGGACATGACAGCTCTCAAGTCATTTTTTCCAGCTTAGAAGATGACTTCATGATCTCATTTGTGAGGTCTGGTCCATCAAACAGAGAATATGGCAGAGTGTATGCAGTAGTCTTATGGGATTACCTAACTTTTAGATTGACAGAAATATGGCCTTTTATGCATTTCTAACAATTGTGTTACTATTTTAACTGTCAATATTTGCAGGAAATCATGGGAATTGTAGTTTGGTAACATGCTACAGTCTCTTGTGCACTATCCCAGAACCACATTTGCCAAGATTTCCTGAGAAAAAGGCTATTAGACCAAATTAGATCCATATTATAAATATGCACATTTTCCCCAAAAAGAAAATCCCCACCTCCGGATCTAAATTGTTGCATATAAACACTCAGGCTCCCTCAGCACTTTTGTTGGCCAGCTGAAATATAAATAACCCTGTGGAGAAAAGCAACAAGCTTTTCTCTAATTTTGATGCTCACGCTGTGAGTCCCAATGCTAAGGGAGCCAAGATAACATCACTCCCACACGAGAGGGAATTATCAGTGGACTATGGACAATTCCAAGATTTCCAGAATTACAAAATATCCAGTATGATGTAGTACTTTGAATGTTGGACAGGAATTTGGGATGTCTTGGGAGATGGCCTTGAGGCAACCCCTCTCTATCTCAGCTTGGCCTTCCATGAAGATAAAGTGGAGGCGAGAAGACAGCCATGGAGGTCACTTTGAGCTCTTTGGAGGCAAAGCAGGACAGAAATGTAACTAATAAATGATCAAATAAAAAAAAAAATCTCTAGGGGAAAATCTTAAGGGGAGGAGAGCCCCCAAAACAGCCAGTGTGGTGTAGTAATGGAGAAGGGAGATACAATGCAAGAATTGGAAATCTGAACATCAGCCTCTCTACTGCAACATTTTGTTACTGGGCTTATGTGAAACATTTATTTAAAATGTTACATTAGAAGTAGTGTGCCCCCCTATACAACATTTTCATTGGATTTTTGACAATGAATAACAGTAATTCATAAATGTTGACATATTGTATCCTTTTGACCATACTCCTTTTCTGACAGGCCCCACTTCAATGAGGAGGAAATCAGAACATAATTTTCAACTAGTGTCCCTCACTTCTGTTTCTTGAATATATGAGCCCCTGTTTCTAATCAGTTATGAGTGTAATTTATTTGTACGAAAATTCTCCTTCCTTTACTGTTATGAGCTAATAGGTTGGATGCCTCATCTCAAAGCACCTATATTAAGTCATTGCATGCATTTTCAGAGATATATATGTCTCATATATGGTGTATGTGGGTGTACTAAAAGAAGCAAAGATAAGATCTTCAAATTTTTAAACACATACATTTGGTACAGATTCTATGTGAGCTCACATAGTAAATACAATTCCCTGCTGCTTCTTCCTCATTGCAACGTCCAGTGCTCCCAAAAAAGCCTATATGAAGAGAGGAGGAAAAGCAAGATTGCATTAGATTTTGGGGCGGGGGGGGTTGTGGGTTGGAGGGGTTGCTCATGTAGACTCTGGATGCAAGCCATATTATTTCCTTTACCACAGTTATTTTGTTTCTTAAAAACCAAATACTTTCCTATTTTCTTAGGGTCAGTCTGAGATATTTTGGTGCCTGAGACAGAGCAGTGAATGTCACCCCACAGTCAATGTGCATGGTACCCAGTGGTGTTCCAAGTTTTCCCTGGCACCTGGGACCCAAAATCCCACAAGCACCTCTTCCCTTTTTTGGCAGTAAAATAAGAAAATAAATAACAAATATTTTGCCCTCACCCTGTTTGAAATGATACTCAAAACAACTGCCTGAAGAGGCCACCTCACTCTGCCTAACAGTACAGCCAGATCTGTGAGATATCATTTTTCTCAAACAGTTAATACATAATATCACATTTAAAGACTCACTAATAAATTGTGGCAGACCCCAAAAATAAGCTTTTTGAAAAGTCTGGATGGTGAGTGTCCATCACCATCAGGCTACTGAAAATTCTGTTAGGTTCACCATAAAAGGCCACCAAAATCTTGGTTTTGTGCAGCACATTCTTCTTGTTTATTTTTCATCTTCCTCCAATCCATAAGGAAGTTTATGGATCTGAATGGATCCCCAATGAGGAAAATCCACTCCATTCCTGAGGAGTTTTCTGCTGCCTTGACAAGCAATCCTATCAAAGTCCTTGCTGACCTCTGGAATGGAGAAATGGACAAGGCAGTGGACCTGATCACGCCTGAATGTCTCCTCTCATGGAGAAGCGCCAAACTGGCTCCCTTGTTTTCCAGGGAGCTGTTACTGATGAAACAAATGAAGAGCTGACAAGAGCAATGTTGGCAGAAATTTTAGAGCACATTTGACTGAACAAAGATTAAACTTATTTGAGGGCCTACTCTGCAGCAATAGAGCCAGCAAAGGCAAATTTCTTTTCTGCCTTTATTTTCTGCCTTTATTCTACATGGAGCCAGCCAGCAGAGCTATTTCAGGTGCTTAGGGGTCTTTTACACATGGGACCAGAAGAGGAACATACAAATCCTTTCACAGCCCACTGTGAACATTTGCCCAGTACTTTGTTGATAGAATCACTCTCATCTGCTCAGACTTGGATGCTATAATTGATACAGATCCAGTGGATGTAACTCTGGCCTCTGTGACAATGGATACTTTTTGTGCAACCAATGGATTTGTGCAACCTAAGGATGTGGACAGGTTAGATTGGATATGAGAGCCACCACATGTGTTTGAGATTGTTGCCCTTCCTGGCTTATTAAAAAAGCTAGAGGGGGACTGGCTGAGTCAGTAGGGAGAGTGATTAATGTTTTGCTAAAACAAGGCTGGACTCCAGCTTGCCTGAAGGAGACTGTTGTAAAGCCATTACTAAAAAAGCCATCCCTGGATAATTATTGGCCAGTCTCTAACATTCCATTTCTAGGCAAGGTTCTGGAATCTCAGATCCAGGGACTTCTGGATGAAAGAGTTTGTCTAGATCCTTTTCAATCTGTTTTCAGGCCTGGTTATGGTACAGAGATGGCTTTGGACACCTTAGTGTGTGACCTACACTGTGGAGGTAGACAGGGGGAATGTGTCTCTCTTGTTTCTGCTGGACTTCTTGGTGTCTTTCAGTACCATCAACCATGGTATCCTTCTGAGTTATCTTGTTTGGGGACACTATTTTACAATGGCTATGTTCCTTTCAGGATGGGCAAAGCCAGAAGGTGGTGTTGGGGGTCCCCTGTTTGACCCTTGGCTGGGGTCCCTCATGGTTTGGTTCTGTCCTCCATGCCATTTAACATATAAATGAAGCTGCTGGCAAAGGTTGTCCAGAGTTTTGGGGTTCAATACCAGCAATATGAAGATGACATCCAACCTTATTACTTCTTTCCACCGCAAGCCAAAGAAACTGTTTTGGGCCTAAACCAATGCCCGTAATCAAGCAATAGCAATAGCATGTGTATTTCTGTACCACTTAGCAACTAAGTGCTCTCTAAATGATTTACAATGTGTTAGCTAATTGCCCCCAGCAAGCTGGTTACTCATTTTACTGATCTGCGGAAGGATGGATGGCTGAGTCAATCTGGAGCCCTGTGGGATCAAACTCACAACCTTGTGGCTGCAGTAGTAGCATTTAACTACTGTGTCACCAGGACTCTTCAGTAATAAACTGGATGAAGGTGAACAAATTGGACTTAATCTGGAGAAGATGGAAGTGCAAAAGATAGAGCAGTAATAGCAATTCAGCCTGTGCTGAATGTGGTTACACTCCCCCTGAAGATGCAGGTTCACAACTTGGGTGAACTCTTGGATTCAGCTCTGAGCCTGGAAACCCAGGTTTCAGTAGTGGCTAGAAGTGCATTTGCACAGTTAAAACTTGTGTGCTAGCTATGCCCATTCTTTGACACATCAGATCTGGCCATCGTGACACATGCCTTAATTACATCCTGGTTGGATTACTGTAATATGCTCTACTCAGAGTTGCCTTTGAAGAACGTTTGGAAACTTCAACTGGTCCAAAGAGCCACAGTCAGATTGCTAACTGTGGCTAGCTACAGGGATCACACAACTCCTTTGTTGCAACAGTTCCACTGGCTGCCAGTCTGTTTCTGGTAACAATTCAAAGTGCTGGTTATGTCCTTTAAGTCCTCCATGGCTCAGGTCCAGGTTATTTGAAGGACTGTATTCTCCCTTATGAGCCAGCCCTTGCTTTGAGATCTGCTGTGGAGGCCCTTCTGTCTGTCAAACAGGTACATCTGGTGGGAAACACAGAAGAGGATCGTCTCAGTGGCTGTGATTTTTGCAATTTCTTCTCACTCTAATAAAATTTTTGAACACTGAGAAGTTTTTGAAGACTATTCAGTTATACATTAATTCCGTACAAATTTCACAGATGGCAATTTTTTTTTACACCCAAAACAACATATTCTGTGCAGGAAACAGCTTTGTCAGGTTTTCGGCTTTTTCCCTTTGGAGAGAATGCTATTTTTCTGCAGAAAATACTGCTTTCTGTGCAAAAATACTGTATGCATTTCTTCCAGAGAATAAGTACCGAACTGTAGAGATTCTTCTCAGTCTGAGTTTCTCATGATCAGGGTTTCCCAATGTGCAAGAAACATATCTTTTGATGACTTTTTTGAATATTCTTTCCTTCCCTACTGGAGAGGTGCATATGGATTTTGGGAGGTGGGACAAGCTGAATATGTGGTGTTAATAGTGGGATTAGTTGGTACTTCCCCAGTCAGACGCTCATTCAAAGCATGAGTGATATTTTTGTAGGAAGATATAGTGTGGCAGCTTTCCCCACTTCACAGTGGTCTTCTCGAGCATTTCTCTTATAAATTAAAGATAGATTAAGTTTGTTTCTCTTCTAACAAATCCTTCCTCATCAACTGGCTCTTCTGATTTTTATATATCTTTCCAGAAGGATTATAATTGTCAAAAAAAAAAAAAGGGGGAGAGCTTGTGAGGTAACCCTTTCCTGCATATATGGCAGCAAGCTTTGTTGAATTTGTTGGGGCTTACTTCTGGATAGGTAAGCTTACAATTGTGCTGCTTGTGTCTTTTACTTGTGAGAAATGTGGGGGTTTCCTCCCAAAGATTATCAAAATAGTATGAGGGATAACTCCTACCATGCTTCATCATGAGGCTGAAGCTTTTATTTCTCTTTCATAAGGCCAAAATGAGGCCTCAAGGCTGTATATGGCACCCAAATTCTCTTTTGCATGATATGCTTCAAAATTTGAGAATTGCATGGAGAGACTTACCTCTCAGTGCCTTTGCAAAGTGGGTTGCTTGGCTGCAGCTCCTGATGGCAGGGCTCCCTCACATGGTGGCGGCCATGTCTTTTCGGCTTGTGCACCTGCGCATGTCCGGATCTCCGGATGCACGGCCAGCCAATGGGGTCATGGCACCTCACCTTGAACTCATTGGCTTCCAGAGCAGGCATGAGTGAAAGCATGTGGACTTCACTCAGGTCCACTCTGGAAGTATTTACCAGGAGCTGGTGCAGAGGTCAGCCAGTCTCTCTCCTGCAGAACCCTGGCCCTCCCACCCTGTTTATGGCTGGGTTTTTTGTTCCAGTTCATTGTTGCTATTTGTTATTGTCACAATTTTACCAGGTAGTCGCCTGGCCAGGGGATCTGGGATGGTTGGTGCCTCTGCCACATGGAAGGGAACAGGTGGGTTCCCAGCTGGGGTCGGGGGTGCAATGCATGTCAAATTGCCCAGCTCGGGTGGACAAGTAGCATGCACCCCCAGAGGGGCCTTCTCTGCCCCTGGGCTGGATGAGTGGGCTCATTGACCAACAGGCGGGTTGGCCGATGCCTGGGTCCCTACCCATGCGTATGCCAACCCTGTATGCTCTTTAACCAATAAAGTAACGGCCTTGTTCATCCATACATTGCTGTGTTTGTGTGTTCTGTTCTGCACGAGTGACCCCTGATCCCGCAAAATGTTTTTGGTTGTTATCCAAGCTACAGTAACCAGTTTCAAGTTGAAATTCCAAACACAGGGGCACTAGAAGCAAAAATAAAGGGCCAGTCATAACTCCTCAAGAAACCGTGATAGGTGCCTCACTTCTTAACAGAATGTTTTTAGCTGCACTGCACTGCACGGCTGAGATTTAAGTGAAATTGTTAAATGAGGGGCTGACTACAAGCAGAAAAGGGGTCAGTTGTAACTCATCAGGAAAGTGTACTTGACTGTTGTCCAAATTGCAGGGTCCAATTTCTTTCTTTCTTTCTTTCTTTCTTTCTTTCTTTCTTTCTTTCTTTCTTTCTTTTTGAAGTTTGCTAAAAATTCAAAGATTTTCTTTATTTAACACACAAAAACATTAAAACATGCAAGTTAACTATATGGCATCTTCTACAAACAGTTGCAGGGTCCAATTTCAAGGAGAAAAGTCAGAGTTTCTATGCAGGGCTACCGAGAAGCAAAAAAAAAAAAAAAAAGTTTGATGTAGTATTCTTCTTCAAAAAGTTGGGGGTAGAAAACAGAGCAGAGTTCTCTGAGGCATTGCTTCTAAGATACTAAGAAGGAGAAAAGGTCAGAAAACAAGAGATGGCTAAACCATTGTTCTTCAGGTTCCTGAGGCTTTAAAAAGAGCATGAAAATAAAAGAGGGTTCTCTGAGCAACTGCTGGTAAAGTTCCTCAGATAATAATGAAGGGAGGGAGACTGGGAAAACAAGAGTTCCCACAAAGCTTTTAAGAGTATTATATATTGACTTGAGCTATGCCTGGTACTCTTCAGTTAGTAGTCAATATCATAGTCAATTTAGTTTAACATAAAAAAACCATTATCATCAATAATCATATTAATTAAATTCATTTCAAGTCTATTTAAAGTCCTTTTTATATACATATAAATCTAGTAATAGTCAAGTGTGAGAGAGATTTCATTTGTGAATAACGAGTGAGCAGGAATTTTAATAAATTTAATAATATTTAATGATGAATTAATCCATAGTTAATTTCAGATCATTTTTAATTTTGTGTATTTTATTTAACAAAATTTTAACTTGGAAAAAATCTTGTAAAAAAGAAAAAAAGGACCAGTTACCTCAAGTAGTCCCAGCTTTGTAGGAGTTGCCCGCCTTGGTGTATGTGAATTCAAGGAACGGTCAGAGTTTGGAAGAGTCATTTTCTTGTACTACATGGCAAGTGGCTGGGGAATTCTGGAATCTGTAGTCCAAAAGAAGCATTTTTTTCCAAGCTGTGGGAACTCTTATTATGACAGAAGGCTACAATTTAGTAAAAAGGTAGTACAGTAGTAAGAAGGGGCTGCTGTTACAATTTCTATCAGTAGAGCCTTGGTTATCTTTCAGGTTGTGATGATGATTCTGCTGAGAATGATTGTTAATATAGTTGTCCCTCCACATTTGCAGGTTTCACTTTTATGGATTTGATTATTTACAACTTTCTGCAATCCCTGCCCCCACCTCAAGCACTTCTTTTTGGAGAAATCTTCTGGGGGAAATCTATCTCTGGTGCTCTTTCTTACACCAGCCACAGTCTGGCCAGCTAAGAATGGCTCACAGCCCAGTTTCTCAGCACCACACATACCTCCCCCATAAAAGGAGGAGATGGGTATGAGAGAGAAAGTATAGGGCCACCACGCTGACCAACCTCCTTTTCTTCTCCTTCCCCTGACCTGGTGTTTGTTCTCCCCACCATGTCTTAGCCCCCTTCCCACAGACACACACACAGATTTTGATATTTGTGCTTTTTCCCTCACTTTTGCAAGGGTCCTGCCTTCCTAACCCCAGCAAATGTGGAGGGCTGACTGTAAAAACATATTAGTACTTAAAAGACTTATCATTTCCCTTTCACTTAGTAGCATGCTAGGTCAATGAGGAGATTTCCAAGGAATACTGAGACAAGGACTGAGGCTTTAGACATCAGGAACAGTAGGAAATTATGTTTATTGCTCCCAGGACTTCTGAAATCCTTAATAATTCATAATCACTATAGCATCCAAATATGAAAGGAAAAATAGGGCATGCAATGTTTCTGTGTTGCATCATTCCTGAAAACTTTCTCATCCTTCATGTTAAACCTAGGAAACCATAGAAAACAAAGATGATGGCGCTATATACATTAACATAGTACAATGGTGTCAACAACACAGAGCCTGAAAAAAAATTAGTTATGGACTAAAACATCCAAAAACCAATAAGCAGCTTGGCCATGCCCATATTGCTTATAAGGCAATATAAGTTGTTTTCTGGGAGTTGTTTTTCAAAATAGGAACATAACACAAGGAGCAGCACGAAAAATTTAAAAGTTTATTTTTGAACAAAATCATTTCTGCAGTTCAGTTTCCAAAGCAGAGAGAGTGTGAGAGAAAGACTTTGCATCTATAATGACAGACCTCCAACAGTGAAGGAGTCAAAAGCAGGACAGATTGGAAACATATGATGAGTAGACTGGGAAGAATACTGTAGATCCAGAGATTGTTGGAGGGTCACATCTACAGAATCCCTGCTGATCTCTGGAGATTTCTCCAAAGATCAGCAGGGATCCTGTAGCTTTTTGGATCCTCTGTATCCAAAGCCTCCTTAGTCTCCATCACAACCCTGACATGGTAGAGTAGTCCCAGAGGTGGTGTATATAATTTCCCTTTCATTGGTTCAATGGGAGAAAACAGTAAATATGAAATAAAACCCTGAGACTGGAAAGAAAGACAAATCCTGCTTCTCTCATTCTTCTATCCCATCAGTGCTTTCTTTTCTGTCCTTTGGATAGGGCTTGGAATAAGGTATTTCTCCTTTCTGCTTTGGATAAAACTTTAGGGGGGGGGGACGCATTTGCTTTTTAATCTCTCTCCATGCCACACTTGGGATTGCTCTTTTCCTCTATAAACTATTTGATTTAGCGATGAATCCAGCTGTTGACGTCTTTTCAGAACGGTAAAAACGCAAATGCATATCTTCACTTTTACCAATACGTCCAAACAGAAGATTCTTATTAATTTATACATTTTACATTTATTGATCAAAGTTTTTACTTACTTACCATAGAAGAAGGCCACTTTTGTGTATAAACTTTCCAGTTTTCCCTGGGCTTTGATACAAATGTTGAAAGACAAAACAAGTATTGTTCTTAGGTGAATTTTTTAAAAACTTCCAAAGAGAGGAAAATCTTGGGTTTTGGCTGCTGAAAATAGAAATGCTTCAGTTCAGATAGAATTATTATTCCTGGTTATGGCCCAAAGGCTTAAATAATTTGTAAAAAGAAAGAAAGAAAGAGGAAGCAAGCAAGCAAAATACTTCACAGTTCTGCATGCCACAACATCAGCAAAAGTTCAGGTTTTTTTCTCCATCATCCTTAACGCATGCCCTCTTATTCTTCTTCTATCTTTATGCTTATACCACAAGAGGGCACATGTTACAACACCTTAGGTATCCCCATAGTATATCACACAGTATTCAAATCCCTCAATGACAACCTGAGTTTTGTATAAAAAGTTTCTTTTCCCTTGCATTCTCTTCTAAAACAATGTAAACTCTGATTTAAAATGCTCCCTTCCCCCTAAATGAAAACAAAGCCACAATTTGGCTCTTGCTTCCTTCTTGCTGATATTTTCTGCCAGATTCTCATTGTAAGACTCTTGATTTTGTAATTCCTACCTTGGCAAGTCCTGAGAACACAAAAGCTTTGCTAAAATCTATCTTTAACGTGGTGTTTCACAAAAATTCATGAACAAAAACACTAGTAAGAAAAAATTTAAGGCACAAGAAACAAAAGTCTAGCATGTTTATTTTAGAAGAGGAGGCGAACAAGGAGGGAGGAGATAGAATAGAAGAAGAGATTGTTGCTTCATAATTTGTAGTTCAATTTCGATTGCCACGAATTGAAATCTAAACAGAAAAGTGCATTAGTTCCTTTAGATTTCTGATAATCCTATCCTGAGATAATTAAGAAGAATCCTACTTAATAGTTTCATATCTGGGCCATATCATGATAGTTGTTACTATAAAAGAACAGGAAATGAAGAATTACTTTCTAAAAATTATGACTATAAGGCTAACTACTTTGAGGCCATGGAGCTTCCACTGTAACTAATTACTGTTTAGATAGATGTTCCTTTCCAAGTTCTGGATAATCATATCTGGAGTTGTCTACAAAAATATGAATTTTATTTATTTATTTTATTCATTTATAAATTTATTTGATTTATAAAATCAAATTATTAGTTTATGCCGGAATATGCTTTTCAATTGCTAAATGATAGAGCTCATCAATTGAATGTCCTATTCTAATGGGATGGCAACTGGAATTAGGTTTTTTTGAGTTTTATTAATATGTACAATTTGTGCACACAGAGAAGTCTAATTATTACATGTAACAGTAATTATATCAAAACTTTGCAATATCTATTGTCATATATAAAATGCAGTGTAAGTTTTTTGTCACTAATTCTGGTGCCTGGAATTCTCAAAAATCCAGTTTATTTCAAAGATGAAAGTCCATTGCTTTTTAATACTGTGTTGCTTATTTTACACCTCAAAAATAGGACTGTAACCCTAATAGCAAGTTCTGAATGGCATGTACAAATCTGATTAGGCACAATCTATCATTACTATCATTCACAAACATGGGGAATTAGGATACAATAAAACTGTTGTTATTTAGGATTAGTATGTCCATCTGAAAAATCTGTTTTTCACAGCTCTGTTTGGTAGCCATTAAAATCATGAGCCAAACAATATCTAATCAGACTTCTTGTAAAGCATCCAGGTAACAGCTCTACATTGAATTATTAGAATGTTCTTCTCTGAAGTGTGTGCTGACGTGCTGTAAGGAGTCATTTGTCAGAAAGTAAATCTCATTTAGCTCACAATGCATGGCTTTCAAAGTTTTATATTAAAGAGTTTATTATCTCAAGATGGGCCAGCCACAGGCCACAGAAAATTTCTCAGCTTGCCAAATAGCAATTCCAGTACGAATCCTTATTGCATACACACAGACCTTGCTTGCCATGTTACTGGGGTTAGTTTGACTCCCTGTCACAAAAGTGCTCTTGTTTGGCAGATTTGTAGGCTGCTCGGCATGTGACAAAAATCCTGCACATGAATTCTGTCATGTGTGAAAGGTGATGGAAACCTTTGAGTTGGTTCCAGCACAGCCTTTCCACAAATGGACAGGGTCCTGTTCACAGAAGGGGCTTTGGTCCCGTGTAGCTTATTGCAAGTAGAAGGCTAATTTTCACCTATTCACTTATCACACTATTTCAGAGGAGAAGGACTAACAATCAAAACTGCTTCTCTCCCTTCTTAATTGTGGAGGGGGTCTCTCACACACCACAAAAGAAACTCTCCTACTCATGGCTTTCATGGACAAAATATCCTGTCGCAGGCAATGAAAATAAGTTGAGGCCTTCAACTAAAACAGTCTGTTTTAGATATTTTTCATTTATTGTTTATATTTGGCATTTCAAAAATCATATAATAAGTAAACTGTAAATACACATACTGCCAGTCCTCTGTATCCACAGGTTCTGCATCCATGGATTCAATGAGCTATGGCTCGAAAATAGGGAAACAAAAAAATCCAAAAAGCAGACTTTGATTTTGCCAAGTCCTGTGCACTATTGTAATGTGTAGGCATACCTTGATGTAGCCTCCTGCCATTTCACAGGTTCTTGGGCTCTCTTTGGCACTTGAGTTGTTTGGCATTTTATACATGGGATGCTATTTTACTACGCCATTGTATATAATGGGGCTTGAACATGCATGGATTTTGGTATCCACAGGAGTTCCTAGAACCAAACCCCAGGAGATACTGTGGGTTCAATGTATGAACACAGCCTGAAGGCTACAGAATCTAAAAGCAGCTTCAAGTACGATTAAAATTGCATCTAAAAAACCTGGGAACGTATGTATGTATGTATGTATGTATGTATGTATGTATGTAAATATTTATGCCTTTGTGTGGTGCAGTAAATAATCGATAAAGGTGATATTTGGAAAGCCTCTCTAGGGAGAGCATTCTACAGTCAAGGTCCTACCAAATACCTCCAGCTCCCTAGTCTCATAAGGCAAGAGCCCTTTCAGGACCGCTCTCCCTGCTGAAGGTCATCATTTATAGACAGATAAATATGGACATGGGTAGTCATTCAAGAGCACTGAACCTAATTCACGAAGGGCACTAAGGTTCAAAACCAGTACTTTGAACTGGATCTATTAATGGGTTGTGGCCAGTGCAATATAGTATGTCCATGACATAATACCTAGTTCCAGTTAGTTCTATACCAGAACTTTCCAGACTTTTCATGTTGGTGACTTTTTTAGACACGCATCATTTCGCAACACAGTAATTCAGTTTTACTAGCAAACCGGAGGTTAAACTAACCCCTTATAAGAGATACATAAACTGTAATAACAAAATGTATGGGGACACAACATATCTCATGAAAACCTTTCATATATTTTTAAAAATATATTATTTATAAGTAATAACATACATTCCCAAGATTGTAGGTGACACACCTACACACTTCAGGCAACACACTAATGTGTCGCGGCACACCATTTGGAAAGCCCTGTTCTATACACATTAGAGTTTGAAGTCCACAAAGATAGTCCTTGAATTTCAGGAGAAGGCATATTAAAATATTAATTTTGTCACTTACCTGTATATCTTACCTGTTATCTTGAAGAAGAAAGATTGTGTAGCTTATCTCTGTCTGCTGTAAGGAGGAGCCTGGCCTCTGTGGTGACCTCTGTAAAATAACAAGAAGTGGGAATAATAAACTGGACTGTAATCTTAGCCCCATTGTATGAGTGTTGGTTATGGGAAGGGCCACAAGGGTGCCAGTAACTCATTACACCACTCTTTCTTAAGATTGATAAGACAATGGCATAAAACTTTGGGGGAAAAACTGTCAAAATGTTTCTAAAATATCTTAAAAAGCTCTTAAAATCTAAGTTTAAAAAGTAAATAGACAATGTTGTTCATTACAGAAATACAGTAGCTTCATTCCCACTTGTTACTTTTGAAATATAAGTTGATCAAATACTCATCACCTAAAAGGATGACTCATTGCAGGTTAACGACATTGCTGGTAATTCCTCACTTTCAGGTTCTGCTTTGGGAGAAGCAATATCCATTCCTGCCTGACTCTCTCTCCTCTCCCTCCTCTTCTCTCTCAATAAGACAGCAGTGGGGACAACATCACTGTTTATATTGTGATGCCTTTTGGTTTTAGCCAAGTAGGATATGCATATTTTTGATTCCTGCTATTCCCCCCACTCCATAATTTAGCATTATGTCTCTTTGCTACCTTTTCTTAGTTAAAGCAAATCATTGCAAGTCATGTTTAACGTATTTTTTTTGTTTTGTAATAAAATTATCCTTTCTTGACTTTAAGCTATAATCCACAGTCCAACTGGTAATTATTCTTGGTTTATATCATTGTGGCCCTATAGATATTTGTCATTTTCAATTCTACCACCACTATCCAGGAAGAATGTCAGTTTTGTTGCTGTGTGCCTTCAAGTTGTTTCTGACTTATGGAGACCCTAAGGCAAACCTATCATGGAGTTTTCTGGGGGCTGAGGGTGTGTGATGTGCCCAAAGTCACCTATTGTGTTTCCATGGCTGAGCAGGGAATCGAACTGTGGTCTGCAGGGTCATAGTCCAATGCTCAAACCCCCACACCACACTGGCTCTCAAGATAGCCAGTAGTGAGAGATTATGGGACCTACACTCCAAAAGCATCTAGAGGATCACTGTTGCCCATCATTGGTTTTAACACAGATGGAACCTGTTCATGGTATGTCATGACCTTAATTTAGTGAATTTAAAAAAGGTAAAAAACTTGTATTCCCCCTGTACACATGAACATTATACATATGGGTGACAATACATATTTGTCTCAGTGTAGGCCAACAAAAACAGCTTTGGTATAAAAAATGAAGCCTCAGTTGCAGTGGATCTAGAAACTAAATATTCTCCAAGAATGCTTAGAATTATACAGACTATCTTGCCCAATGTGAGAGGACATAAGCAAGCAGATAGTAATCAATAAGGATTTTTAATCTGAGCTTTGTCTTCTTCAGCAATGATCAGGCCACTGACTTTTTTAAGCCAGATGAGTCTGCCTTGTCCTTTAAGTAGATATTAATTAGTTTCTGGACCCTATCAGCTTGTTTTCTCCTACTTGGTGTAATGAGTCAAAGACTGAGTAGGTACTAAGTGGGCACATTTCTCCAAACATCTTAACTACATTGTCAGGCTTTTAAAATTGAAATCCATTCAATGCTTCCATAGGCTGTCCTGATCCAATTGCTGCAACTAAGGGCCTTTCTGCACTACATTGTTATAGTGCTATTATTCTGATTCCAACATCCTGTGGAATGCTGGGGCTTGTACTTTACTGAGGTTCAAGAGCTCTCTGGATGAGGATTCTAAATCCCCTCGCTAAACTGCAAACCCCAGGATTTCATAGGATGTTGAACATGGAATAATAGCACTACAACAGTCTAGTGCAGAAAGGCGCTAAGTCACTTTATCCATAAAGTGTTTTGCAAAGATGTTACCAGGGAACCTAGAATACTGAAAGCCACAAGCCATTTTGACAAACAAATATATTTATGCAAGAATATAACTGAAAAATACTGTTAGTTTCGGTCATTCTTTTGACATTAGATTGAATCTTTTTCAGAGTTTGGAAGTAACAAGTTAGAAATAACTTGAGAGTATAATGATGTTTCTCTACCTTTCAAAGTAAGTACTGTCTACCAAATGAAGAAAAGACTGGTTTACTCTTTACTTTTCTTGTTACTTTGGAGGTGATTAAAGCATGCATTTGAGTATATTCTAATGTTTTCTCTTTAAAAAAGCCCACATGGTCATTGCTGAGTTGCTAAAAATAAAAAAAAGACCAGGTGATATTGAACTAAAAGCTATGGAGATATCGTAAATAAACTTGTAAACCTGAGTGGCTGGAATCATATAGGTGACCTAGACTGATGTAACCAGGAGGTTTGCTGGCATATCTACTTTTTAGGATGGTCTGCAAGGACATCCATTGCCTCTTTAAGCAATGAGGCCTCAGCACAGTGGCAGCTTGATGATACTGTGGGTGGGAGGCACTTAAGCAATGCCTGGCTATAGTTGTATATTAATTAGGAAGAAAGGAACAATTAGCTCCTCCCAGACCTCAAATTTACAACCATCTAGCTGTTCTTTCCCTTTTCGTTTCTTTCTGTCTCCTAGTAGTTGTGAATAGTGGCAACAAAATGACCCACCACCGCCCTAAATTTTACTGTTGAAATGAAGAAAACTTTGAGTAACCAGGAGTAGATTTTTGTATGGAAAACTCTGTTCTTTCTTGGTAGTCAAAACAATTCAGTGGGTTTAAAATTCTTTAACTCTTGGCGTATTCCCCCCCCCAATCAGGCTCCAGTTGGTGAATCTTACTTTTGGACAATATAAATTAGATCCCATGTGCCTAAAATCTGCCCAGTAGTGATACTAAAAGCAAAGATGCATTAAAATAGGAAAGAGAGTACAAGTTGATGCCAAGTATGCTGCCTGAGCGTCCCAATAATTACACTCCCAAAAAAGCCCTTCTATCTGGAAACAGTTTTATAGTTTTTTTATCAATAAAATTTAGCACTGAATAAAGTACACTGGATACATCATTTTAGGTTGTAGGATCCTAGAAAGCAGAGAATTCACCCAGTGGCTGAAATTTATTGGCAATCATAAAGCTATAGCAGTTGTGAAATTCAATCAAGCATTCCTGCAGTACTGATCCAAATAGCAAAAACATGATGACTAAAGCAAAACAAACCACTGAACTGCAAACAAAGGTGCTATTTGTGTAATTTAACAAGGGGTTATGTAGAATGGAAATGCTAAAATGAATATTTTCCAAAAAGATTGTTGGCAAGTTTACATAATAGGCTTTGGATAGGTTTATTTAGACATGTTTATATAATGTGAAGGGAAAATAGTCAAAATTAGGATCTATTCTTCAGTGTCTGTGCATGTGTGGGTGTGTAATTTGGTAAATTGTGGCCTACTTACAATCAATAGTTCTAACTATAGTAGATCTATTGGATCATTTGCTGAACGGTAAGTCAAATCTTACATAAATTGCATTAATGCCATTGGTCTACTGTATTTGGGATTACCATTTGTATTTAGGCAGCCACAAACATATGTACATAACACTGCTTTCAAATTTGTTAATTGCCATTTCCTCTTTCTTCCCCCCAAAAAGTTGTACCATAGAAGAATCAGTTTTAAAAAATATCCTAAGCAGAAAATATTGTATGTTAGTGGAATGGATATAAAATCATTGTTGTTGTTGTTTTTAAAGTACAGCTTTGGTAAGAGAGTATTTGAGGCGAGTTTATCTTCCTGTGTAAAGGTCTATTGGGGTCTCTGGTGCTTACTTCTTAACAGGCATGCTTACAACCAGACTGTAAGGCTTACTGCTTTGAGCATCACTTTTCTTTTTCCATTAGTGCATCAACTCCAGAAGTGTGATCCTTCCCCTTGCATCTCAAAAGTCTGAATGTTCCAATTTAAAATTTTAGAAGGCTTTCCCATGTCAGTGACAATCTTAATAGAGTCCAATTAGTTCCACAAGGCACTTTCTGATGCTCAGGCCTCTGGCTTGATTGCGGTGACTGGTGGGTATTTCCTGTGTTTAAGCCCACATATGGATTGAGTAAAGCAGTGGCAGAGAGACTACTGTTTTTCCTTCACTACATCTTCATTTCTTTTCTTTTTTCTTTTTTCACAAGCTAAGCCTCTCTTGTTTTTCCTGGCTCTGTTGTGAAAATACTGACCAGAGTTTTGGCTTGTGCTACAAGGATGCTTGGCCAAAACAATCCCCTGAAAACCAGTGTGGCAAAATGTATTTTAATCTATACATTCACCACTGAACCATGTGAATAACCACACCCACTGACCCATTTCGTGGTTTTAAAATAACATGGGTTTGCCCCCAGAATGGTTTGATTTATTTGACAAGGTTTTGCAAACTGGGTCTATCAACATTGGAAATGTTCTGAGGCTTGGCTTCTGACACTGCATGTACAGCTACCATGAGAAGTTAAAACACACTCTAATCATCCTCTGCCTCGATTAAACTCGACAAGGTGGATGCATTGTGCCTTCACTGAGACTTCTTTAAATAAACCATCCATTTTGTAAAACAAACAGATGGTGCTTTGAAACAGATTTTCTGCAACAAAAATGTTAATGTTAATGTAGAGAGAGGTCATTTGATTATTGCTTTACAGAATATTTCTTCAAATGTCACCAACATAATTATTAAAAGTACCTGGCACTTTAAAACAGTTTTGAATTAAATGCATTTTCATACCAAACAGTACACAGCTTCTGTATGTTAAATGATATACCTGCCCCAGCTCCCCAACTCCAGTTGTTGCAATTTTATCCAGAGCAACATCTTTAGATCAGGGCAGCTACATTTTTCTAGAAAGTTGAGATTCCCGTTGAATATTATTTAGATTCTTTTTACACAGCTTCCTCCAGCATACTCTGATATTAGAAACAGAAGATCTGGCCATGAGACTATGCAGTCTAGATCATACATGGACTACTCTTGACACACTCTTGACGGAGTGTAGTCTTTGAAAAGTTTAGAATGCAGCAGCCAGGTTGACAGGAGAGGGCTTCACAGAAGAACACAAGAACTGCACTGGCTTCTGATTTGTTTCCAGACTGAAACTTTTAAAACTCTTTACAATTTGGAAATAGGGGTGATGGAAGGCCTGCATTCTCCTGTACAATCCTGGGCATTCTTTAGTTAAGGCCCTCTTGTACGTCCAGTGCTCCCAGAAATATGTTCAGCTGGGATTAGGAAACAATGCTTCAGCACATCTAGGCTCTGGAATGCCTTCCTGAAGGAAGCCTGTCTTGCTGCCCAATGGATTTTAACACACAGTGAAAGCTTTACTTTTTTAAGAAGATGTGGGGCCTGTGTGTTTTTCACAGATTTTTTAAAATTCTGCTGCAGCTTGTTTTAACTGAACTGGTTTTCTTGAATGCTCTGTTTTTATTCTGCTATTCTTAATGTCCTCTCTTGTGTATGTGGTTTTTTTAAATCATTCTATTTTTTATTTAAAATGTTTATTCTTATAGGTTAATTTTTCTTACCAGCTGTGTTATTCTTTGTTTGGAGATAATGCAGAAATGTTTGCAATAAATAAGCAAATAGTTTCCTTCTGCCCTTTTGAAATGTGTTGTTAGGCTCACTGAGTGACAATTCCAGTTGCTGGTGTAATAATGGCAGCTACTGCTTCCATGTTTACGTTTATTAAACCAGCACTTCCCATAAAGAGGATAGCGGCCACCTAAACAGAGAGTGCTGTGCTGTTGAGAATTCTTTGGGAAGCAAAGGACTGGGTCGTAAAGCATATGTTGCCAGCTACTTATGGAAAAACTTGTAACTTTCCTTTTTGTTGTGTTTCTCTGTTTCTAACGGGGATGCTTCTCCAGTACCAGGTCTATAACAGGTTGTGTGATACCCCCTTTTTGAATGGAACTATGATCTTTAGCACATTTTCCCCTTAATTATACATTATTATACACTTTCCTCTAATGTATGGTGTTCTTTTAAATGTTTCCCAGGAAATGAGCTGTTTGTGTACATTTTTGGAATATGTACATTTATTTTAGTTGTGTATATTTTTGAAATATACTCATGGTTTTGTATGCAATTTTTTCTTGCCAAAATATACCACAAGTCTTGGAAATGTATACAATTTTCAAGCCAAGATACTCTTTGTCCCCTTCCCAGCCTCATGGATATTCTGAACTTGATATTTTCCTAGGGAAATGTGATTCCCAAAAGATTTGTTTTCCGTCCCTAGTACCCATACATAATTGCTTTAATATGAGATATATATATTGTCTGGAGGAACACCAGACAACATGATCTCCATAATATATTTCTGATGTCATGGACAGATAGTTCTAGTGCAAGTGTTCAGGACTTGAGCACCAATTAAATGTAATTCTTAGTTTTTGTGTTTCTTCAAGTCCTTTCCAACTTATGGCAATTCTAAGGTGCCTCTATCGCAAGGTTTTCTGAGGGCTGAATGTGTGTGATGCACTCAAGGTCATCCAGTGGGTTTTCATGACCAAGCATGGAATTGAACCCTAGTGTGTTGTAGTCCAGTGCTTAAACTTCTCCACCATTTGTTCTTATTAAGTGACATATACACCAGACATGGCATACCTACACAGAGACACATTGCATCAATAAAGTGCTGTGTGTGCATATATGACAGATCTCTATGCATCTTGAATGATACAATTGACCTGCTGAAGCTTTGGTACTCCCACAACCTGCTATGTTCTTAGGAAATCACCACTGAAACTTTGATGTCTAGAATCTGAAATGGATCCTAGAATCAAGAGTGAAAGTTTGATTAGCCTTTTAATTAAAACAGTATCCTAGCATTTTCCCCTATCTTCTCCAGAGAGGAAATAGATGGATCCAGCCATCTCTAATGATTAATAATTAAATTTTGCCCATTTACCTACATACTTGTTTTTTCCACAGCCCATCTATTTACTCATTTTTGCATACCTAACCAGGACCTCAAAATGACTTGTAGCATTGTATGTATTTTGGTGGTAATTCAGAGTATAGCTAGACAAAACAGGTAGATCAGAAAGTGTAAAGGTTTACACTTTAAAGTGTAATGTGTATAGGTATGACAATGCAAGAATAGGTATATTATATATAACTTAATAATACCTCTATTCTTGCATTGTCATACTCAAACCATTACACCACACTTGCCTTCATGAAGTGGGAATCTGCTATATAATTTCACACATTTATTGTATCAGTGCCAGCACAGTGACAATTGTATCTGACTGTAGGCCACTAGTGCAGCCAGGAAAATATATGTTTGTGAACAATAACTTTATTATGAAGCCACATGGAATACAAAGATCAAGATTGCTTAATGTACAGAAGAAGAATAGTTTCACATGAGTGCAGTACATGAACACAGTACTATACCATGATTCTTTTAATACATAACAATAACAAGAGATGGCAGAACATCACAGTCAGATGTTTTAGAATGTACCTCTTCTCACATCCATGTGATCTGTGAGACTCAAATAAGTGTGCATGGAGGGGGAGCTATTAACATTATGAACAAGGATGTGCATCAATCTCAATAATTAGTTCAGCCCCCAAACAACCTACTTCTGTTCAAAGTGATTCAGAGTTAGTCCACATTGATTCAGATCTCAATACTGAGTTCAGATCTGGAAATCTAGAGTTTTGTACCTCTTGGTGAACATTTTTAAAATTTTGAAATTCAAAAGTAACTATAACTTTTTTTCTTTCGTAAGAAATTGATGAAATTTTCAATCACAGCTGACAGATTATTCCTGCCAAATTGGAGACAAATACATACTGGGGATGTGTTACGCACCTCTACATTTTAATATTTTTTTAATATTAAAATAATGCAACTACGAATAATGTTTTTATTTGTTGGTTCTAATCATAGAATTAGGAGGTGGACTTCTCTCACAGTCAGTCCACTTCATTCTTTCCCATTTCTCCCCAAACTTGGACATTTTTATTGGGTTAGTATTTACAAGACAGTGGCCTAAATCCTTTTGGTAGTCCTAACTAAGGTGGGTCTATTGAATTAAATTGTTAAATAATAGGTCCACATTTATGTAAGTTACATTGATTCAATGGGTCTACTCTAGCTGGGGCTACACATTGGATTTAGGTTTCTGTTTTTCCTAACTTCTCCAGTTTTTCCTGAATCTTGCACAAACCTCTGGCTAAGGTCTCAGTTCAGTGGCATTAGATTTGGAGAGAAGCCCCCTTTGCTATGGGAAAGACCAGACTGGTCGGAGGGGACCCAGTTTGACCCAGGTTTTGGCTTTATCTGAATCTGATACAGATCTCTAGTTTGGAGTTGCCTTGCCAACTCAGTAAGCAAATTTCCATAGAGTCTGCAGTGCATTCTTTCTCTGTCTCTTTGTCCCTTATGAAAAACTGTGGCCTTGTAATGGTCATTTTAAACTTGCCATCCTTTGACAGAAGAAGCACAAAATCATAAATCAGTACAAATAGTAACAGGACTAGTACAAATCATTTGAAGTTAATATACTTTCCCTTAATCAATGCCATTGACATTTGATTGGCTCCTATTGAAACTGAAACAGCGTGACCAGCTTTAGTAGTATTTCATAAAGCTAAATATCTCCCTGTTCATATTTTCCCCTTAACCCATTTTTCACTGCAGCAGTCTTGTGAATTCAGCCAAATGTCTTCAATTTAGGCCACGTCAACCTTGAATTTAAACACAAATGTATTTTTGTTTGGAGAAAATAACTGTTTCTGTTATAAACTGCCTAGCTTCTATTGAAATGAACAGACTATATTATGGTTGGACTGCATTTAAATATCCCACCTGGAATTACCACCCAGACACACAGCATGAGCTACTATAAGCACTCCAGAAAATGGTTTCTGATATTAAGTAAAACATAAAGGCTTTGGGCCAATCCCATCTGGCAGGAGATTTTTTTAAAAAAAACCTTTGCAAGATGGAAAATTATTTGTAAATATAATATGGTTTTGCCTTTGTACCTTGAATAATAGAGTTGGATGACCACGTGGGCCATTGAGTCTGACCTCCTGCTATGCAGGAAAACACAATCAAAGCACTCCCAATAGATGGCCATCCAGCCTCAGTTTAAAAACCTCCAAAGAAGAAGACTCCACCACACTCCAAGGCAGTGTATTTTACTGTCAAACTGCTGTGAGGAATTTGTTGGACCTTAAATTCTTTTCCAGCAAATATCAGGATGCTTGAAATCTCCCATTACTCCTACATCTCTCCTTTTCTGAATGTTTGGTCATCAAACAAGAAGGCATTAACTAAGTCCTCAATCTGTCTTGGTGGTCTGTAGGAGACACCATTCCCCAATGCTGTCACTGTTGTTTCTCTGCTCCTTAATTTTTACCCAGATGCTCTCAACCTGGCTGCTAGGATTTGAGTCGTGGATCTCTTCACAGTTGTATACATCCTTGGCATATAGTGCTATTCCCCTACATTTCAAGTTTTGTCTGTTTCTCCAAAATAGATTATACCCATTTCTTGCTACATTCTAATATGATACTTATCCCACCAAGTTTCAGTGATGCCTATTGTAGCATGTTTCTTTTGCTGTGTTAAGAGTTTAAGTTCATCATGTTTATTTCCCATGCTCTGTGCATTAGTGTAGAAATATTTAAGACCGTAGGACATTTCCATTATCTGCTTTTTTTTTTCCTCCCACTGTTGGGTTCTTTTACTCTTCACCCAGTTCTCTCTATAACATTAGGGATATTGTCTGCAATGTTTGATGAACTCCTGCCCTCAAGAATATTGTCTTCCTCCCCCACATAACTCAGTTTAAAGCCCTCCTGATCAAGTTTATGAGACTCTTTGCAAAAAGTTTCCTGACAACTGCTATGAGATGCAGCGGCAGAGCTTGGAGTGCCTGGAGGGGGGTGGGAGAGGGCGTGGCCACGGTGCGTGGGGTGTGTGGCTATGGCATGTGGGGATATGGCTACAAGCCCAGATGCCCCAAAAACATTGCTGCCTGGGGCAAAGCATCGCCCCTCTGTCCCTATGAGACTGGTGAGATGCAACCCATCGCTTGCCAGAAGTCCATCTTCATCTAACCACATGATCCAAGAAGCCAAATTGTTCCTGACAATGCAATCTGTAGAGCCAGTGTTCCTGTCCACTACTTTTCTCTCTCTTCCTAGGCCATGTCCTTCAACTGGGATGAGAGATGCAATGACAACCAAGGTCCTTCAGCCAGGATTAGCCAGAGCCTCATAGTCCTTTTTGATCGCCTGAAGGTTATGCTTTGCAGTGTCATTGGTTCCCATGTGGACCAAAGGAAGGGATAGCGGTCAGTGGGCTTGATGAGATTTGTCAGCCATTCTGTTACATCATGGTTCTTTGCCCCAGGGAGACAGTGCACCTCTTGAGACATCCTGTCAGGCCTGCAAACCACTGTTTCTGTTCCCTTCAGGAAGGAGTTCCCTAACATCACCACAACTCTTCTCTGGGGATTGGCAGGGGACAATCCATATGCTGAATCTTCCAAGGTCCCTACACATTCTCTGAGGACTGACATTATTGCTCTTGTTCCTGTTCCTCATCTTCACCAATAAGAGAGAGAGTTTCAAATAGATTCTGTATCTCCAAACTTATACAAAGATCCTTGACCTGTCTATTTCTATGCATCATGTTCTCCCAAATGTCCACCTCCTGTGTTTGGGACCTGACCTCCTCAGAGATATCCCCTGTGTGTTCCTCATCCATGATAGTCTGCTCCATTCTGTCTGTGAAAACCTTATGTTTCCTAGTATACTGAAGAGTAGATACATGGGCCTCAAATTGTTGTTCCTTCTCCTTCAACGGGTAACCAGCTTGCACTTGCTGCAGGTGTAGCTACCCACATCCTCTGGTAAGAATAGAAACATACCACAACTGCTGCAGGTTGTAAGGGTTCTGGTCTGTGGCTAAGTCCTTGCAGGATCCTGCCCAGTATCTCAGACCTAGCTGGCTGCTCTGATGCAGGGCAGCTGGAGCAGTCAGCAGCCAGCTAGATAAGGGCTGGGGTTACTCTGCAGCCTGTCCTACAGTAACATGGTCTCTGGTGCTGCCTGTAGCCTCATCTGACTCTGCTTACTGCTGACCACTGGAGTTGGATCCCTGCCTGTTTTCTGGACCTGCCTCTAGTTCTGTGGACTCTTGTTGCCTGGTAGGCTTCTGCTGCCTTGAACTCTTGTTGTGTCTTGACCTGTTCCTTGGACCTGCCTTTTGCTTCTGGCCCTGTGTATGTCTATTGCCTGGAAGGCTCCTGTTGCCTTGGACTTTCATTGTGCTTTTACCTCCTGCCTGCCTCCTGGACCTGCTTCTTGCCTCTGGTCCTGTGGACTCTTGCTACCTGAAAGACTGCTGCCTTGGATTCTTGTTGTGCCCTGCCCCTTGGTTTCCTGATCTAGCGCCCATCCTTTGGTCCAGCCCCTGTTCCAGTCAGCCCTTGCTGCCCATGCCTTGGACCCTGACACAGATGACCACAGCAGCTCCCTCACTATCCATATTCAATAGCCTTACCTAGGCTTGAAACAGAACTCTAGCCCTCCCCTGAAAAACTCTCCCACTAAATGCCCATGTGAAATGCCTATTGGCCTTGTACCTGTTCACCCTCTATGGCAACAGTTTCTATTGAATGTATCTACTTTATCTCATGGTGCTTTCACATGTGAGACTTAAAAACATCCTTCCTTCCTTCCTTCTTTAGTCTTCTTTTATTTAAATCACATTGTAATAATTATACAAAATAATGTAGAAGAGAATTACGCTTCATAGTCTCACTTTGGAATGGTGGTGAAAAACTGTGCATTGCATAAGAAGAGATGATACATCACACCCCAAAAGAGGAATGCATATGTATGTTAGAGCTGGATCCATTGATTTGTAGGTAGCAATAATAGTTACATTTCTATACTGCTTATCAGTGCAAAGCACTCCCTGAGCAGTTTACAATGCGTTTAGCTAATTGCTCCTAACAAGCTGGGTGCTCATTTTACCGACCTACGGAAAGATGTTAGACTGAGTCAATCTGGAGCCCTGCAGGATCAAACTCACAATGTTGTGGCTGCAGTACTGGCATTTAACCAGTGTGCCACCAGGGCTGTTCAATAGGTACCAAAGAGAACTGAGAAATAATTTATTTCATGTTATATTATGGGTGGTAATTGTGTTGCTTGTGGGTCACACAACAGCCTAAAAATGGCCTGACATGCCCTGATAAGGTGACCATATGAAGGCTCTATTCATTTTGGAAGTTTATTTATTTTAGGGCTGAAATAACCTTTAATCTAAAGTGGAGGTGACCATCCAGCCACTTCTAGAGCTAAAATGGTAGATGGGGCAGCAGAATTAAGTTTGGAAACAATGGAGCAGGTGTTGCTCCAGGAAGCTTGGCATCTTCCCTTCCTTCATTTAGATAGAAATCAGTACCTGTTCCCACAATAGGGAAAACAGAGCTGCTTATAGATTATTAGTATGCTGCACATGTGCTAGTTTTTGCACACAAATCTGTAAGCAGACACACATAATTGTGTTGAATTTATAGTGCCAAACACCATTTCTCCAAGTGATGCATGTGCAATCCTTGTGAAATTATTTGTGGCATAGCTAATCAACGGATCAAAATGGGGTCCAAAGACTGTATGTAGGACCATCTGATTAGTGGTCTTAGTGACAAGTAAATGTAGAATGATGGATTTGTTCTAGGTTTTAGTCTGAACTGTAAAATAGCTATCCAAGATGCTGAGCCATGTTCATTTGCCTTTGAATCTCTGTCAGTAGTGGATGGCAGTTTCCATGTCAGTAGAGCAGTGAATATGCTCTAGGTTTTAGTCTGAAATTTAAATGAGCTATCCTATATGCCAATCCATATCCACAAAGTAAGTTCAATACTTTGAGCAGTTCCTTTAAATTTTGGATTAAAACCCAGGAGAGTTTCACCATTACACTGACATAAAAGCTACCAGCTGCAAGAGATCTTTGCTCATGGAAATACCTAGAATTGCTCAGAAGGAAGCAGTGGAAAGTTCAAGGTGGAAAACACACTTTCATTTATATTAGAGCTAAAACTCTTAGCAGTAAAGTGCCCTGGTGTTCCCAGAATCCAGTGTTAATCTGTTGGGTATTTATAGCAACAAACATGATCCGGTAATGGCGCGTCTGCTGTTCATGTTTGTGATTCACATGTACTTTTTTTGTTTGTTTCCTAATTCCTGCTTCTGCTAATTATATTTGAGTATGGCCACAGTAGAAGTTGTAGTAGTAGTTGTAGTATTTGTGTTTCTTAAAACAAGCCAGATATTCAAAGGCCTTTGGGTATGTGCAAGCATATGTAGGCATGTTTATATTTAACTGTTCATTACTTCATTCTGCCTTGACAATCAAATCCTCCGTGGTTGGAAATAAACTCCAGACATGGTTGTGTGACTCCATTTCTCTATTCTGGCTTCCTAGCACTGGCACCAGGAGGAATAAATATATCCGTAGTATCTATTCCAAAGATGATTAGCTCTTGCTTACAAATTCTTTTTGCAATTAGCAAAAATACGAACCTGTGACAAGTGGCTCATGGAGCCATGTACTCAGGGCTGGAGAATTTCAGACTACTACAACAAAAATCCATCCCCTAAGTGACCCTTGTTCTACTGAACCTCTTTTTGTGACTGACAAAGTGTGATGTTAGCATTTCAAACAGTATTTAAATAGAAGATACCATAAACAAGAAGGAGGCTGCATTTTTTTAAACAATGTCTGTCCTTCTCTTGGATCCATGAAAGTAGTATAGGGAGAAATTGGATGCGGGGAGGTGGACTCTTTAAAAGTATCAATGTAAATGGCTTTGTTTTCTCTTCCAGACAGCATAACTTGCTTTACGACTAGTTATATGTGTAAAGATTTGTATTGGAAGTGCTGCCTATTGAGTTACAAAAGGTTACATTAATTTCATTATGCCATAATGATCCATGAAGCCCTGGAATGAAGTGGGGAAATGCATGTTTTCATTCAAAGAGTGGTGATGGCTTTAAATACAAGCTACCATTAATCTGTTTGTTTATATCTATGAGCATTTAGCTTGAATTTCTAAATAATAAAATGCCTGACTGCTTGTTGCTCTGATCCATTCAAGTGATAAATATCCATGGTGAAGATACGTAATGGCCATGACTGAAGACAGAGTTAAACCCCCTTAAATTCATTGAAATTCATGGGTTAAGCCAGGCCTAACTCTTTGCTGAATTGTGGCCAACAAACAAAATAGAAAGATGCCTGGTGCCACGGCATCTACCAGTCTAGAGCTTGGGAAAGTTTCTCTCTAGATTGTATCCCAGAATCCATCAACTAATATGTTCAGAAGAATTCTAGGTGTTGTAGTCCAAAAAGTAACTTTCCAAGCCAGTGTATGCTATATTTGGGTTCAGCTCAGAGACTACAATAGACAGAATTAAGAGCATCTGCAAATAATCTACATCATAGTTTGCAAAGACACAGCAGATCAGTGCTTAGTTCAGTTGGAAATGGAGGAAAAAACATTTCTTTCAAGTTGTTTTAGAAGGTACACAGCTGGGTACATTTTATTTCTTACAAGGGAAAAGATTGTAACTGAATCACTTAACATTGTTGAGAATATGAAAACATGAAACAGAAGTATTGATCCAAGAATTCACCAAAGAAAAGAATCCAGATACCCACTGGTGTGTTTGATTTTTTTTTTAAGAGTACATGAACTGTTTCTCAAGGAAAGGTACAACTTAGTGCTTTGGCCCTGGCATGCACTGCTCAAGCATACATGAAAGCAAGTGTTATTTGTGTTGTTAATTTTGCATTATGCTCACCTTAATTGCATTAGCTGCCAAACAGAGCCAGGAATAATGGCATTTAAAAAAGAAAATTGCAATAATCTTCAGAAAGCTACTCCATAATGGAGGAGCCTAATTAATTTAACCATGCAGCCATCTATAATGGCAGCACTTTATCATTTCCACAGATGGAGGTTGAAGGAATTAACAATGGTTTTCCTCCCTCTCTCCTCAGCTGACATCTCTCATTGTGTTCAGCCAATGACTATTTGCCTTTTAAAGACTTATTGCTTTGCCAAGTTAAGCATCTGCAGCGGTTGCTAAAACTCCCAAGAATGGCATGCTTGTATACTGCTCCAAAGAAGAGATGGGTACTGATGGGGAAGAGATGTGTTATTCAGGTAAAGGGATAAACTGAGGAACTTCTTTGCTTCCTTGAGCCCAGTCTTTTCTACTACACATTAAACTTCAGATCCCTGGACCATCTTTCCCACAGCAATATTCTTTCTTTTGCAAAAAGCATCAAAGACCAGCTTTTCAAGTGGCTAGCATTGACTAAATAGTTGGTTCTTATACTTCCTGACAGTTGCAAAACTTTTCAGTGGTGAACTGACAAACGTCTGCAAATCCAACAATGCAAGTTAGTTTCTCGTATTTTATGTTTGAATGTGATAATTTTGCTATTGTCTTTGAATCACTGTATTGATTTTTAATTTCTGTTGTTGTACATTACTATGGAACAAGCATTCCATGAGATATAAATATTTCTAATAAGTAAATAATGAAAGTGCCTCTGTTTAATGAAAAATATTATTTCACAAACCACATACACATAGCAAGCAACGCTCACATAGGGACACAGAAATACATGCTGGGAGGAGCTAAAAACAAACCTGCTCTGAGGTCTGATATTTATTATAGCAGTTCTTGTACTCCAGTGATTGTGTATTTCCCATACACCATTGCTAAAATTGCTAGGTCAGAAGCATCTAAGGTCCTTATATCTAGGTATGGCTCATGGTGATGTCACAAGCGTGGGTAAAAATGATGCCATTATTATTACTGACTTTTATATCTAGCCTTTCTTCCATGAGTTCAAGATACTGTACATGACTCTCCTCTTTTCTATTTTATTTTCACATTAAGTCTGTGAAGCACATCAGAATAAATTAAAGTCACTCAGTGAGTTTTAGGGCTCAACAGGGATTTGCACCTGAATTTTCCAAGTCCAACTCTGATAACTATAATGGAGCTTTAAAAGTCCTGAAAACTTTTTAAAACTTCATATTTTCAATTTCTTTGCAAAAGATCCTCTGGACAAGGCTGTACAAGAAGAAACATCTCCTCTACCACACATTTATGCATACATATCTACCATTTCATTTATTCAAAAAATTACCAAGTCTCAGAATAACTTGTTTCAGACTTTTACTAGTTTCCTTGTGTCTAAAGAAACATTTTAATTTACACTGTGAGCTCCATGTACAATGATAGAACTGTATGAATATTATAGAACACTGAAACATCATTACAAACCATGGGAGGTTATATTTCCATGGTTAAATCTGCATTCTTTTTTCTTGTGCAATAAATGATCCTTCAGATATGACAGGAGTTAACATTATCACATAAATACTCTGGGAACTGGCTAAATGAAGGCAGAAATTCCTTACTTCCCCAGGAATCAATGCAAAAGTAGATATTCTTCTTTCAGAAGACAAGAGAATAACACACTCTTTGATCACTCTCTCATTGGCCTTTTTGACAAGCAATATTTATATCTGCCTTTTCTCCAGTAAGTGCAGGATAGCCTACATGGCTGGCTGGCTTTCTTATTGTATCCTTGTGCTAACCTTTTGAAGCAGACAAGGCTGAGATTGAGTGGCCCAAGGTGGTCCACTCAGCTCCAAGGCTCAGGCTAGGCACCATCCTCCCTCCGCCCCACCCATTTTGCTTTCAGTTGTACATACTATGGTCTGTAAGCTAGATTGCTACAAAGAAAAGGTGGCTCCTGGAAACTCTCTGGGAATTCCCTGTTCTTCCCCTTTGAAAGGAGCAGCACACAGAGCTCAGCAAGAAGTGTGGGTTACACTTGCATTCCAAATTTTAGTAGGATGCAAAATGATTCCATTGATTTTTACGTAAAAGGAGATGCAATTAACTTTTCACTTCAGTTGTTAGTAATGAAGAGATAACAGAATGTATTTTCATTGTCAAATAGTGCTGTAGTGGTTTGAGTGCTGGACTGTGAGCCTGGAGACCAGGGTTCAATTCCCTGCTCAGCCATGGAAATTCACTGCGTGACCATGGAAGTGTCACACACACAGAGATCCAGAAAACCCTATGTTAAGGTCACCTTACAGTCATTTAGGGTTGTTTCCATAAGTTGGAAATGACTTGAAGGCATGCAACAACAAGTCCAACATGCCCAAAGACTGTCAAGTTGAGAGGAAGACTGTCCTAATGGATTCATTGCCTGATTCACATAAAACAAAATATATTTTTATACATATACCCAAGAACAATAAACTTCTCTAGAATGGCAGTCTTTGATATATTTGCTAAGGAATGAGCCCTGTTTAAAAACAAAAGGATGCTTTCCTTAGTGAATATCCATACAGGTGCCCTGAAAATCATGCGGGAGTTGCCACTGAACCAAGTTCAAAGACAACTCCAGGAACATAGGCTGTTCTTTAAAAACCTTTCCATCTTTCCACCAGGTATGTGCAGCGGTGGCTGATGGTTCCAGTATTGGTGGCATGTTGAACAAGTCTGTGAATAAGATTCAGCACCTTGGACAGGACAGGACATTAAAGCTTTGACCAAAACCCAGATTCACCACCACACTGACATTTGAGCCACTGACTACCCTGCCTGTCTGTGATGTTATCCATATTTAGAAGTGGTTCTGAACATGCCAGCTACTTTCCCTGACTGAATAAAAATTGATTGTCATTTTAGGATCCAAAACAGCTTAGTGGTGGTAATATATGAAGGCAATGGTGGTCTCCTTCTGAACCCCTGATAGATTTCTCTATGTTCTTTTGTCTTTATATTTTGTTTAACTAGCTGGATTGTCACTACAACAAAAAGGTAGAAATGTCAATATTGCTTAGTCAATCTAAGCACAGGATATTCCTCATTCTTTTTTGCTATTTTGAGTAATAAGAGGATGGTATGAAACTGAGAAAATTCCTTTCTAACTAGAAGATATTAATTGTTGCACTAACAAAAAATAACTAGAAGATGTTACTAGTTGCACACAGCAGTTCCATTCCTGTTATTTCTGTTGTTATATCCCTCCTTTTTCAAGAACTGACACTCAAGGCAGCTTAGCAAATTTAAAACACAGATTAAAGCATATAAATAAAAACATCCAAAAAGGTATTGTTAAAATATAATCGGACTATAATCAGACTATGAATACCAGTAAAACATATGATTAAAAATGAAGAAAAACCAAAAAGTTATTGTTAAAATATAACTAAACTATATATTCCATTAAAACCATTTAAAACATATGTATTAAATATGGTAAGAAAAAGTATATAGTTAAAAGTTCTTACAGGAAGTTCCTAAAAGCTTGCTGGACTGGAGATATTTTCACCTGCTGAGATGTAACATTATTATGCCCAAAATGAGAATCTGTCACTGATAACTTGTTGCTGGTAAGGATATGACTTGGAACTTATTCCTTTAAAGCTCTGTTGTAGACTGGTGATAGGACTGGGTCCTCCACCACGCTTGAGGGCAGCCGGTTAGTTTAGCAGGAGCAGGATAACCTGTGTGGCCCACCCAGTTCTATGATACAAGTGACAGGAATGGTCAGGCACTTCAAGAAGACATATGAGAGCCCAGCAACCTGAGGTGGTTTTACTGTGTCTAACGTCAGGATTGGTCTTGTTCTGAATGCTGCTGAAAGGCATACAGAGATGATAGCAGACCTCCTTGTGGTATTCCTGTTAGGGTTGTATAACTAATTTAGCCAAATCCTGAGCTGGTTCAATCAGATTTGGATTGAATCTCAATATTATTTGGCTTTCTTTTACTCCAGTTTGATGTCCAGATTGATGATTCAGTCCAATTCACTTCACACCCATCCAATCTGAATCAAATTGATCTGATCAGTTTGATTCAAATTGGATAGGTCTGAAGTGAATTGGATTGAATCATCAGTCTGGACATCAAACTGGAGTAAAAGAAAGCCAAATAATATGTTGCCAAAATGTTGCAAAACAACACAATTTAAAGAAAATACCAATGGTAGTGAGGAGGGGAAGGGGCTGCGGATCTGGACTTTGCTCATTGACAGCTCTTAACTTCCAGCCTGGAGAAAAAATCTCATCAATACTCTCCAATCACAGTGGTAGGGCAAAGGGAGATTGAGAAGCTGCTTGAATTTTGATTCCAATTTCAGTCCAAGTCAAGGGCCAAAATTCTCTCCTGAATTTGGGCATAGCCTGTATCATGGAATTGGGTCCTAAATTGAATTGTGGGAGGGCACAGACAGATCTCTAATATCTGCAGACTCTTGAAGAGGGAGAGGCTGTTTTGAGAGCTATAACATCATGGATGATGCTATTGCCGAGCTTTACAACTTGAGGGACCCTGAGGACCATTTGAGAATGCCACAGCTGCAGTGTCACTCACAGAGAATACACAGAGGATGCTACTGCTGGTTTGTAAGGGAGAGTCAAAAAATGCCAAGCTAATGGGAATTATGTCAGGCTAATGGGAAGCAGCTGGCTTTTGTGAATTAGGTAGTAAGCTAGTATTTGCTTTTCAACATAACCAGATGGAGCAGGGACAATGTCTGTTGCTGGAGCAGCATCTGGGAAATTCCTAAGGAAATAGACATAAGGAAGCCAGACCTCCCCATCTTCCAGTGTTTGCCTCTGTAGCAGAGGTGGCCTGGATCCAAAAGGGATGACAAGCGGCCTTAGCAAAGACTTAAGCAAGCTCTGTCCATCCTACAGCTAAAGCTTCACTGGGATTCATTTAAGATCAAAATCTTTCCAGGCAAGTTGGCACAGTGACCATGTCCTTCTGCAGCTGTCAGCCACACTCCACTTGATTTCATGCCAGTAAGCATTATTCAATGCAGTGCTCTTAAATCAGAAGCGCCGCCTTTCAAATGGCTGCTTCTCAGAATCAATGGCATTGTCATTTTGCAACATGGAATACTGGGAAAGAAATGCCAGCTGTAAGGTTTTGTTTTTTAAATCTAATCATTTATGTTAAAGCAATAAATGCTTCCCTAAATGAATGAATGAATGAATGTTTGGGATCTCCCATGACAATTAATAGTAATAAAAAAGGAATCCTTGACAAGCCATAACAACTGATTTTTATCTACTGTATTATACTCATTATCCACCTAACTAGAGTGCTCCCCCCACCACCATGTCTGACTTTATGTAGTTTATAAAAGCCACAGGCATTTTGGCATCTTCTCTTTTTCTTATTCCAATATATCCATGGATTGGCAATAGACTGACTGACTCCAGAACTTTTAAAAAGCTTATTTTGAGGACTTACGTTTGAAACAAACTTTATGGCATGCCAGATTTGAAAATGTAGATAAACACTGCACTTTAGTCTTAGGGTGTGTGCTTGGGTATGCACGCACATACACACACACACACACTACACTTTTTAGTCTGATCCATGGACATGGATACAAACCCTATATGTTGTAGGGAAAAAAGTTCTTTTGAGCTTTGGGCTCTTAAAATAGTGGGAGAAGACATGGGGCCTTCCACAGTTATACAGAAACTTTCCAAACTTTCTTGAGAACAAAATGAGAAGGTAGTGATGCTTATAACCAGGACAAGTAAAGGGAGGCATGAAGCCTCTAGCTATTACCATCATCTTAAATCAAAACCATACACACAGCCATAAGGTGTCTCCTATTCATATGCCGGAAGGCAGATGACCCTCCTACATCTTTTTTTTTTTTAACTCATTAGTGCATGGATGTTGGACTATAGCTTCCCTTGGCCCTGATCCCCAAGGTCACTGGTTAGGGACTGTGGAAATTTTGTTCCAACAATATCTGGGGCCCTTTTACATTATAGAAAGATAGCACTCCAATTCCACTTTCACTGCCATGGCTGTATGCTTAGGAATTCTAGAGATGGTAGTTTTCTGAAGACCTAGTTCTCTGGCTGACAATTCTAAATATCTTTCCCTATACTGCAGATCCCATTGTTCCATAGGATGTTGCCATGACAGCTAAAGCACTTTACCTGTGTAGCATGAAAGGCCCCTGTAGGACTGCAGCCATCCTCAACTTGGTTTATCTTAGGCAACACGTTGGTTTATCTAGGCAACACGTTGCTTCTTTAGATGTACAAAACATAGCCCACAAGGGAGTTTTACAAGATCTAACCAATTTCTCATTGAGTGATTTCAGTGTATTCACTTATATGGAGAAGCAAAGGCGTTGCAATCAGATAAACAGGTTTTGTCAGAAGAACTGATCCCACTTCACCCAAACACAAGGAGTGACAAGGTCAAGGATAAGCATAGAGACATTTGGATTCCCCAATTCTTTCTCCAATTGCAGCCTTATCAAATAGAATTGTATGAAATGGAACAGAATAGAAAGGACATAGTAGATCCAACCTTGAAGAAGCAACCATTTTTCAAAGAGTAAAAGGTAGTCTGATGGAACTTTGGTCTCCTGCAGAGAAGACATCAGTTTCCTTTGTTTTTCTGTTCTTATTGTTTCCCAATCAAACTGTTTTTCCCCAGTTTTTTGAAGCAGTGCAAAAACCTGCAAATCCCATTTGATCAATTGTGGATTAGGAGTGGGGAAAGAAAAGTGTAAGTCTCATTAAGTCTTTATTATACACAATCAGTTTGCTAATAACAATGTATGCTTTAGTTTGTCTCCTAGAACAATATTTATTGGCATACCATCCCTAACTAACAGGGCAGCTTAAAATGCAGATAAGATTGTAGGGTATTTAAAGATGCTGTTGACTTTATATTGTATTCCTATATTTTATCCTTACTTTCAAGAATACTTTTTTTTAAAAAAAACTTCTTGAAAACAGCTTTAGTAATATAGTACCAATTTTATAAAGCAAATGGAGTGTCCCTATTTCTAAAGTCTCTTTCAGAAGCCCACCAGCTTGCAAGAAGAAAAACAAACAGCAATACCACAAGGATTAACAGATTTATTGTGGCATAAACTTTCATTGATCAAAGCCCATTGTATCTGATAAAGTGGGCTTTAGTACAGAAAAGCTAAGGCCAAAACAAATCTGCTAGTCTTTAAAGTACCTTGGAACTTTTGGGATGTGTTTCCTGTAACAGATTGAGACAGCTATCTCTTTGGAATTTTTGATAAACAAATCATTTTTTTCTCATTTTGGTATTAACTATTAATACCAAATAGGTGTGGTTATCATGAACTGGATGCTTTCTTTAATGTATAGGATTACAGGATACTGTCCATCAAGCCTTGTATTGAGAAGTGTGGCTGGCAGCATGCCTGCAAGGTTTCAGGCAGTGTTTTTTCCTAGCCCCACCAGGAGTTCCCTAGTATATCCTGGGCTTACCCTCCAAATACTAACCAAACCTGACCCTCCTCAGTGTCTTAAATTAGACAAGCTGCAGTGAGTTCAGGTTGTTATGGTGCTGATAATGTTTCACCTAATGTTTCATTAGCCATCAAGGCAGTGATCAAGCACTTACACAAATCCTCTGTCTTAGGCTTCAGTAACAACACTAGAGTATCAGGCCCAAATAGGACCTAAATGAATCTTGGGAGCTCCATAAAGCTCCTCCTCAAGGAGAGGTAGGCATTAGAAACATTCCATTTTTCTCCAGCTTAGATTAAAAGATGCCCTCACTTCATGGAGCTGTCCAGGAAACCCCAGTCTGGAGAGGGGGGAGGGAAAAGGGCAGAGGAAAAGAAGTGGTGAACCTTCATAGTCTAAGAAAAGAGTTGTTCAAACATGGCTTGTGAACTACATATGGCCCCCCACAGTCATTTTGTGGTCTCAAGCAGACCCATGGGGTAAAATATTCATAAAATTTTCAACATACATACATACACATACAGTAGCCCCTCCACATTTGCGAGGGTTTGGGGCACAGAACTCTCACAAAAGTGGAAAAACTCCCCCATGATCCCTCTTTCACTCCGCTCCAGAACTTTCCCTCCTCCCATTCCTTTGCCTCTGGCATGGTGTTGGGAGGGGGGAGAAAAAGGACAAGCTAAAAAGCTTACCAGTGCTTTCTCCTCACATAGAGAAGAGGGGGGAGAAGAGAGGAATTCTGGAGTTACTAATTACTTCTGGTGGCCATCTTGAGAAAGGAGCATCTGATCAATTAGCAGCCAATACAGAGCAGAATGTGCAACCACATGGCAGAGAAGCCGCACTTTCTGCAGTGAGAGGAGGCTTAGCACACCCAAAGGGAAAGACATCCATTTTAAACACAAGCCTGGCAAGCCTGGGATGAGGAATACAAGGGATGGGAGGAGGAAAATTGGGGGAGGGAGACAGGCACATGCTTCATGAATAATTAAATTTGCAAAGGTCAAACCCACAAATATGGAGGGAGGACTGTATATATTTGCCTCCAAATGCCCTCTAGAAAGTGTGGGGATATTTTGCCACATTTCTGAGGACCCCTTAGGTATAGAAGATTTTTTTTTTTTTAAACAGGAATAAATAGGAAGTGACTTCTGGTGACTTCCTGTTCTTTAAGAAAGACCTCTTTGGGGGCTAAAATGACCTGGAGGCAAAGAAACATGGGGAAAATTCCCCTCTAGAGGGGAGTAGGATCATTTGGACATAATTTTTTTT
Organism: Ctenosaura bakeri; assembly: GCA_948474755.1. Taxonomy (NCBI): domain Eukaryota; kingdom Metazoa; phylum Chordata; class Lepidosauria; order Squamata; family Iguanidae; genus Ctenosaura; species Ctenosaura bakeri. Next base: position 217,189 of record CAOLHI010001572.1, on the reverse strand, counting down.
CTTAGCAACAGGTGGCAGTTCTGAAGATTTCTGTGGGAAATTGCTTAGATTGGATCATACTTGTTTAAGAAATTATGCAGGCCAGTCCTGATTTTTTTTTTTTTTGGCCAGGAATCAATTTTTTAAAAAGTTAATTCAAGGCGGGCAGGAGTGAGATCGTCAAAGTCAGTTGATGCCTCATATTAAGGACAACTTGTTCCTGGTAAGCAAGTTGTTTCTTAACATTTCTTAGAGTCTTATGAAGAATTTATGCTACTTTTCACAGTAGGAAGTTTTGCCTAAAAATAAAATGCCATATACTGCAGGCTGCCTAGGACCAAGATGAAATGCAGGTATTGCAGGTAGGTAGGGTGCTTCAACTTGGTAGAAGTCTACAGACATAATTATTAATTGACACCAGAGGAAGGGGCGTATATCATTCAGCAGTTATTGGAATGCAATTCCCAATACTGCTAATCAGTAGCAGTATGGGATGATCGAAGTGGCAGTCCAACAGTGTCCACTGTCCCTAGCTTGTGACAGCCTCTAGTAAGTTAGTTATGCTCAAGAAGCTTATCATAGGCATTGAATCAGCACCAACTGAAAGGCTAAGTCAGCAAAGTTGTGCTACTAGTGTGCTCAGTCTTTCCATAATTCTCTGGCCACGGTGTAAGTTTTTGTGAAGAAGGAATTAGCTAGGGCCTCATGTGCCTCTCACGTTTTCCCTTATAAGCCCATCTCACTTTTCACTTAAAATCTGCCATCCACGTTTGATCTTTACTGTGGCATTCCAGGTTTCCCAGTGATGCTTCCTGAACACCAGAAAAAGAAAAAGAAAAAGTTAAACACCCATGGCCTGCCTGGTCTGTAATGTTGAACATATGCATTCATTAGTCCTTCCCCCTCCCACCCACTTGGCCTCCAGTTTGAAAGAATACCTCTAGCAGAAAGACCTAAAGATGTAGGAAACAGTGGAGGTTGCTGGGCTTGCTGGCTCCATGGACTCTTACAGCATGTTGTCATTTATAACATTGCCAAAGTGTGATTCTATTAAAACACTGACTAGTGCCTGCAAAGACAATTTACATAACTTCAAAGCTTGAGGGTGCTGTTACTGTTGGCAAGGGCTGTATACAAGCCATGGCAATAGCCAGAGGGATCCGATAAATGTTTTCTGCTCATGTTTGATATGTATTAAGAAAGAGTGACTCATTCTTCAGCTGAGCAGGCGGTTTTCACAATTTGATCTTCACAGGGTTTTTTTTCTCTCCCTCCCCCCCCCCACAAATAAACCTCACATGATTTATGGCTATATTCATAGGTCGGTTCAGAGTCAGAGGGAATTGCAAGACTGCTAATCAGTTCAGGAGCTTGAACAAATTAAAGATGATATATGGAACATCATAAGCTCTTTTGACATATCATACATGTGAATAAATAATATTTATTGCTGAGCCTGGAATGACTTTCAATAATACTCTGTAATTGAAAAGGATGCATCCACAGGCCAAATCCTTTATAGTATAATTTCCTGATGTTGCTAAAATGCCTTCATTGTTTGATATGTTACACTACAGATCTTTTTGAAGATGTAGGATGTAAGACTAATTGCCAAGCAAAAAATTGCTGGGGTTATAATACTCATGCAGCAAAGAAGGGTTTATTAGATGGACCCTTCAATCTATGTATTTTTTAAGAATGCTGCTTTCAGATACTAGCCTGAAAGTTGCTGTTCTACCTACTTATCCTGGTATGTGAGTGTGTGCACATGTGTATGTATGTGTGCACAGAGAGAGAGAGTTTTGCTGCATCATGAGGCACATCTTCTTATGATCTAATGTTATTGTGATCACATGATGATCCAATCATGTGACCAAGATTTTTTTTATCACTTAGACCATAAAGACTAGAGGTTTACCCTGAAAGACAAAAAGCAAGCATTTCATAACTTAAATAATGAAAGGGGGCAGGGGACAAATAATCCATGCCAGATTGATTCTTTCATGCTCCCTGCTTCCCTAAATGAGAAGTCTCAGGGTCAATGCTCACAAGTTCATGCCTTATGGGACTCCATTGCTAGTTAGATACAGTTAGCACCTTCCCAATGTACTAATCAAAAAGGCTTGAAAAGCAACGTTTTAGTGACTGTGCTGTAATTAAAATGTTTAAGTATTGGTTTATGTGTGGAGAGGCATAATTTATTATATTTTAAATGTTTATGAACACAAGATCTAACTGTGTGGGGGTACAGATGACACTCAAAGAGACACAGTTTACAGTTAATGCAACTTGTTATTATAGTCAAAGTCTACTAGCCTGTCATACAGACCATACTCCCTGCAGTGCTACCACAACAGTTCATGAGCTGGGAGTAGGATTAAATGCTTGAACCATCTGATAATCCTTTTCCAACATTTAGCTAGGCCACACTCTCATAACTATAAAAGTAATCTAAAAGTTACCATTAAACAGCATGGACCCATCCTTTGTTCTGTTAAGTTGTAATATAATAGTGCTGTACCTTAGTTATCAGGGCAATGAATTAAGTTTATGATAATTAGTTGTTTCTAACCTTAACATAATGTGACATGGCAATGTTTTTATGGTAACTGTACTGTAGTAGTTATTACTGTATTGTTTTATCATTTGTAATTTTTTGAAACAGTCAATAGATTAATTCAATAAATTAATATAACTTACTATTTATATAAATAACATTTTGTAGTTCTGTGATCAGCTGCCTCAGTGAGTTCTCCATGGTCTAGCAAGACATGACCAGTTGTGCTTGGTGTCCAGTGCAGCTGCTGTGTCAAAAGGTGGGTCACTAGAGATAGAATCACAGTCTCTCTCTCTCTCATGTCACGCATGCACACGCATGCACACATACACAGCTACCCATTTACCCACAGACACATAAACACAACCTGTTGATTTGTCTTATTTTGCTGGGCAGCCCTTGTCTTCTTTATACTCATTGCCTCTGGGAACTCACACATGGAGTGGAGTGGTGGCCACTTGGCCTATACTTGATTAGGTGACCAACATCTGTTTATTGTTCTGTTTTCTTTCCTCATTAAGAAAAGAGAGAGATGATAAGGCATTGGTCTCAAACTGGCTGCTGGTCCATTCCTGCTGCTTTCTGCCATATTGATTGATGCCTTTTCCCCAGTGAGATTTTGGGGAATCCACTAGAGAGTGGTACATGGAGAGGGTAACAGCATCCTATGATATCTACTGCCAGACCTAATCACTGACTATAGTTCTTGGAGTATTCCTTCTGATTATCACAGCACAGTTGGGGGAGGGAGCACAACAGATCTGGCCAGCATACCATGTAAAGTAATGTGTACCACAGAATACTTTCCAGAATCCTCTGCAATGTGCATATTTTCTGTAGCAGACAAGTTGATGTGCAAGCCATTTGCTGAAGGTAGAACATTAGACAATACTATTTTAAAGGAACAACTGTTGTAATGTGTTCCAAAGGGCATTGGCATTTCTTAGAATTATGCAACATACAGTCTGTATCTGAGACTGTTTGTATTAACAACTGGAGAATAGTTAATTGACTGACCACAAAAGTACAAAGGTATTAACTTTGTTATGTTTACCATTTTTTAAGAAAATGGATGAATCACCTTCCATTAACATTCTTAACATCGTGATTAATACTAACCATTACCATGGTAATATTTGCCAAGAAATGCATTTGTTTGAATATTTGTGTCATAAGAAGGTCTGAACCCTGTGAAATAAAGGGTCTATGAAAAACTAAAGGAATATTTACAGAGTTCTTACTGACTTCCTGCCACTCCTTTTTGTTCAAATTATTTTATCAAAGCTTAGAAATGTATTCTGAAAATACAAGCAAGCAATTATTTTTTAATTTTTTCCCTTATGTTTTGCTAGATTGCACTGAGAGAAATGGAAGTAGCTAAAAACCTCTATACTTAGCAATCTGCCAGAAGCTTTGAAGATGGAGATGAAAGGATATTATTAATCCTCATTTGATGGAGTTGAGTGTTTGCTGTTACCAAAGCCATAACTAAGAAGGTGGGCAGTTGAGAAAAGAAGATGCAGGTTTGCATAGCATCCATGTTCAAGAAAGTGTCATTCACACAAGTATTTTCATTTTTTTTCTCATGAAATTCTTCTGAATAACTAATAATTCCAATCTTCTTTCACTCCTGTCCCAATAGGAAAAGACAGTATTGAAGAACTGTCATTTTCCCCTATTCCTTAAGTCTCTAATTCAGGGTAATGGAATAGAACTCTCCAGCAGAGAACTTTAAGTACCTCACCAAACTACAAATGCCAGGATTCTGCTAAGACAGAGTCATGATTAGTATCAGACTGATATAATTGTCGTCTGAGATACACACATGTTCTGGTATACATTTCCAGTGCAAGAAGCAGTCATAGGTTGGAATATCAGAGGGAGGTGGCTAATGTGGGTCAAACTGGAAGTATGAGAATATATCACAGAAGGCTTTCTGGATTTCACATATCTTGAGAAACACTTGGAATGTTTCCATGAATCTGAACATAGTAACTTGCAGTCTTCTAGCTACTAATGGAAACATGTAAGTTCTAAGAGTAGCCAGAAGCAATGGATGCCAAAATACCCTCATTTGGAAGAAGTGTACAACTGATATTCTCTATGTTTCTCTTCACTTTTATCAGTTCCGTGTAGCCAGATATTGGAGAAGTTACTTTTTGCTCTTTAGGTCCCAGAATCCCCAATGGCCCTCCCCAATGGCCATTCCCAGTGACAAAAAGAAATGTTTCCAAACTTCTGCAGCTAAGCTCTGTACCTAGTGAAGTAAGAGCCATAAATACCAGCATCCTCTGCTCAACATGTCCCTCAGCCATGCTAGTTATGGCCTCAGTGGTATCTCAAGTGGTATCTCACTAAAGACTCGTTCAGCCCACTTTTGTTCTGTGTCAAGGAGCCAGAGAGAGCACAGTGCAGGAGATGTTCTTGTGTGCCATGAAATTAATAATAGGTAGAATGTACAGTTGAGGTTATCTTAGATTTTGGAACACTCAGCCTTGTTTTGAGAATTTTTCCTCAGAATGACTGTGGAAGTTATGACGGGCACTGGCAGAAGTGATATGGCAGTAACTGCAAGCCAGCCTTCTTCTCCGGCTCTCATTGCAGTGCCTGAAAACAAAGATGAGCAGCATGTACATGTGGCTTCCTTCAACTCCTCCTTCAACTCCGGTGAGTTGGACTACAGCACCCATCACCTGTAGGCAACACGGTCACGTGGCTGAGGATTATGGTTGTTATAGTGAAACACATTTAAAAGGTACCAGATTGGGAGGGTTGTCTACACAAATTCTTTTGTGGGTTTTGGAGGAAGAGGGCTGTGCTGCATCATTTACTGTGCTGGAGGTGGAAAAAGGAGGGGGTGAACACCTGGGAGCCAAGTTTAATCTGAGACAGCTGCAAATATTTGAGATGTGATTTGCCAAGAATACTACAGATGTGGACACCTGTGAATTCAGTAAAACCTATTATGAGCAACTCATTGCCCTAATGATGATGATGAAAGTGATGAAAGGGATAAAAATGGAAAGAAAGCACCACATCCTGCTCCTGACTGAGCTGTTAGCTTTCATAGGAGCAGCAACAAAGACCTCCATTCCTCAACAGATGATCTTGGAAGCAGAATCAGCATGGAACAGTCTCTGAAATAAGCTAAATGTTACATCTTTTAAGGCTCAGTTCCTAAACTGCCATATAAGAAATAAAGATTCCCTTTATCATGTGACTTGTTTGGTGCAGCTGCCAAGACCTTGAAAGTAACTTGTCACAAATAAGAAACTACATGTACAATAACTAATTCTTTTCTCAGCAATTAAGGTATAACTGAATTATATTACAATTATAAATTCACATGAGGATAATCTTATCCCTTCTGCAATGTAACTGCCAGTTTTAGTTTCTTTTATAGTTACAAGATGGTCTCATTAATGCCACAGAAGGATTGTCACATTGTTTGAGTGCTGGCTACACTGCTCCTTCATTCAGCTAAAATAATTATTTATTGCTTTTTTAAAAATTGGTAAAGTAGTTACTTCTTAAAAGAATTGCAACCAAACAATAAATAACTACTGTACTCAGGACAATAACTGTAACATTACTTTAAGAAACTAACTTTCCAAGTAAGTGTGGCTACCACAAGGGTTACTATTTCTTCTGTATACAGGTAATGTTTAGAATAGATCTGGTGGATACATGCCCCTTCAGATGTTGTTCATTCCCAGATGCCATCAGCCCTAGCCTGCCTGAACAGCAGTAGTTAAGATAGATCATCATCATCTTAATTTCTATCCCACCCTTTTTCCAGTTCAGGACTCAAAAGTGCTTACAACAAATTAAAAAACATATCATTAAAAATCCACAAGATACAAAAGTTAAAATGAGACTAAACAATCAAAACATTAACATCTGGTTAAAACATATACCATTAAGCACACACGTGTGTGCATGCACACACACATGCACAAACATGCACAAACACACACACACACACACTCTCCAGTTCAATAATTAGCAAGATCCAGAGCATCATTTTGGTGGTACAGACTTTGTATAGCAAATCACCAAATGCCTGTCTAAACAAATAAACAAACAAAAAAAGTTTTTACTTGTCTAAAAAAAGTGTCTACTTGTCTACAAAAAGAAAACAGGAAAGTTCCAGTCTAACTTCTCTGGGAAGGGAGTTCCAGACATCTGGAGAGCTATGGTATAATGTCTGGTATTTTTTGTTTTGTTTTTTTCTGAATAGGTAAACAGAAAGGTATAGAAACATTGCATGTTCAGGGGCTACATCTGTTCTCAAAAACGGCAATAACATAAGATTGGAAGTACAAGGCCAGAACTTTGTTGGCTACAGATACAGAGAGGGTTGGCATATGCATGGGTATGAATCTGGGCATCAATTAACCTGCCTGTTGACTGATTAGCCCAGTTCCCTGGCCTGGAGGGGTGCATGATGCACGCCCTTCTGAGTCAGGCACTCCTGCCACTCCCATGCATCCCTTGAACCCAATGGGACCCCTGTCCTACCAATGTCAAGCAGCACTTGGCACCTGTTATCCCAGATCCAACACCCATGCAAGCACCTGACAAATTGTGATAAATATAACAAAAGACAAATACAACAAACAGAGTGCAAACACCAGAAAGAGGGTGGGAGGGTGAGAAGTTTCTGAGATGAGACTGGCAAGGCACTCTGAGATAGCTGCTAATATATCTGGCTGCCTGACCTGAGTGAAGACTGAAAGGCTTTAAATCAGACCCAGCTTTGAATTCATTGGCTGCTCCCAAATAAGAGGAAATCCAGGCCGTGCAGAGCTGCACATGCCCAGAAACAGCTGGCCCAGAGCCCCAAATCAGAAAAGATGACATGATGCAACCTTGTTCCGTGACCTGCAATCGCATTGGTGTAATAAGTCACACAGCACACTTGAATGTGAAATGCCAAGAAGACTATTATGTGGGTGGAAATCTGAATTACTCATCAGTGTGGGTAACAAACACAAGGCCTGCAGGCCAAATCAGGCCCACCAGGCCATTTCATGTGGCCCTCGCTCCTCTCCTGCAGCTGCGGCAGTCCCCCTCCCCATATGGCGAGCCTGATCCCCACATTGCGGGCCCCCAGCTCCCAGTATTCTGAAGAGGAGCCCAGCAGCCAGCACTCGCAATCTACTTCTACTTCTGACTGCTCCTCTGTACAAATTTTGCTGTCAGAGTGTTGCCACAGGTTACCATGGCAATGCTCTGCATGGCTCACCAGAGTTGGACAGAGGAGCAGTCAGAAGTAGAAGCAGATTGTGAGTGCTGGCTGCTGGGCCCCTGTTCAGAATGCCAGCAGCTAGGGGCCTGCAATGTGGGGATCAGGCTCACCAGGTACGGAGAGGGGCTGGAGGGGCAGAAAGGGGCACAAAGAGAGTCTCAACTGGGATCAAAAAGTTAAACAAAGTTAATGTAATAAACAGCGCTTGGTAATACTTGTCTGATCATTAAAAAAATAACTTTCTGTTTTCAAAACTCATTTTCAATAAATTGTACAATAGTTGTACACTTGAATATCTGCTTGCCATTATTTTTTCCTAGACTTCTAGTTTTATTATTTTTCCTAGACTTCTAGTTTCTTCTGTTACTAAAACCAGTAATAATCAAAAGCAGATGCAATTATTTAATATGATAAAAGAGTAGATACATTTATATAGTCTTACAGATACAATCAGCCCTTTGAGGGCAACCATAATGCCGATGTGGCCCTAGATGAAATTGAGTTTGACACCCCTGATCTAGAAACTGCATCTCCTTACCCTTGGGGCATCAGAGGACAGCATCCATCCTTTCATCCCCATTCTCTCCCTACACATATGCTATCAAAAAATGCCTTCCAAATATACAACCAGTTTTGAGAAAAGATTGGATGAAGTGTAAATGGGATAAGATTTCAACTGTGCCTCTTAGAGGACATAGCTGGCCAATGGGAAGCCAAAAATGGGGGCGGGGGAGTGCAGTGGGCAGATTGATGGAGGACTACCGGCCCAGTGAGCGCCCTTGGTGACACATATGTGTTGACTCACCCTTGCTTTATATGTATCTGGGATGACACAGAAAAAGAATTTAAGATAGTGGGCATTTACATTAGACATACACACACAGAGAGATTCTGCAGGAATGCTAGTATACTTCCTGCAGCTCACATAACAAATGGGAGAAAATGTACAAAGGGCATTCTACACAACAATTAAGATAAACATAGGGATTTTATTGCTAAGTGCATGTGTAAAGGAGTGTAGGCTTGGAGCTCATATTTACACAGATCTGCTCAGAAGTAAAGCCCATTTAGCTCAATTGCTTTATTTCTAGATAAGCGAGTACAAGTTTGTCTCTCTCTCTCTATTACATTTTCTGCTTTACTGATTGCTTCAGTCACAATTTAGAATGTATTTATTTATGTTATATTGACTTTCACAATGTTCCTTGAATTTCTTATTCTTTATTTTTAAAAAATTAAATATAAAACAAAAGAACAGTTTTCAATAAAATCATAAAATATGTGAAAAACAACACTCAACTCTGTAGAAGTACAGACAACATCCAAGAGGATGGCCAGCTTGCAGGCCTCTGTAAAGGGGAGAACACCCCCTTCTAGCATTTTGCCTGGTTCACAAGCTATGACTGCCAAATAGGTTATCATATTTTATGTTCTTGTTTTGTTACTCTACTTTTGTTTATAGTTTTATTATTTACTGCCTAATTTTGAACTGTTTCATGATAATTCACACAGAATGATTGAAAATTTAATACATGTTAAAATCTTTATTTGTTACATTTCTACCTTGCTTTTCCTCCAAGAACCTTAAGATAGAATTATTTGTGTCTTCCTCATTTTAATCCTCAGAGCAACCCTGTGAGGTACATTAGGCTAAGATACAGTGACTGGCCCAATATTACCCAGTGAAACGGATGAACAAGTGGAGATCTGAACCTGGATCTCCTTTGTCACAGCCCAACAGGCTAACTTCTACAGCACACTGGTACAAAGATGTCTTAATAAAAGTAGACTGCTGCATTTGGAATTTGAATCAGTCATTGAGTAGGCAGATGTGTAAAGACAGCTCCCCACTGGCTACATATCTGAGGATGCTGGAGATCACTGTGCATTCCAGCTGACATCTGGAATAAATTAGGGTCAAGGATCTGGCTTCTTATACTCTCAGTCAGAGGAGAACTTGTTCAGTGTGCTAAATCTGAATACTTTAAGCCAAACCATACTTTTTATTAGGAAGGATCTGCCACTTGTAACCGATGCCAGAAAAAATCAGGTCTCACTAGCTGCTGCTTTTGGAGAATGGCAGAGAATTAGAGCAACAATTACGTTTAATTTTTTCAGATTTTCTAATGGGGATTATAGCCAAGAAGAGTGAGGTATCTGGAGGCAAAATGAACTCTGTACACTCAGAAAACTTCCCTATTTTGGGAAGTATATTTTGGGTGTGAGGGCAAGACACCCATTCTTCCACCTGCCTTCCAGATGTTGATGTTTACTTCAAGATTCTAGAGGATTTTCTTGGCTACCAATATCATCAATGACCACAGCACAGTTTTACAAGTTTCACAGTCTTTCCGTACAAACTTGCCCATCTGCTCCATTCAACAGGTTGAAATCCAAATGAAGTAAAACTTGGAAAAGTTACTGGCCACATTGGCTAGGGGATTCTGAGAGGTATAGTATAAAAAAGGAACTTTTTAAAGTCCTGAAATGTCAGTGATAGCGCTAGATAAGACATCTAATGTTGTGTAGCAGCTGCTAGGAGAAAGCCACCTGTCCATATTGCTATTCAGGTTTCAATAAATCACAAGGATTATGTAATTTTTTATCTGAATTGCTTGCCTGGTTGCTTTTATCATCTCAGCTATATTTTGTTTAAGGAAGGCATCAATATTTATTCAGGTTGAAATTTAAGGGGCTTAGATAGAGCTTGAAAAATTACATTAAAAATCTATCCAAGAATTAACATAATATATATAATGAATATAAGAAGAATTATTATAACAATTGGAACCATCTAAAACTGGGCAATAATAGGGCAATACACTGGCACCCTGGAAGACTTGAGTCCAAATTGGATATGAGACTGAACTTCCTAGAACCATGAACTTCTGAAACCAAAGTGACTGCCCCATAAAAATCTGCCACAACCATTTGGCAATGATAGCAGGTTATGAAGAGAATGATACTGCCATAGCTCCTGTTAAGTAAAGTAAGTGACAGGCGGGTGGCGGGGAGACAAATAACACATGGAATGTTACCTGGAATGGCTTTGGAGTACCAGGAATGGCTTTGGAGAAGATGACTAGAGAGGATAACACTCTCTGGGTGCTCAGTTTGGCTTGGAAAACCACTTTGGAGGTCCATCACATGAAGGGCTAGGCTATCAAATATTGAGCATATATCCCTGTCCCAAGAAGATTATGTTTTAAATTTGACAGTGGTGACCATAACAAAATAAGGATAAAAGCAAATATAACAAATAAGAGGGGATGGGTGGATAAGAGGAATGAAAAATATATATGAACAGTTAATAATTAAGTTATTTGTTGGCAGTGATGTAGACTCGAGTTGATTGACTTGGATTCAAGTCAGATTTAAGTCACTTCAGTGACTCGACTCAGACTTGATTTGGCAAAAGTTACACACTAACTCGACTCGACTTGTGACTTGCATATTTTTAGTAACTGACTTGCGGCACTTGGTTCAGTAACATAACACACCCATGCAGAAACCTTACAACTTATTGGTCACATGACGATCTGTCTCAAGCCTAAAGTGTGGACACATTTCTCAGAGGGAACAGCAAATGGGTTAGGCAATGGGCTTTAGGTGCGGTTGAGGTCTGATCAGCAGCTGTCCCCCCTACATACAGGAGGAGCTTTCTAAAACTTTTCCTAAGAGCAGAAGGCAAGACTTGTACTTCACAGGGGAACAGAAAATGTATCAGGCAATGGGCTTGAGGAGGAAAGTTCCTTCCTTCTAAAGCTCTTGAAGCTTCAGTAATGGGGAATAAGAAGGATCCTATTCCCCACTTCTGAAAAAGCCTCCAGCTTTGCAAATGGGAAGTAATAAGGATACTATTCCCCACTTCTGAAGCTGCAGATGGCAAAATCACAAAAGTAGAGGTCCAACTCTACTTAAATTGTTAAAACTGACTTTATTCAGCTGTGTCCAGAAATTCTGGAATATAGCTTGGAGTATAAAGTTGGATCCCAGACTTGAGACTTGACTCAAGACTTGACTTGAAAGTGTCTTGAAGGACCTGAGACTTGACTTGAGACTTGAATTTAGAGACTTGGAGTAAAAGACTTAAATACATCACTGTTAGTTCGGACTAGTTGTTTTAATAAAGAGACCTAAAATATATTGGTACAGTTGGTCTTCCATATTTGCTAGATTTAAGGGTGAAGGACCCTCGCAAGGGTGTGTCTGTGGGAGAGAGGCCAGGCATGGTGGGGAAAGCAGACATCCAAGATCTAAACCACTTCAAGGAAAGGAAAAGGAAGGAGAGTCGGCATGGCGGTCTTATACTTCCTCTCTCACACCAATCTCCTCCCTTGGATGTGTGTGGGAGAGGGTCTGTGGTCCTGAGAAATCGGTCTCCGAGTCATCCTTAACTAACCAGGCAGTAGCTAGTGGAGGAGGATCAGAGATGGATTTTTAAAGGGCTGTGTGTCCTGACCAGAGCCATCAAGAGGGAATGTTCCCCCAGAAAAGAAACACCTGAGGGGGGAGGGGTTGAGGAAACTTGCAAGTAATCAAATCCATGAGAATCAAACCCTTAAATGTGGAGGACTGACTGTATCTTTGTCCCATCACTTTTGTATTTGACTCTACCCATAACTGGAATGTGCCCCTAAAAGCATCTTTGAAATTGAATTTGGCCTTCTGCTTGAAACTGGTTCCCTACCTTTGATCTAGTTCGCTGGAAGGAATTGTGCACTCTTCTGAGGCTATTGCACTGGAGTTCCCAGCCACCTAATCTAGTATAGCCAATGGTGAAAAACTCTGGAAGTTGCAGTTCAAGAGTATTTGGAGGACCACATAGTTCCAGCTCCCATTCTATTTACTTGCTCTAGGATAGGCAGGCAGATTTAAAACATCTAGCAGCTGATGTGTTTTTTTTACAAGAAACCTAAAGGCCCATTCTCCAGAACCCAGTGTTTGCAAAAGACACAGTTAAAATGAAAGAAGTGAGTCTAGGAATTTGTTTTCAGTACAGAACTGAACTGATTGCCCACTTTTTTTCAGTCAAAACTGATTATAAGGTCTCTTCATTTTAGCAGCCTAATTGAGATGGACAGTCATTTTCCATTTTCTATCTCAAATCAGTGAGTGATTTCCCAGTAGATCCACATCTGTCTTCTGGTCAGGCAATTTGAAAAATCTCCACAGCTACAATCTTTGGTACAGCTCAGAATTTCAAGTTCACTCACAAACATGGTTTATTATATTCCAGCTATGAATATGATAAGATGGTGAAAAGATATAAAGAAATAGCTAATATATTTTAAGTGTCCTCATGGTGTCTTCTCAGGATCCAGTGTGATATAGCATTTAAGAGTATTTAACTAGGACATGGGAGAGCCAAGTTTTTATCCCCAACCATGAAATTTGCTGGGGAACCTTAGACTAATCACTGTCTTTTTTAGCCTCACTTACCTCAGAGTTTTTAGGAGGATAAAGTGGGAAAGAAGAAATCCCTATACCTTGAGCCCTCTATTTTTAATTTTTAAAATGGTAGAAGACATTGGAGGAAAGGTGGGCTATAAATGAAATTAATAATAAAAAATCAAGAAGAGGAGGAAATGACCAACCTATCTTATATGACACTTTTTAATAATACAATTACATTGGCAACTCCTAGCTTGAAGGAAAGCAGCTTGCATAGTATCCTTATTTGGAATGTGTTCCTACTCTGCATGGGAGTCCTGCAAACTATTGTTCACCACTGCAGTTTGATGGAATGGACACCACTAGTTGAGATATGAGACCAAACAGAGCTGTTTTTCAGCAAACAGAATGGAATGGCCCACTATTCCCAGCTCTCTTTCTGCCATCCTGCTTTATCAGCCTTATTACATATAGGCTAAAGAGTACCAGAAGCCTGTAAGGCAGCATTCTATAGGCTGTGAATGTTCTCCCACAATAGTGGAGGAAAGGTGCTTGAGTTTACACAGCATGGTTCAATTGAGAATGATGCAATGTAACACATAGCCTATAGAAAAGAGAGGAAATCTGGAACTAGAACTAGGCCAGTTTTATTTTTTTTGAAATGTTACTACCTGCCCATGTACTTGAGCTCTCCATGCCAAGGCTCATAGGGCTGAAGTAAATCAGCAGTTATTAAATGATGTCATTGACATTGCCACTGCCACCACTGTGACTACCACATAAGCTTCCCTGTTCATTCTGAGCCAGATGGAATCCATGTATCAACTGGTGCTGGCTGAGAATGATATATATTATGAGCTATCTCTTCATAATAGTTTAGGGTGTCTTGGTCTTGTTTAGGGTGTCTTGGTCTTGAATGGGTAATTAAGACCCATTAAGTTTCCAAAAGACCTCCTTCTCTCAATAGAGTTGGAAACTACTAGAACAGATTTGTTGATATGTATCAATAGAGCTGTCTGTGTTTTTGAAGGCATGGCTATGAGAATTGTTATAAGTCTCTGCCTTTCAAGATATACCACTATGCCCATAAACTGAAATGTCTAGGTAAATATCATCCTTAAGTACTTACTTCATTGACACTTCCTAGCTTCAGCTGACTAATTGACAGGAGAGTTTCACGTGGAAGAAAAGAAGGGGTTGGTTCCAAATTTAGTAACAGCTTATTTAAGTCTCATTGACTTCAGGAGATCTGCTCTAAATCTAATTAAACCATGTTCCAGCTCAGTGCTCATTTCTCACAAAAAATGGTTGCATCATTTGCTTGGCCACCAATAAGACATAAATAGCTTTTCATCTTACATTTTTACTTGCGTCTAGTGGAGCCAGCCAGTGCTCAGAAATAGTGACCGTATCCCGTTGCAGAGACAATGTAAGAAAAACATTATCTTAATTCAGCCATTCAGAGATTTGTGTTTCCTTGCATGTTTTTACCTCCTTTCTCCCATCCTCCCCCCCCCCAAACTAAACTGTCCAGATATTTGTTATCAGGCTATTGGCAAATGTTGACTGTCAGGGATTTAAGCATCCTTTTGCACCAGCAGAAGGTGGCAACTTCTTTGCCTCTTTGGGTCCATTGAAACATTGCAACTTGGAAATAAGTTTCCCTAGTTATGCTGTGGAAATACTTGTATATGTTATCAGTTTTATTACTGCTGGTATTCTTCCTTGTTTGATGATGGCAGCCTGTGAACCAAGCTAAATAGGGCAATTCATCCTAAAATGCTGGAAGGATTCTTCCTCCTACTCTATCTGCAGCCTGGCCATGCTTGCAGTATTTCTAGTTTATTGAACACTGCTCTTTTGTTTTATTTTTAATTTTAAAAAACAAAAATAAGATAAAAATTAAAGGAACATGGTTGAATGGCGATACAGTAGGCCCTCCATTTCCATGAATTTTGAATCTATGGATTTAACCAACTATAGCTTGAAAATATTTTTAAAAAATAAAGTAAATCCAAAAAGCAAACTTTGATTTTGCCATTTTATATAAGGGATGCCACGCCATTGTACATAATGGGACTTGAGCATCCACAAATTTTGGTATTCCTGGGGGACAGGTAGGTCCTGGAACCAAATCCTTGTGGATACTGGGAGCCGACTGTATAAAATAAATTAAAAGATTCTACACTTTGTCTGAAGCAAACAGTAAAGCAAAAAATATAATCAACAGAGACACACTTTGGTAGTCCCTTACCTGGGAGTAAAGCCCATTGAACTGACTGGGCCTCATTCCTGAGTATATCCGCACATACATGAGGTCCAAGATTCTACCAAGGACTCTTTTATACATGTACTTAGGAATAAAGGCAACTTAAAATTCTGAGGCTTACTTATGAGTAAATATAAGGGACTTGGACATAAAACATTATGTATTTTCAATAACAGTAATCACTGTGGAAAGAAACATTTGTTTTTTTGATATGCATGTTACTATCTTCCTTTTATACATCCCGAAGACTTTTCAACTGAACAGTAGGATGAAAATGCTTTAGACATGTGTATTAATTGCTTATAGAGCATTGTCAATGTATATAAACAAAACAAAATAAGTCCCTGGCCCTTTTCACATGGGGTAAAAAAACGGTGTAGATCGACCTCCACGGAGGTCGTCTACACCATTACGCGAATTGGGGTGGATTATTCACGAGTAAATCCACACGCCAATCCGCGGTCGGGCGCCCGCAAGTGGTGGCACCGCGTGCTTTTGAAAAACCACATTTTATGTGGTTTTTCAAAGGTACAGGGCGTCCAACCCCTTCCAGCCCCATCGCAGCGCCCGTATGGATTTACGGACGCGCGAAAGGGCATCCCTGCAGATCGGGCAGGGGCGGGATTTCCGGCTGGCGAGCTTCTCCGATTGGTGGAGAGGCTCCGCCAGTCAAAATCCGCCATTTTGGGCGCTGCCGGGTGCTGAGGATGCCGCGGGACGCTGCTGCGTGTAGAGCAACGAAATGCGCTGCTCCGCGCGGCAATGGAACAAAGTAAGCCCCGTTTTGGCGTGGCTTGCCCTGTTCCGCCGACCACCTGTGAAAAGGGCCCCTATCCTGTGGTGCTTAAAATCTACATTTCAACAGGACAGTGAGATTTTATTTTCCTTGAATAATTTGATATTGTGAGGCATTGATATTTTGATTAGGTATTTCAGTGGATAATCTCTTGAGTGCATAATATATTAGGTGTAATTTGGAGCATTTTTATTTCTATCAGCACCAAACAAAGGAAAGCTACACTCAAACATGTTTTTCCAGAGCTTTTCTATTATGTATGAACTTGAAATTTGAAGTGTTTGAGCTTATCGGGCGTACATCTTGAGGTAAAAGACTTCAGCCTAAACCCAACTATTAGTCTCAACTAGAACAGGCCCAATAAATCAATGTGAACTTAGTAAATCAGCACTTTGGTAAGTTCTGTTGATTCAACTGGTCTACTCTAATTAGGACTAACAGTTAGATTTAGGCCTTTATATCTTGATTTATAACACCTCTGCTGTTACTTTGAGGTAGAAATGTGTTAGAAAGCAAAGGAAACAGACCTTGAATTATCAGAGTCGTCTTTGTTATTTTTTCATATTGTGATAAATGAACACTATGAACTGTACTATAAATTAAGCCACACTTCCTGTGTCAGGCAAGTGAGGTATGTTGCCACTCATTATTTACTGAAAAGTCCCAGTAGCCTCCTCTTGAAAAAAAATCAGCTTGCACTTTATCTAATGGAAGTTTTGAACTATTAATAATAATAAGACATACTTAGGACAAGTCCTGTCATTGGACAGAATGGGGTACTTGCCTTCATCATTAGCTGGCAGAGATAGGAAAATTAGTAGGAAATGGGCTGATATGTTTAGCTAATTGCTAATAAGCTAAAAAAATAATTATTCAGTAGCACTTGCGTTGGAAGAGAAAAAAAACCTGTGTAAAATTACTATTTAAATTTAGATCCAATGCCTGCAATGAAAGCCTTACCAAAATGAAACTAAGGCCCTTTTCACACGCGGATGAAGCCACTCCCAAAAACACACCAAAACAGAGCTTACCTGGAGCCTTCGCAACGTGGAGCAGCGCGAGTTCACTGCTCCACACGCAGCGGCGTCCAAAATGGCGGCTTCCGGCTGGCGGAGGCTCTCCTCCAACCGGAGAAGCTCGCCAGCCGGAAGCCCGCCCCCCAGCCAGTCTGCAGGTGTGCACTTGCGTGCACCTGCAAATCCACACCGGGTGCTGCAATGGGGCTGCACGGGGCTGCACGCCCCATGCTTTTTAAAAACCACTTGAAAAGTGGTTTTCAAAAAGCATGCGGCGGCGCCACTTCCGGTCACTCCTGCGCAGATTGGGGTGTGGAACTACACAAAAGTAGTCCGCCCCAATCCACGTTACGGTGTAGACAACCTCCGTCAGAGGTCATTCTACACCATTTTTTTAACCCCGTGTGAAAAGGGCCTAAAAAACACCATCCATGAATTTACACCCACCACACTCTCCACTTGTCCTTGTGTTCCCTTTCTTATAATCTCATTTCCTTACTCCACCCCTTTTTCACTTACTGATTTCCACACATACCCAGCAGAAACTTCAGGGAAAGCTCCAAACTCCTGAGATAGATGAAGATCCTCCGTGTGGTTTCTGGTGTAGAATACAGGAGAACTATTTGGATGTAAGGAAGACCTCCCCTTCTAAACTGCCCTTACATCCTATTGGTTTAGAATCTTTTAACCTTGGAATTAAGTAATGCATGTTCTTCAGTTTAATTTAGGTCAAGTAAAATATTGTAATTTCCCAAGACCTGAAGAAATGGGGAGGTAGGGAGAAAACAAGAAACAAGTTTGCAAAAATCCAAGAGAACTAGGATCTGAGTTAAGAAACTGTTGTGAAATATTAAATTTCTTGGTACTTCAGTACTCATTCTCAGTTAATTAATCCATAATATAAGTTATAACTTTTTACTGGAATTAATTTGATGTTTAATTTCAAATTTAAAACAATTAAGTTGAAAAAAATAATTAACTTCCCCTTTTAAATTAAAGACACACAGCAGAGACCTGTGCCCTGTCAACTATGTGCTGCTTTTGGATGTGGTACAGCATCTCCAGTCCCTAGTGCTAGAGCAAGTTTTAGCCACCAGTCTGGCTCTGAGAATTCAAGCCAAGACTGATTAATAGCGTGTGAAATGTGATAATATTGTAGAAACAATTTAAACCTTTTAATTTTGATCATAAATAATTGCACCATATGTTGAAAGCAGAAGAGACTCATTTGGTACTATGTATGTCTTCTGACTACTACCAAAGTTAACTGTTTCTAAAGGTATAAAAATGAAAATTATCCTTGCAATATATAAGCACCATGAGTGTGACTTAATACAAGCTTTCTCAGATATATAATAATTTCCTTGGATTCAAGCAAGGTTCTTCAAGCAAACCTACTTCAATCTACTGTCCTTTTTCTTTTCTATTTCTTTTTAAGCATTACAAGGGAAAGAATTGCAAACCAAAGACAGAGGGGAATTCCTCCCCTCCAATGTCCCATTTTCTGTGTGTCTTTGGCCTGAAAAATGGCTTAGAAAAACATTTTGGCTGTCTCTCTCTGGTCTCTTCTGCAGATGACAACAATCATTAATGAGCTATTGTTTCCTCTATTGGCACATGCTAGTTGTCATGACCAATGAAGCTAGAATATATATTTGAAAAATCACTCTAATTTGCTGAAGATGAATGCTTCTCCTGACAAGTGTGTACATGTTTGTTCCAAAGAAAGCCGCACATACAGCAGCCTGCTCTTAATTTCATGCCAGCAAATTAATACAGCTGTTCAGTCCTCTATTCTACAGGTGTTAGGGTGCTGGGACTATTTGAAGTGTGCTGTAGCTCTAACAGCCAATATATAATCTGGAAGAAGATAGCTTCAATAGAGGACCCTCAGGGGATAAATGGATAGACTGTAAGTAAACAGCATGTCATCCCCGAGGAAGGAATTATTGCCATTAAAGCGGTAATTATTTTTGTCATAACGGAGTGCTTGGAAACTCCTTAAAGCCCTGTCCCACACATAAATGAACTGGAGCTATGGATTTATTATAACATGAGAGGTTAAAGGCTACATCAAAGCTGAACTGCAAAAGTATTTAATTTTAAAGTTATTGCCTTTTACTTAGTATAACTGTCACTGAAAATCATGATGCTGGTCCCAATGAGTCAGCTAATATTTTAGCCTTCAGACCAATTAATCCATTAATTAACTCTGATGAGCATTTGATTTTCCTTCCTTTAAATTCCTTTGAAGCTGTGTTAGTTCTTATTATGAAATAAGTATCAGGTCCAAGAATAGGAGGTCCAACAAGAGTATCAGGTCCATCAAATTTCCCACTTGCCTTGCAAACAATGTCATAGTCCAGAAGGAAGAGGAGGAAATAAAAGGAACAGCTGTCTTAGATCTGATCCTAACCAACAGTGATGATCTGATTAATGAGGTGGAAGTGAAGGGATTCTTAGGAGGAAGTGACCATGTTCTCTGGGAGTTTATTCTACAGCAGAAAGGAGAAGCCAAGGTACTCAGACACACATTTTAGACTTTAAGTAAAGCTAATTTAAGGGACATACTGGGAGTGATCCCATGGTCAGGAATACTAAAAGAGAAAGGAGTTCATGATGAATTGAAGTTTCTTAAAAGTGAGATATTGAATTTGTGATTTCTAAATTCTATTGAGAAGGAAAAATGGGGGTATCTAAAGAATCCAGGACAGATGTCTAAAGAACGTTCAGTGGAGGTAAGATTTAAAAGTGGCATGTACAAGAAATGGAAGAAGGGGAAAATCACCAAAGAGTAATTCAAACAAATAGCTATCAAGTGTAGGGAGAAAGTCAGAAAAGGTAATCCAAAGGATGAGCTCAGGCTTGCTAGAGCTGTTAAAACAATAAGAAGGGGTTTTTTTTTTTGTTATAGCCATAGCAAAAGAAGAACAAGGAAATGGCCTTTGTTATCACACTTTATACCTCCCACCCTGCTGGATAACAAAATTGGTGATAAACATAATTTTCTTAGAAAACTGGACACTTATGGCTGGAAAGCATGCCTCAGCAGGACACTGGCTATAAGTATGTGCTAGGGTAGGATGACTTCAGCATGGCCAGGTCATAAGTTCAAAAATATTAGATAGAAATCCCTGACATTAATGGATTTGGGATAATCCTCTTAATGATGCAACCTCCAAATACAATAGTAGACAAAATTGCCCAGATACAGCAGACAAGCACCCCTGGCTGTGCACATTTCCTACAGAGATCTTCCCCATTCATTTCACCAAATCAAGACATTAAGAGACTGTCACAACTCCCATCAATGTTTTGTTACCTACAGTTAAGACCGTCAGCCTGTTCTGGACCCCTTTGTGTGGTATGCAAAAAAGTCATTAACACGTACCCCTTCAGGGTAGGAAATGGAGCCCCAGCCTAGATAATCTGCAACAAGGTAACGTGCAAACACGGTAGCACGTTGGGTGTTACTCTGCACCTCAGACTTCCATTCCTCTGTGTTGCCCTCAAATTCTTGTTTGAGCCACTCTGCTTCTATTTTCTGCTTCAGGACCAGTAAATATCACCCATTCCACCTAAAATCTCCCTCTATCCAATCTTTCTCATCTTTTCCTTCAAAAGCCTTTTATGGTTCACGAGATTGCTTAAATTCTTGTGTGTGTTTATAATTCCAATAAAATACTCTTTTAACTTTTAATTGGAGTCCTCTCTGCAGTTAATACTGGGATATACAGGTGAAAAGAACCTTGCTGTTACCCCACTGTCACAAGCCTCTTTTGAGCTAATAATTCCCCAAATCCTAAGGAGACACTGGCACTGCTGGTGGACCTCAAGGTTCCCCACCTTTAAGGTAACACCTCTGCATGGACAGGATGGTGAAATGCTAACAGGGGACTGAGAAGAGGCAGAACTACTGAACACCTTCTTGCCTCAATCTTCTTCTAAAAGGAAATCAGTGTTCTCCCTAGGGAAAACAGAACAGATGATTTGGTAGGGGAAATGGAGCACAATATAGGTAAAGAAGTAGTACAGGAATCCCTGGCTACTCTAAATGAAGTGAAGTCTCCAGAAGTAGATGAACTGCATCCAAGTGTCTTAAAAGAACAGGAAGAAGTAATCGCAGAAGCCCTGGCAATAATCTTTGAGAATTCCTGCAGAACAAGAGAAGTTCCAGCAGACTACAGGAGGACAAATATTGTTCCTATCTTCAAAAAGAGGAAAAAAGAGAACCCAAACAATTAACACCCAGTCAGCCTGACATCAATACCTTGAAAGATTCTAAAGTAGATCATTAAATAGACAGTTTGTAATTACTTAGAAAGTAATGCTGTGATCACTAGAAGTCAACATGGGTTTCTTACAAATAAGTCATACCAGACTAATCTTTTTCCCCCGATAGCGTTACTAGCTTGGTAGAAGGGAATGCTGTGGACATAGTGTATCTTGACTTCAGTAAGTCCTTTGACAAGGTTCCCCCATGATATTCTTGCAAACAAGCTGGTAAAATATGGGCTACACAATGCTACTGTTAGGTGTATTTGTAACTGGTTGACTGACCAAACCCAAAGGGAACTCACCAATAGCTCCTCTTCATCCTGGAGAGAAGTGATAAGTAGGGTGCCACAGTGTTCTGCCCTGGGTCCAGTGCTATTCACCATTTTTATCAATCATTTGGGTGAGATAATAGAAGGCATTCTTATCAAATTTGCAGATGACACCAAATTAAGAGGGGTAGCTAACACCCTAGAGGTCAGGATTAGAGTTCAAAATGATCTTAACAGATTAGAGAACTGGGCCAAAACTAACTGTCAAATGAATTTTGACAGGGAAAAGTGTAAGGTACTACACTTGGGTAATAAAAATGAAATGCACAGGTATAAGATGGGTGACAGTTGGCTTGACCACAGTACATGTGAAAAAGATCTAGGAGTCTTAGTAGACCACAAGCTGAACATGAGTCAGCAGTGTGATGTGGCAGCTAAAAAAGCCGGTGCAATTCTGGGCTGCATCAAAAGCAGTATAGTGTCTAGGTCAAGGGAAGTGGTAGTTCTACTCTATTCTGCTTTGGTCAGACTCCACCTGGAATACTGTGTCCAGTTCTGATCACCACAGTTCCAGAAGGATATTGATGAGCTGGAACATGTCCAGGAAAGGGCAACCAAAATGGTAGAAGGCCTGGAAATCATGCCCGATGAGGAGAGGCATAAGGAGCTGGATATCATTAACCTGGAGAAGAGACAATTAAGAAACAACATGATACCTATATTTAAATATCTGAAGGGACGTCAAATGGGGGATGAAGCAAGCTGTTTTCTGCTGTTCCAGAGACTAGAACATGGAGCAATGGCTTCAAACTTCAGGAAAGGAGATTTCATCTAAACATTAGGAAAAATTTCTTGAAAGTAAGAGCAGTTTGACAGTGTAATATGCTGTCTTGGAGTGTGGTGGAGTCTCCTTCTTTTGAGGTCATCTGTTGGGAATCTTTTGACCATGTATTCCTGCATGGCAGTGGGTTGGGCTCAATGGCTCCTCTGGTCTCTTCCAGCTGTATGATTCTATGAAATAATTCATGTAATGATGAATATCAGGAAAAAAGAGCTTGCAACATTAATTAAGAACCACAAAATTTGGTTGAAGAGTATGTAGGTGAAGAACATATAAACTGATAAGCTATATTAGTTTTATACCATTTTAACATCAGAACTCTATCCTATGGAATCTTGGCATTTGTGGTTTGGTAAAGTTCTTAGAATTCTCTGTCCACAGAAAAGAGAGCTCTCTAGCAAAGATTTTGAACACCTCATCAAACTACAAATCCCAGGATGAACAGTGACAGTTAAGATTGTATGCAATGGATCTGTGTAGTGCGCATATGTTAAGAGTTCAGCATTCAAACCTTGGGCCTGGATGGATAAATCTATCACTTTTTCCCACATCCACATTTTTAAATTTCAATCTCTTTCTGTCCCAAATATGAAGAAATTTTGTGGATTTTTGTAATTCTTAGGAAAAATGAACTGAACTGAAAATGTTATCCATCTTTTTTCTCAAATAAGAGAAGGCTTAAAAATAGAGTACAAACATTCCAAATAAATGATGTGTCACTGTAAATTGACAGGCAACTTGAAGGCACATGCATGCGCGTGTGCGTGCGTGCGTGCACACACACACCCCAAGAGCCACTGTACAGAAAGGCTATTGTAATTCTGTGTATTGTTGGCACTTTTGGAGAAAGCTCTATCAATACTGATAAATATAATTTTGTCTTTCTCCTTCATATTAAACAGATGGCGTGACTACAGAAGATAGAAATTCTTGTTTTGAGAACCATGAAACTCTGGTGTAGTCCAAATTACATGGTGCTTTTGGCTAAATGGGGAAAATATAAGGCTATGATTAAAACCTGAGAGTTTAGGGGGGGATGAGATTTGTGCCACATGCTTTTAGATGGAAATATTTGTTTCCAGGTGCGTCTGTACTCAAGATAGCAAATATACAATTGCCTGTTCTAAAATGGATTAAGCACAGTGAAACAGGATTACATAGTCTGCCATAAACTTTCAAGCAGCCATGAGAACACAGGCTGTATGTGAAATCTTTTACCTCTTCTGGAAAGTCTGGATAAAGTTGTCGCTTAGCTCTTAACAGTAAAAAACAAACTGCCAGCAAAGTTTATTTTCCTTTTTACTGAGTTTCTGGCCCATTGTTCCGCTTGAGGAGCCATGTTTGTTAGTTTTGGCTCAGAAATCTCTCCTCTTCCTTAAGGATAAACTATCCTTAGGCACTTGTACAACTATGCATTAAATGACTGCATAGCAGTTTATTCACAGCCCCTGAACTCAAGCAGAATTCAACTGTGTGACTTCCTGGCTTAAGCAGGGGTGCATCCGTAATGTAAATACCTCATTGAATTTGTGGAAAGCTAGGACATTTTTGTTTGCTCTTGAAAAAGATTCCTGCTGGATGCTTTACTTTAAAGTTGGCACTTTGCCTCTTTTGCTGTGACTAGAGTACTGATCTGATTTTATGCTTTCATGGACTCTATATGCATATATATATATATATATATATATATGATTTTTAAGATTCAACGTTAGCTTTGCTTACAGGGTATATGGGAGAATAAAATCACATTACAAACATGGTAGTATTAGATTTTATCACCATTTATTTCTTTTAGTCTGCCCAGGGATTTCTGCATGTTCAGTAGAACTAATTTGCAGTCAGACACTGAGGTCTTCT
Organism: Ctenosaura bakeri; assembly: GCA_948474755.1. Lineage (NCBI taxonomy): Eukaryota > Metazoa > Chordata > Lepidosauria > Squamata > Iguanidae > Ctenosaura > Ctenosaura bakeri. The sequence continues at coordinate 192,682 of CAOLHI010001572.1, read as the reverse complement.
AGAAGGCTGGCAGGCTCCACAAATTAATTTATCCAAATAACCAATCCCTCGTAGGCCAACCATAGAAAGACACCAAAATGGCCTAAGCAGGCAAAGCTCTCTTTTGAAGTATGGAATGTTTTGACTGACTTGAAACAGGCGGCTGGAATGAAAGGATAATTTTCAATGACCCATGGGGATTTCTCTCTCTCTCTTTATGGCCATTTTCAAATATTAGGTAAAACAAAGAGAAATGTTTGGTCTCATGTAGAAACGATTAACAATCCAGAAGCTGGAAATTAAGCATTACAATATATATAATCAGATATTTATATTTATATTGTGAGGTACTTTTATTTTAAAATAGATGCTAAATTATTAACAGCTATTTTTTCATCCTCTAGCTTTCATCTGAGGTTTACGCTGACTTCTATGAATTTGCAGGCAATAAAGTGAAATTGAATATAAACTGTCACATTTCAAATGCACATTATTTTCCAACCTATTTTCAAGAAAATATAGAGATCCTCTAAAGATCAAAGTTTTTCTAGTTTCGTTTCCAAGTTATTATGTCTTGATAACAGTCATTTTGCAGTTTGAATGCTGCTTTTTTCATACTCCCTTTGAGTTTTCTTCTTCTTAACTTATTTATACTTATATATTTTTAAAATTAATATGTCTTACACTGTGAAGCCATAAAGTGCTCTCAGGGCAGAAGGGCAATGTATAAATTCCAGTCAGTTGTGGTAAATGTGGATAGGTTTGCAGGCTTTTGTATGTTTTTAGCCAGCATATTCATATCCAAACATTTTAATTTGGGAACAAATTTCTTCATGGGTTGATTTCAAATTGCAAATACCAAAAGTGATCCATTATAAAAAATAAGCCAATTTTACTCGCAGAATGGAATGATAGCTTCAGGCATACTTGAGAATCCTGTCCAATTGACAAGTGCTCATTCTCCCACTTCATTCCTGTAGACAGGAGTAGCTGCAGTAATACGTAATTGTGTCGTACTTGGTTACAGTGGCATTCTAGGCTTGGCGATTATGTACATACGCTGCCTCTTAGGGCTAAAGGCTGCCACAGGGGGGCTTACCAAAAAGCCCTTACTAGAGTCTGTTTGGAACAGATGACACCCAGCTAGCTCCCTTTTTCTTTTGAAAGTAATTTTAGACTGTCTCTAAGACTGGAACCCTCCCAAGGTACTTCCAGACCCTCTCATCTGGGTCAGATGAAACAGAGCACATCTCAATGGGTGTTTGGAATCAGTAACAGGTTGCATTTTTCTGTTGAATGAGTTACAACCACTGGAGAAAGCTGGTTTATAGATAGACACACATACCTACATTTTGTTGCAAAATTAAACTACAGTGTAAACGCCGTGTAGACATTGACAACTACACAGTAGTAAACAATGTCCCCTAATTTCAAGCAGGATAATAAAAAATGCTGTATTCTGGGGAAAATGCCATTTTTTTTTCTATTGGCATATTTTTTTTTTTGCCCTAGCCTTTCAATTTATTGACCCTGCAAAAATATCCCATACTGTTTTTCAGTGAACCATGGAGCAGCCAAGCAGAAGTGGCTACTGTAGTTGTCAGTTGCTCAATTCAAGAAAACTGATAGTTCATCCAATCGGTCCCAAAATCAGTTTTACTGCATTTTGTTCACTTGTTCATACTTGTTCACACATCATCAAGCTTTTGTAAGCTGCCTAGAGTCCCATTATTGGGAAAACGACAGGGTATAAATGAATTCTGATGATGATGATGATCATCATCATTATCTTCATCCCCTCTACACTGCTTGCTTATTTATTTATTTATTTATTCCTTCCATATCATATTTTTAAAAAATTCCAGGCATTTATAAAAACAAAATACAATGTATAGATAAAATGAAATAAATAAGATCATCTTTAAAATCTTTAAAACTACCCTTAAAACTCATTAAAATAAACATATTTGTGCCTAGTGCTGGCACTAGGTAGCAATCGCAATAGCTGTTACATTTCTATACTGCTTATCGGTACAAAGCACTCCTTAAGTGGTTTACAATGTATTTAGCTAACTGCCTCCAACAAGCTGGGGTAGTCATTTTACCGACCTCCAGAAGGATGGAAGGCTGAGTCAACCCGAAGCCCTGCAGGATCAAACCCACAATGTTGTGGCTGCAGTACCAGCATTTAACCACTGCACCACTAAGGTAGACCTTTCAGTGGAAGGAATTCCAACTACATGAACACCATGCTGAAAAGCCCTGGTTGTCATCCATCTTCTTCAGATGCAGGGAGGGCTACTAAGAGCAGAGTCAGGCAGGGCTGCTGAGACTGGGTTTAGGCCTTGGTGAAATTCTTTTTGGGCTACAGAAATCCACTCATTCCCTCAAGGTCCCTTGAGCAAGGACAAACAAATGGCCACCCACAACTAGCACTCTCCTTCACCAGCCAGGTGGCTGACTTGTACCCAGAGGTGCATTACATGCCTCTTGATGGCCACTGCAGGCCAGCCAGGAGATATCTGGGAACTGCTATCAGAGAAAGTGAAGCTAGTAAGAAACTGGGAGGACTCCTTCCTCCAGCTGTGGAGGTAAAGCTGTTGTTACTCATTGTTCTTTTCCTCCTCCTTGTCCAGGCAGTTGAAGCCACAGTGGGTTGATTGTCTCCAGGTCTCTTTTTACAGCCAATACCACCATCATTGGAGGTCTTGTGTTTTGCCTGTAGTGGCTTCTGATGTCATCTGCCCATTCATTCTTTTGTTCCCTTCTTCCCACTCACTGGCATGACTGTGTCCCTTTGCTTGCTCAGTTTTTTTCTCCCACTTGGGTGCTTTCTGGCAGTAAATATTAGAGCATTTTGTAATATGGAATTTAGTCCATTATTACTATTTTCTTTCAAATTAACCAGTTTTCAAATTGATATCAGAAATAATAATGATATTACTGAGAAAGAGAAAAACATATGCAACATAGTCAAGTTCAGAGGTCCTTTCCAGACTCTTGGGCCCTCATACTTTGTTAGCCCTGGATGGTAGAGGCACATTGAGGGGAAACGCATCAAAGAGACAAACTTATCCAAAATACCTCACTAATTTAAACAGACAAAAAGCCAAAACCAAAAACCAAACCCTGCCATATCTTGCTGTAAAGACTTGAGCTTCAGTTTATTGCCTCCATCTATTCAGTTGTGGACTAAAATGTCATTCGGTAGTAGAAGAAGGTTAAAGGATGGGGTGGGGGTGTTAGATAGGGCCTGAAGAAAATAATGGGAATAGAGAAGGACAAGTCTTCAGAAGATAGAAATGTAGTGGGCAACATATATATGTGGTAGAAAAATAAGAGTCTGAGGCCATGGAAAACAGCCGTGCAGATAAAATAAAAGTAATCTCAAACTAATGTAAACTATTTATACCTGCAGGGATCTGTGTTGAAAATTCATGCAAGAGTTTATAGGTTGTGTTTCATAGGGATGGAAATAGTATTCAAAAATATTTGAAAAATGGTTGAAAAGCAGGTTTCTCGTGTGCTGGGAAACTCTGAGGAGAATTCTAAATGGGTCAGAATCTCCACAGTTTGAGACTTGTTCCTTTTTTTTTTAAAGAAAGGAGTCTTTCTTGTTTTCTGTGTAGAAAACAAGCTTCTTGAACAGAAAACAGTATTTTATGTGCTGAAAACAACATTTGTGTATAAAAAGCCAAGAATCCTGAGGAGAAAACAACAATTTCTGAGCAGAAAACAGAAATCCATGTGTATTTCTTTTTCTTTTCTTTTCTTTTTCTTTTGCAAAGAATAAAATTCAATTAGTCTATGAAAACTGCACAGTTTGGGATGATCTTCTCACAGTAAGAAAAAAATGGTAAAATTATTCATTCTTGCCTGTATAAATGACATTTATGAAGATTTACATCCCTAGTTCCATGTTAACAAATGCTATTAAGTATGTTTTAAATAAATGAAGATAATATATACCGTAGGAAATGCCTCACTATATATCTTTCTTATTTTACAACATAGAAGATACTAAAGAAAGTCTCATGCTTTGCTTGCTACAGGTGTCCCTGATCACTCATCTAATTGGTTGTCCTTGACTCTGCATATAGAAATGTGGTGGCTGCTACTCATATTTACAGAAGGATAAAATTCCCAGATATCTGAATCATAGCCAAATATCTTCCGAATAAGTCATCCAGGATACTGACAAAAAATACTGGCTAGATCCAGATAGTCTAGATCACATAAAAAGATGCACCTATATTATTATTATTTTGTTTTTGGTTTGTCAAATTCTCTTTCCTTCCTTTATTTCAGGAATAAATAATTATCTAGTCATCAGTATTCATTAATGTCAACCGGTGGGGTACAGTAGTGGATGGATAGGAGGCTGCACCCACATTCCCAGGGTAGCCTATATTATTAGGAAGGGAGGTGGTAATGGATGAAGAAAGGGTGGTCCAGGCAACAGATCCTTCATCCAGAGTCCACTTGTAAGGAACAGGTGGCTCAGCCCACCGGTTTTGCAGAGCCAGATAGGCTAGGTACAGCCAGCATGGAACAGAAAGGAGAGCAAATATGATGCGTGCTCGTGCAGCAAGTAGGAATGGGTCGACTTGTTCCATTGATTGGCAAGAAAACAAAACCCAACAAACCACAGGCACGTTCAGATGATGGAGAAGGTAACATCCAGTACAAGGATAGCATACTTGAAGTTGTGAAGTGTCATAGATGTTGAAGCCCAAAAAGAGGAGGTTTCCAAGCTGGGGAAGGCTGCACCGCAAAGGAATGAAAAGGTGGGAAAAATAATATGTGTGTTTCCTCACAAGAGGAAGCGGGGAAGGTTATTGAAGGAATCCCTGAGATGCTGAGAGGGACGATAATACTCAGCTCTCTAGATCCAACTTTGTCCTAGTGACAAAAAAGGAACTACAGGATGAAGAAGGTGGTTTCTGCCTTACAGGACTTGTCAGACCATGATACAGTGCACTTTCTTACAAGACTTCAGATCATTGCTCAAATACTAGCAGCAGTATTCTCTCTGATTATCTTTGCACCTATATTAAAATTAACTTCAGCATCATTGTGGGATGCAAAGTTGTCTGTGAGTAAGTCCAATAGAATTAAATGAGGCTTGTTTCTGTATAGATAGGCATAGTATTGTGCTGATAAAAAGATGGAATACTTTTAGGTGAACCTGAAAATCAACTATGAATGCCTGTGTGAGTTGTGTGTGTAGTATGAGTGTATCCTATGCTGTGGAAATCTAGATTTGAAAAACTAGACCTAAAGGGATCAAAATGTAGGGATATGAGTCAGACAAAGTTGAGCACTTTTAAATCCCACAGATTTCAGTGATGGATAGACTCTAAAACTATGGCACTTATAAGGGATCATCTAGGAACAGATGAAAATATACTAAGATCCTATAACATATCAGGTTTAAACGGTTCCATTGCATCACCACAAAAAAGTGTATCAGTTTTATCATATCATAGCAAATCTGTTTTCCTATGTTTTAATTTTTTAATTTTTTTTAGCCAAGTAGGTAAAATTTGACAATTAATATTTTTTTTGCATTTTTTAAAAAATTAGAGACTCTTCAGATTCTGAGAACCTAAACTGAACCTTCCTTGTCTTGGGCATAAATCTCATTTAACTTTCTCATGTCCCAGATGCTAGTACAAAAAGCAGCAAGGAGGCAACAGATTTCAAGGGACTGATGATGAATGCCTTGGAAGTGCTCCAAAGGAAGGCAGGTGTTAATCCAAAAAAGTTCAAAGCTCAGACAAAGTCTGTGTTTTGATGTGGCTGCAATCAGATCCCCTGACATCCAGGGTTACTTTTTCATTTCACATCACTGGAACTGGATTGTGCTAACATTTATTGTTTCCAAGAGGAAAATAAAATAAAAGCCTATATATTGTTTTCAAGATTAGTGCTGCAGAAAATGTATATATTCAAGAGGGTAAGATGTTAAATATGAGATGTTTTTCCACTCCTACCACCACTTCCATGTGCTTCAAGATTCTACAGTACCACAGTGGTCAAGGAGCTGTCCAGGAAACAGGAAACAAGAAGTTCTGGATAGCCAGGGAGCTGTCCAACAAAGGCACAGAGATGGATATGGTGGTGCTTCAGCATAAGCTAAGTTCCAGTTCAGCAGCTACATATCTGACTTACCTCGTCCTCGCATGTCATTAAGGATCTGATCTGGAGTACATAAGGAATCCTGCTTCCTCATCATGAGCCAGACTCTTGCATGGTCAACGCCGTATTGGTAGATGGGCACTGAGGCATTGCTCCTGAGCTTCCATGTTGACACACTGCTGCTTCTGCTCTCAGAATCTTATGCATAATTTTGGAAAGTCTGAAGTAGAGATGGAAATCTACAGCTTTCTAGAGCTGGCTCTCCCTTGGGGCAAAATGTCTCAGTATACTGTCAGTAGCTGATCAGTCTCCTAGAACCTCATATATGTTAAAGCAACAAAGTCTTAGCAGCAAAGTCTTCTACTTGCTCTAAAATCCTTTCTAATTCTGGACTAGTCCTACCAGGAAGTGATAAAGTAATGATAGAATGAAAATATAAAATATATCTTCATAATATTTACCTTTCCACACTTTCTTCTCCCATATAGCTTTAACTGCCCAAAGTAAGGACTTGATCAATAGTGAGATATAATACTATAAACTAAGTTAAATATATTTTAAAGAGATTGGGGAAAAAACAATATAAGCAAGAGATATAAAATTCTTTGAAATAAATATCAAGAATTTTTCTTTGTTGGGTGAATGGAAGGGATCTAAGCTGAAATATGCAGTATAGAATAATAGAAATTCAGAGTTGGAAGAGACCACACAGGCCATCCAGTCCAACCCCCTGCCATGCAGGAACACCGTCAAATCAATCCCGACAGATGGCCATCAAGCCTCTGCTTAAAAACCTCCAAGGAAGGAGACTCCACTACACTCCGAGGCAGCAGATTCCACTGCCGGACAGCCCTGACTGTCAGGAAGTTCTTCCTGAGGTTCAGGTGGAATCTCCTTTCCTGCAGCTTGAATCCATTGCTCCTTGTCCTGGTCTCTGGAGCAGCAGAAAACAAGTCCCCTCCTTCCTCTACGTGGCATCCCTTCAAATATTTAAACATGGCTATCATGTCCCCTCTTAACCTCCTCTTCTGCAGACACAGAACTATTTTTGCTAGAAAGTTTCTAAAGCAAGTACATTAGTCTGGGACTTGATTGTAATAGATAATAGACAGAAGCTGAAGCTAAAGGCCAAACTATGTGCAACACTCAGATGTAAACGATTTTTCTCTTTGGCTGCAATTTAAAGTGAAAATATCAGATAAAAATTAAATAAACCAGCCAACCAACTAAGAATATTGTTTTGTTTTTCAAAATTCAGGCACAGAGGTTATGTGTACATTATTATTCTTGCAGCAGTGTGGTTTTTGGCAGAAAATGATGGAGCCACCTCCCCACCCTGCCAGTCTTATACTTCAATTTACATGCTAAACATCACATGTAATTTGCTTTTAGGAGCCAAAAAAGAAAAAAAAGTTTTCTGTTAAGTCATGATTTTAGCTGCTCTAATCAAGGAATGCTCTGTCTCCATTTCAGTAATATGGAGATGATAATAATTTATGTCAATATGATTCTAACAGGTATGTACTCTCCTGTGCGGTTCCCAGTGTAAGTCTTCCACCAAGGGGATTAAAGGGGATTAAAGCTCAAGACATACCTTTAGTTCTTCTACTTTTTAAACAGCGACAACAACAACAGCAACTATATTTCACTTGGAGAAAAATGGGTAACAATTTTGAGGCCCTAGTGATTTCAGTGGGAGAGATCTGACCATGCACTCACCCATTGAACCAAATGAGAATTAAAACTTCTCAATTTTGACAAGAATGTGCCTGAAGTATCTAAAACCTTGAGTTTCTAGGGAGTTGTTGTTGGAGAAATGAGTGGGACATCAACTACAGTAATTTTGCCAAAAAAACTTTGAGCAACTTCAGTTAAACATGGGCTGTTTGAAGGCATATTCCGTGTCAGTGAGAGAAGTGACATCTTTTTCTCTTCCACTATTGCACCTACAAATACCCATAGTGTAGAGCTGTTTTAAGTCATTAGGGATGTGTGTCTAAATCTGCTCTCCCTTGGAAGAAGGGCAACTGATACACCAACTAAACCTGCGCAATAGACCTCCTGGCCCCAATAGCCACTTGGCTTTCTTGGAATCTTTCAAAGGAACCCCCTTAAGAATATTTACCTTTCCAGTTTCTTTTCCCACACACCTTTAGCTGCCCAGACAATGACTTTATTTAAATTATGATTAGACTGTAATCCCAATCCCAGATATCTTCGCTTTCTGAACAATAAAATTTCCATTTTATGGGGACTGAGTCTCAGTTTATTTACCCATAATCAATATTTCTTTGTATCCAGACAACAGTCTGGGACTTCCACAGCCTCTTTGGTAAAAGAGATATAAAGCTAAGAGTCATCATATTAATGACTTCCAAACTCCACATGTTCTTCCCCCAGTGAATTCATATAGGTGTTAAAAAAGCATATAGGATGTTACTGAGCCCCATGGAGCCCCATAACTAATGGACTTGAGGCTGAACAACAGTTGCTCAGTGAATTAATGTTGGGGCATTCGGCAAAATACATACATACATAATATATACATGCCTGAACCAATGGAAAATAGCACCACTGAGTCCAACATCAGGATACCAGATTTGATAGTACAAAATACCACTCAGAGGTTCACCAGAACTAACAGGAATGTATTCTCCTGTCCGGTTCCCAGTGTAAATCTTCCACCAAGGGGATTAAAGCTATTTCTACAATCAGATCTGAACACAGATTGAAATGCATTTGGAATTCAGTTTCATCCAAGAAGCATGGAGATATGCCACCGCCACCTGCTTTAAGAACTTACTTTGAAAAGGAATATTGGAAAGTAGCTGATAATTATCAAGGCTAATAAGAGCTAGTGAAGGCCTCTTCGGCAGTTTTCTTATAATTGTATATTTCAGAGAAGTTAGAACCTCCACCATCCAGTCTGACAGCCCTCTCTGGAAGTTCTAATCAGATAGTATGCAAATGAATGTAACAAACAACTGGTTGTTGACTTTGCTTCTCCAAGTAATTTTTCCATGTTACCATGTCAAACAGACTGAAAATTACACAGCAAAATGAGACAAGTGTATGCTTCAGGTATCTCACCAGGATGAGGAGTTCCAGTCAGAATGGATCTCAGTGATTTTCTCTGCAAATATTCATTGCAATTGGTTTCTAGGGGCTTATCTTCTATCCCTTGAGATCTAACTTAACCTCCTTAACCTCACAAAACAGCTGTGCCAGGCTGGATTGTCACTTCTTTCTACTCCACTACCATGGAGTAAGACCCTAAACCCTGTTCAGTTGAGTTCATCCTAACTCCTTCTCCACCAATGTTCTAGTCACCTTCACTCTTTAAAGATTCATCACTCCTTGCCCGGAGCTCCTCAAGAAACCAAAGAACCCCTACATTGCACCAAAGTGAAGTATGCTTATGAGCAATGCGTCAATTGCCTGGGTCATTTCCTTATTTCAGAGATCAAACTAGTGTGTCAACAGGATTGCCAGCTCTAGAATTTAAGCAATGAAAGTAATCAGATCCTACTTCACAGATCAGCCTGTGTGTGAACAGGACTGCCAGTTCTAGAATTCCAGCAAGTGACCAGAGCATTGGTTTCTGAGGGCTCATTCTGAAATCCAGGATGTAATATCCTCTTAACCACACAAAATAGCTGCCCCGGGAGGACTGCCAGCTCTAGAAGCTAGAAAGATCTCCCAGAGCATTCAGGAATCCTTCTTGATCAAACTCCTACAGAGATTAGGCATCCAAGAAAATCTAAGCCCTATGAAGTACTGACCCATCCAGAATTCTTTCACCTCCAGAGATCTATCTCATTTTAGCTAGCAAAAGCAAGATCAAGAGTATGCCCTGTCTGATGTATCAGGTGAGAAAGAGTTATGAAGCCATGGATGCCATGAAGTCTTGAGCTGGTCCTGATGAATGGGCTATTTCCTGATGAAAGGGCCTTAGACTTAACATTAAAATCTCCCATCATAGTTTTTGGGGAGATCAACACCATCTCCAAGATTACCTCCACCAGCTTAGACAAGAAGACAGGTGGGTAGTAGGGTGGGTGATACACCAATAGAATCCCAATCTTGCCTTGTTGCCTTATTACCACATATATACATTCAATCCTTGAAGATTACCAGACATCCTATCAAGAAAGTGATGGATTTACAATAGATCTCTGATGTGTACTTCCACCACCCATCAGTCTTGGTGGATCCAGTGTCAGCAATATTATCCTCAGTAGACTCAGTATAAGTCTGATTTCTTCTCACTGAAAACCACTTTTCTAGTATTCTCTTGCATAAGTGCAGGGCATACCGTAGGAGGCTGATATGGAAAATCTTTCAGTGTTTGAGCTTGTACTTTACTGGTATTACCTCAGCTTCTAATCCTGAAAGAAGGGATTCAAACACATCTTTCTGTTTCCCTTTCTTCCCTGCACTCTCACTCCTAGACCTCTTCCAGAACAATTAAAGAATCCTCCTTGCCACACTTCCCTGATGTTAAGTATTGCCCAGCTCCTCCTACAAGACATCCAGTGTACAGTGGTTTAGAAGCCATGTTTCCATTGCAGTGGTCACAAAGCAATGGTTCCTGTCACTATCCCCACGCTGGCTAGATTCCTTATGTTGTGCAGCTGGAGCTAAATTGATCATACATCTCATGGTCATCCTATTGCATTTAGGGTTGGCGATTGTCTGGCCTTCCAGAAGTTGCTGGGCTGCAAATTCTATCATCCCTCCCCATTGGCTATAGTGGCAAGGGCTGTTGGGAGTTGTAATTCAAGAATATGTGGAGCATATTCCCCAGACTTGATTTGGCAGGGGGAAGACTTGGGATGGGCTTATGCACTGCCTGTTTCTGTCTTTGTGACCTATACCTTTATCAGGCTGAAGATGCTTATGCAGGTTCAGGTTCTAATAAATATCCATAGCCAGGAATGCTTTCTTCCCCATTTATTAATATTCTGCTATTCTAGCCTATATTGATATACTCATTCAGTTGAATTAATCTTTGAAGGCCTTGTTCCGTATTCAACCACTAAAAGTGATTTTTTTAGTGGGAGGCCTCAAGTTACGTGTTCCCATCCAAAGAGATGAGATTAGCCTTCAACTGATGGTGTTTTAGGTGGGGACTGATAGCATTCTTATTCCACTTGCTTTTAATGATTTTCAATATATGATGCAATGCTTTAATTTTTTTTCTCCTTTTTATGCTAAGGCCTTTGTTTCAATTGTTTTATTTAGGAGGTTTTGCTCTGTTTTGTAGTTTCATATAGTTTCACTCTGGAGGCCCTTGGTAAAGTTGAAAAATCGTATATTGATTCGCAGTAACATTTCAAAAGGAATATATAGTTGATTAATTCAAGCAGCCAGTGTTGTTCTTTTTAAATCAACAAAAAAAATTATATCATAATTTTAGAAATGGGATTGGTTGCTATGATTTGTAACTGCTCTTTTTGTGAATGGATAGATAGGAATTCCATTTTAGCCTCCACACAAATGCTGATAATCATTTATTGCATGGTTGCGTGTTGAGTCAGTTTCATGAACCGATGTGAGTTTAAGATTTTAACTGCCTGCCTCATCCACAGCAGCTGTTTCTTCACTTGCAGTGCAATGACTGGCATGCAAGTTTCAAACTGGAATGTTGAGGAGAATGCAAATAATATATTTAGTTCTTGTCAGCAGACGGCATAAGGCACCAGTGGGTCTCACTCCCAGAGGAGTGGTCGGCTACTTTAACGACAGCGCTTAGCTCTGCTTAATATAATATGTTATTTAGGGCAGGTTTGTAGAAGAGTGGCCATGCAATTTGTTACTTTATGCCAGGCTGTAATGTAAAACAATTTGAATGGGGAAAATAAAGTAGCCTAGAAATGAACATATATCTGAAAGAACAACTGGGAAGAAAAGAGCACTCAGCACATTAATTCCATTTTTATGTTGGTGCTTGTTAATATCTGGTGCCTTTCCCCCCTCGTAGTGAATAGTGAAATGCAGCTGGAATGGAAGTCAGCATTTCTAGAAGTGAATGAGCCTTCCTGAACAAGACTATAGAAAGGAAACATTTCCCAGAGGGTCTCACAAGACTTCAACATATCTGTCGGAAATTGCAGCTGTCAGGCTTTCTTTTATTGCCCTGGCAAAGTGCTGTGTCAGTTAATAGAAAATTTCTACCAGGGTGTAGGAAAAGTGGCTAGTTTCCTTATACTGGGTTTTAAGCCTTATTTAGAATCATATGGTACATGCAATTTGTATCTAACATTCGCTAAGCGCATACACATTCATGAAGCTAAATGTCAAAGTTAGATGCTTGTACTTTGGTCAAAGCTTTTCTTTTTTCCCCAGTAGTACTTTAAGAATTTCCTTGGTTAAAAAAAAGGGAGAAGAGAAATCTAAACAAAGTCTTTTTATTCTTCATCTTTAATAATTTCCTTGGAAGTTAGGAAGTAGGCTTAGGGCTTGTGGCTAGTATTATATTTAGGTCTTGTTGCTAGTAGTTTTAAGACTTCAATGTAAATATTGTCTCCTGAGAGCAGTTTTGTCTAATTATAATCTATTATATATAAAATTGCTGCAAAATGAGCATTTCATGCTTCCAAATTATGTTGTCCCATTTAATTTCTGACTGGCTAGATGGAAAAAAGTTGCTCCTGATTTGTCAGATAGGCAGACAATTCCAAATTTTAGACAAAGGCTTTGAAGGACTCCCCATCTGCCAGAGAAACTGCTTCCTATCTGTTCTTTCACATAACACAATTATAGCACAATGATTCCACTTTCAGTGCTGTACCTGCATCCTATGGGATCCTGGGATTTGTAGTCTGCTGATGTACTATCATTCACTAGCTTAGAATTCTAAATACTCCTAATCAAACTGCAAATCCCAGGACACTGTAGGATGTAGCCATGGAAGTTCAAATGGAATCCTACTTCTATGAAGTGAACAGACTCCTTGTTTTCCTCTTATTTCAGACTGGTAGGCTGATCGCTACATTTGAAGCCTTAAAAGGAGTATGAAGAAAGAGATTGCATAGGCCAGCTTGCTACAACAGCTGACCAATACAAGAATAGATCCTGACCAAATATATGGACACATGGACAAAAGCCAGGCCAGGCCTTTACAGTACCTGAAGCCAGGCCAGGCCTTTACAGCACACTCTCTTTCCAGGTACAGAAGCCTATTGGACAGGCAGTTGAATGTTGCTGGTCTCAGAATGACATTAACCATGGTTTTATATGTGGGAGGAGGGTAGCATATGGGTGGAGGGCAGAGACTAGAGCACACACAGCTTTATTTTACCACTTTACTTCTGCACTTCCACTTTCAGGGCCAAACCATCAGTGGTTCAATTGGTGCAATTGCTCCAGGTCATTCACTGATTAGGGGACTAGTACTGATGGAAGAAGCTATTGTTTGCATTCTCTTCTTCCGCAGTCACTTCCTGCCCAGTCTGTTTCCATGTGGAATTTAAAATGCTGATTTTAAACTTTAAAGCTCTCTATGGCTTGGGTCACAACTATCTAAAAGACACTATCTCCTTATATGAGTTGGCCTGAATTTTAACATCTTTGAGCAAGGGCATTTTCTCAGTCCTACCATCATCACAGCAACTGTTGGTGAGATCACAGGAAAGAGTCTTCTCAGTGGTTTCTTCCAGGAAGTAGAACTCCCTTCCCTGGAAGGTCTGGTTGGCCCCTCCCTGCTTTTTTTCTGCTGGCAAGCAAAGACTTTTTTATTCAGGCATCATGGAGCCAAAGAGTGTTTTGAAAGTGATGTGTTATGCTTTTATTGTTTATCCTTCTAACTATGTTTTAAATGTGTTTAAACTGTTTTTAATCACACAGGGTTTGTTTTTTTTTACAGAATTGTTTGTCAATTGCTTTTTAACTTGGATAAAATAAGATTTTTTACTGAGTTTTGTTTTAAATTATTATTAGCAGCTTTGGGTCCCATGCTGGGAGAAAGACAAGTATAAAATAAATAAATGAGTCTCCTAATGTTTCTTTTATTATCAATGTTTTGTGTGTTAACTGAGTAACTGAACAAAAATGCATCAGATCAAATTACTTTGCCAAAATTGCAGGGCTGAAAATGGATTCATTCATGAAATTTTTGTGCTGCTTCCTATTATAGCAGCACAAAAAAAAAAAGTAGGAAAACAGTAAGAATGATAAGAAGAACAAGAGACAGAAGTCTCAATGATGCTCAGAAAATGGGAATTGATTGTGATTTGTAATCTATGCAATATGTTACCTTTGTCAGAGACAAGAATCTTATACAATGTTTCTCAACCACATTATTGTAGCAATTCACTTTCAGCAGGTTGTAGCTCTGGAGCTGGAGCTGCCAGAGTGTATTCCTTTCCTCCCAGATTCAAGAATGCTCTTTCTCTTCAAGATCAGCACAGACTATCAATGGCATCTGTTGGAAAGGATGGTGTAGAGAAATGGCTGGTGGCCAGAACTAACCATATCTCTTGACATCCATGTCTGTCTGTCCATTTTTTTTTAACGGATTTATACCCTATATTTCTCCTGGAGTGGGATCTAAAGTACTGATCCTCAAACTTCTGTCCTTTCTTCATCTGTCGCATCTTCTTCCTGGATCAGTTTCTTCTCCTTTCCTGCTTAATTCCTCTTGTTTCTCTTGTTATCATTTATCCATGGGCCTTTCCACACTACATTGTTATAGTGCTATTATTCCACATTCCACATTCTATGGAATCCTGGAGTTTGCAGTTTAGAGAGGGATATCTAGAATTGTCAGTCAGAGAGCTCTTTGGCCTCAGTAAAGTACCAATCCCAGAATTCCACAGGATGTTGAAAGTGGAATAGCACTATAACTGTGTTGTGTGGAAAGGCCTCATGTTTTAGCTTACCACAACACTTCCCTGGCTGTCCACACTTCTTGATATGAACAAGCCCCATGGAAGGAGTTCTGAAGTATTCCCTAAGTTCTAACTAAAGTGTGGAGAGATAGGGAGGTTTTCAACTGTCACAGAGATGATTGAGTTTTTCATCCAAGATAGTTTCTCCAAAGTTTCTTCCTTCTTTGGAATTAGTTTTTTTAAAAAAGTGATCTTTGTTACCAAATTGAATAACAGCAGTAGAAAAATGTGAGCAAAGTATTCAGAACAACACTGATAAGGACATGCAGAAATGACATAGACCAGAAAGAGAGCATTCACACTGTTCATAGCTGCTGATAAATTATACTTTCCATGAATTTGTCCAGTCTTGTTTTTTTAAAAGGCATCATATGGCTACAATAATGCAAACCTCAAAAGTCAAGCAAATTGACTCTTTTTTCCCTCTCTTCTAAGATCACATAAATCTCAGTTTAGTCCTCTGTTTGCTGTCAATCCTTCAGCCTTACAAGGCTATCAGTTGCCACAAACCACGGAAGAGACTGAAATTCAAATTCCCTTTTCCTTTCAGGGACATGCTGTTAAGTAGATGACTGTTATATCTATTATCATTTGTTATTTTAGAGGATTTTTAGAGGATGTATTTTAGACACTTTGATTATATATTGTCAATTTTTGTATGATAAGTTATTCAGTGCTGTTTTTCATATGGGTTATACCAATAAAAACCATGTGCCAGCTTTTTTCTTCAAACACTCAGCTATTAATTTTAAAATAGTTTGTTTACTCGATCTCATTCACAATACTTGTAAAGCTATAAAGCTTAAAGAGTATGATTACATAGTAGCAACAGAAACAGTCTTTAGCATAGTGAATTGTATTTCCATTACAAGTAGAAAACAAAAATAAGTCAATAGACCCAGTGTTTTTAAATAATTCCTTTTTTCTAGTTCATATATTCATGTTCCATAAAAATATTATTCATATCATTCTGATAGTGGGCTTAATTTGGGCAGGGCATCATGTGCCCCTTCAGTTATGTTTGGCCTCCAGCTCCCAGCAGCCCTAACCAGCAGAGCCAACAATGAATGATCATGGGAGCTTCAATCCAGTAATAGCTGGATGGCTGCAAAATTTCCACTTCCTCAGCTAAATCCAACATCAGTTTTGCCTAGAGTAGACCCATTTGAAGGAATGGAATTTGTTAGTTACAGCTGATGTCCTATTGATTTTAATGTGTCTGCTCTATGAAATTCATGGTGCCACCTTAAGTAAACAGATAACTTGAAGGCCCATACATACACCCTCCACACAGATTTAGTCTGTTATTAAAGGAAAAGAACAGATGTGTGTCTCAAAGTGCATCCATTGGGTATATGTGTATTTGCCTTCAAGTTGCCTGTCAACTTATGGGAACCCCATAAATTTCATAGCGTTTTCTTAGTCAAGGAATGCTCAGAGGTGGTTTTGTAGGGAGTTGTAAATACTGACAATGAAAAATGCGTACAAGTGTGATTTTCTGTCCCTTTAGACTAACGTGTATTCCATTCCCCCACTCCATAATTCCACGACCCTTTTGTGACTTTTCCTAGAAAATGAAGGCATTTTCCCCACACATATAAGAATTCTCCTCCCCAATGAAATTTTCCTTCAGATTTCCAAATTTCTAGCATTGCAATAAGTTAAATTTTAAGTTGAACACTTAGAAATACAGTTTCGGTATCCAGAGAAAAAAGGCAGGGAAAGTTACAAAGGAAAGGCAAACACAGTGAATGTAAGAATTCTAAGTGTGAACAATTTTCAGTGTCTCAGTCTATGGAATGCTAGAAATGGCACATTCATGCTACTAGCTGCCACCTGCTAGCATGTGAAGGGGCTTATGAAGGTATCAATAAATCAATAAATGTAAGTAAAGCTTATCCTATATATATGTGTGCACGCGCGCACACACACACACAATATGTGTATATGGAGTAGCGACGAGTTGGTGGTCAAAGTTCAGACCAGAAGTAGTGGCCACAGAAACCTCGATAGTAGCTGAGATCAGATCTTCCTGTCTAAGATTGTACCTTTGCCTAAGACACTGAAAGGGGAGGGGAATTTTCAATCCACCCTGGAGCTCCTTTTTTTTTTAATTAAAAGCAACAAAAAACTCTGTGGTTATTAACAAGCAATATCTAGAAATCAATCACAATAATTTAAAATACAATTTTTAAATTAGAATAATTATTACTTACATTGGTATAATATAAATGAGGATCTAAAACAATATTTTTAACCTATAAGATTAAAAATATTTCCCTTTTATGATCCTCTGTCTATATGCTAGGTGTACATTTTTCTACTTCCTACTTCCCCTTGTTTGGTTTCTAACTAATGCTTTGATTGTTACCTCTATCTTCCTAATACCAAGTTAAATCAAATTTTGCGTATTTCTCTCTATTTTTTTTAAACCAGCAAAACACAGATGGTTTGCCTGCGCCATAATAAACCTTTGAAAATAGTAGACATTGCATGATTATGGAGTTCCTTTTTAAATATATTAAGTCTATATTAAATTTCTCAGACAAGGCTTCCCCCAAATAAGTGAAATTATTCCCTGGTTCTTATGACAGTAGGGTTCCAGGCTGTACAACCTGATTATAAAATCTCTACCATATATTTTCTTACATTGGCAGACTCGTTGTCCCAATGAGCCAGCAGAATTTGTCAAAGCTAATGAAGGAATGCATGTCTGAAAGAGGTGGCAAATATATATGCGGTATTCCTTAATATGAGAGATGCTTAGAGAATATACTGTTATCATTCCAGTAAATAAACAGAAAGAAGCTATGGTTTAATTCTATAGCATCTCTTTTAATTTAGAAATGTCCAGGTTGTCACTTAGGACTCACAAATGCATCTCTGTGATCTAAACCCCTTGCCTCAAGACATTCATTTTGCCAAATATCAGATGTGATGGGACACAATGCTAAATGGTATCTGAACTAAACAGGGCTTCTCACTTCCAATAATCTTTTTGCGAACTGAACACACATTTCTCAACTTTTTCTTCGAAGACTGCCAAGAAGTTTAAAATTAATGAATGACTACAATAATGAGTGTTCATTCTCTTTTAGTTAGTTCAAATTTCCATATTTTATTATATGTATATATGAATTTATTAATTATTTGTGCACCAAAGCCTTTCATTTTTCATCAAGAAACTGATTCATACCCCTACATGATATATATTGTTGTCATTGGTATCAGTCAAAGACACAATGCATTAAGCTCTGTTTTGTCCCAACTACAGTTGACCCATTGCAGTAGAATTATATAAATGTTGACTTAATAAGTTCTGTTTATTCAATTGATTTATTCTAGGTAGGATTAACTGTTGGATTTAGTCCTGCTGAACTATCCATGACACCGTCCCTCTTGTTCTTGCAGACAATGAATACATGGGGGAATTCATTCATTTCAGCATGCATTCCTTTTCACCTTAGAGAAGCTAATTCTGGCACCTCCTTGACCAGTGGTCAGGCTGAATTAGAACACCTTTTGGCATATTTTTAAAATGCTTTGGTTTTCCCATTGACTGCAAGATTCTTTCAGCCATGAAGACTTTGCAAGCTTGCTGTATTACATAACAGTTGAAAGGCAGGCCAACTCTTCTGCAAGGCCTATGGTAAATCCAGTGCCAGACTTATCTTTAGATAGAGTGAGGCAACCACTCCACAAAGCATATTTTTTAAAGCCATTTCCTATTGTTGGAGGAGATAAGTGTGTGTGCCACATGGCCTATTCTGTTCTTCTATTGTGATCTCACGGTGCTCTCACATGCAGTGGTGAAATAAAATTCAACTATCTGAGAATGTGTGATATGCCCAAGGCCATACTGGCTTCCTACAGGCATTATACATGATGCTTTCTTGAACAGGGAAGCAGAGAAGGGCCTAGTCTCGCAGCCTCTGTTCTTCTCCTCATGTGGAAAGAGAAGACCCTGTTTACATGGATGCTTTCTACATAAGCAAGATCCCTAGTTTTCCATGTGAGGGCGGTGTGTGTGTGTGTGTAATGCCTATAGTGAGTTCAGTGAGTATTGCCTGAATAGGAATTTACTCATTTTAGTCTATAACTCCTCAAAGCACCCAGGCATCCTGGCTCTTCACTCTTGGCAAGAGGTTGCCCTACTCTTGTTGCTCAGATGAATCTGGGAGTGGTAGGCTAAGAAATTGCCTTCTCCAAGCTCTGTGCAAAGTGAAATTCTGACATTTTAAATCTTATATTTTACTATTATTTTGCTGCCATTGTGTCCTATTGTTATTTGTTTCTGGCTTTTTTTCCTTAGCAATTTTAAATTAATTGTGCATCACTTTGCATGCTTCTGGGGGAAAAAAAAGAGAATTAAAAATATTTCTCTATAAAAAAAAAAAGGAAAATATATGCTTCTAGACGAGAAATGAATAGAAAACATAAAGTCATCCCAATCAAGTTTTCAGGGAAAAACTGAGCAGACTTTGCTAATTGTAAAATAACTTGCCAATTATTTTTTTTTTTCTTGAAGTCAAGTGGTCTTTTTCTTCATTAGTAAGAATTACCTTCAAGGCAAACATTTTTCAATCAATGCTGATTTGCATGTAATTTGTCAGGAGGGATGGAAAGCAAAATAACTTTATTTAAAGATTTCTCTTTAAGTGTCATTAGCAGTTCTGACTAATCAGATTTTTACAATCTCATCAGGCGCTTTTAGAATATATCTATGAACTCATCTGGAAGGATGCATTTATTCCTGAGTGTCCTGTATTGCATTACAGCACAGTAACGAGTCAGACTGCTACAGATGTTTATGTGAAATGCAATTAACACTCTGCCAATTTACTTTTTATAGGGACACAATCAATTTTTATTCATTTTAGTACCAGAATGCTTTCTTTTATTGTGTGTGGCCTCTGCTCTGATTATATAGCTAAACAAATTATTTCTCCGTTTGTTGTAAATGGCAGTGTTTCGTCAGTAGGGTGCCATATTATAAATGGATCACATAAATCAAATACGGAATATAAGTTTTATGATGATGTGCATATGAAATTTTGGTTACAGAAGGGTTTTTTTTTTTGAAAAAAAAATCACAAACCATGAGTGAGTGAAGCCTCCTTAGATGAGTAGATTAATCTATGTAATGTTTGTGTGGACTAGAACTGTAACATTCACAAAGTAGGGAAATAACATAGTTTTCCATAGTTATTCTTAGTTTATAGCTGAATACACAGTGGATTCAAAAGCAGACATTTCTATGGACTATGTTTTATGGGTAGAGCAGGCTGTCATGGGGCCATTTGTGCACTACACTGTTATAGTGCTATTGTTCCACTTTGTTCCAGTTAAGGAAGGAGTATTTAGAATTCTCAGCCAGAGAGCTCTTTGGACTCAGTAAACTATCCGAGAATTCCACAGGATGTTGAAAATGGAATAATAGCACTATAACAGTGTACTGTGGAAAATCCCCTAGTCTCTGGACCTGTGTGTGTGTGTGGGGGGGTAAACACACACACACATGCATACACATATACACACACACGATATATATATATATATATATATATATATATATATATATAGTAACATAAGAAGCTGTCATATCCTGAGTCAGACTGTTGGTTCATCCTGCCCAGTACTCTGGTATGGTAGCATTTTCCAGTCCTTCCCACAGATGCCAGGGATTGAACCTCACATTTGGTAAGGACATATGACAGGCCTTCTTAGGGCATTTCCACACTACACTGTTATAGTACTATTATTCCACTTTGGACATCCTGTGAAATTCTGAGGTTTGTAGCTCACTGAGGCCAATGAGCCCTCTGGATGATAATTTTAAACGGTCCTCCCTAAACTGCAAACCCCAGGATTCCATAGGATGTTGAAAGTGGAATAAGAGCACTATAATAATGTAATATGAAAATGGCCTTAGTGGTTTTCCCCAGGCTATTGAACTTCTTTCAATGGGAGGCTAAGCTGGCCCCTTCTCTGGTCTTCCATCAGCAGGTAACAAACTTTTTATTTAGACAGCTTTTTGGCTTTTAACTGGCTTTTAATGTAGGAGTGCTGTATTTATTCTCATTGCTATGTTCTAAATGCTTTCAAATGTGTTTACATTAGAGGTGTTTGGGGTGAGACAGTTTATTTAGTTGTTGTTTTTAACTCCTTCCAGTATAATTAGTTCTTAAAGCAGTATTTTTAAAAAACAGCATGCTGTAATGATTTGAGTGTTGACATCAACCCTGGAATCCAAGGTTTAATTATCTGCTCAGCCATGGAAACCCACCCTCAGCCCTAGAAAACCCTGTGATAGGTTCACCTTAGAGTCACCATAAATTAGCAATGACTTGAAGGCACATAATAACAAATTTTATTTTAATCTATGTTGTGAGATGCTTGGGTGTCATACTTGAGAAAAAGTGGGATATAAAGTCAATTTTCTTTAAAGTGAACCTTGGACCTTTGGAGTGCAAAAAATGTGTTCTGCCATAGGGCTATGGTCCCTCCCATCTTTAAAGTACTTTTACTTAAGGTTATTGCACATCTGTATCTCTGGATGGATAAAGAACCGAACATGCAAGCAAGTGCCACATGGGTGTGGTTGCTTCCCTACCAAATTAGGTGAATGTAACATATTAGGGAAGGCATGTGCTTTTAGGTCCATCCAGCTGCATGTGCAAATTCTTCCTAGCTGATTTTTAGGGAAGGGTCATAGCTTAGTGACACAGCATATGTTCTGTTCCTGCAACTCCAATTAAAAGGTCTTAGACAGCAGTGCTGTGAAAAGCCCTTGCTTGAGACCTTGGACAGCTGCTGCCAATAGTGGCTTAGATAGACTAATCATTTTATTTGGTACAAGGCAGCTCCGTAGGTTCAGCTGCCAGAGCTTTGCATGTAGTCTTGTTGGAGAATCAGCAGTTGAGTTGCTCAGCTGTTTAGAAGGTCAAGTGATAGGGCTGGATTTAGCTTCCCCACCACCACTCCCCTAAAAAGAGCTCATTATGGAAACTGTATAAGAGGTCTACATGCCTACTGCGCTTAATGCTGCATGCACATATGTTTTGATTAGGACCATTGATTACAATGACTTGTTGCAGTTTGTTAGACTAGAACAGGAATAGAATGCCAGAGGACCCATCCTGTGAATGAAGGCGTGTCAGATTACTGGAAGAAGCAGGTATATGGAATGATCAATATGTACGGCAGGCTTTCTGATGGTGATGTGGGACTTTCTTAGAAAAACTTTCCTTTCCCATGAGATCTTTAGTCCTTCTGGCTGAGTTGGCACAGTACTCTGTGGTAACATGACAAGTTGCCAGCAGTGTGCTTAGATAATCTGAATTAAAAACTAGGCTCTGAAATTTTGTAATATCTAATGTAAATAGTGATCAGATCTATGGAAGTAACTAGTTAGTTGAATGTAACTAAAATTATTTGTAACAAGAAAGAGAAGAGTTACTCTTAAAGTGTAACTATGGCCTAAAAGTAATCACTGGGCCCAACCAGTACATAGCTATTGAAATAAAAGAGTTTGTATAAGTATTGATTTGCCATTCAGCAATTTATTCACTGGTTTCTTGAAACCATATAATAACCAAATACTTCTCTAAAATATCTTTTGAAGCTTTGAACTGGACTATGGTTGAAATATATCTTGGATTTAAAAATGGTGTAGTCTCTCAGCCTTCAAAATAGATCTGGGAAAAACACCCAACTATATTAACTAATAAATACCATTGCCTAACTATGCTTTCTCTTCCTTATTTGTGCCATACTTTGTATTTCATTCAACAAGGCAGATAATGCCCCAAATCAGGTATAATGCAACCTTAAAGAATTATCCAAAAAGCACAAAAATATTTAACATAGGTATGACAAAATGTGTGAAGTGGATGGCGTTGTAGCAGGACACACCCATAATGTAAATGTATCTGCTTGAATGACCGAAGGAAACCTGTGTATAAACAAAAGCATTTGTGTAGGGATATTCCCATACAAGTATGGAACCCTGCAGACTGTGTGGAGGAGTCCCTATACATGAGCTTGTAAACACATAGGCTGTTATCTGTCATTCAAATGAACATGTGTCAATCAAGACAAAGTCTACATGTGTTTATCATATGCCATTCAAATGTCCGGGTAGGGTGAGCAATTTGGAAGAACAAACTTTTAATGTGTCATTATAGCAGTGTGTCCTACTTGCACAGAGAGTTTTTGAAAATGTCAAAGATGTTCCACCAGGGAAAAAAAATTGAAGTAGTATATGGTATTGGATTTTATCGATAGAGCAGGTGGAGCCAGTGACCCTGGGAAGGAGGTGATCTTCCCTTCCCACTGCACTCTCCTCAGGCATCCCCAAATTGGCTTTGGATCCGTCTTCAGTTTTCAGACAGTGGGGAAGGAAAGGTGAAGAAGGTGCTGTGATGCTGGCCCCCAGTGCCAGAATGATGTTAGATTTAAGCCTGAAGCAATAAACCAATAACAGCTTTGTCTAGTCATTTGCTTTGCCTTAATATGGCTTGAAAAACATTAGAAATTGCTTAGAAAAGGAAACATGCAAAGACAGCTTCTACTGGAGCTTCTTATGCCTAAAGGATGAAAATCTTAACTTGTTTGGTCCTTGACCAGAAATTTTCTTCTTACTACAAGGTGAGGTAAATATCTTTGGTGCAGCCTCAGAGAGAGTTTTCACATCTCCAAGACACATCTTTATATATTATTGTAAATGTGCAAAATTTAAAGTTACAGTAATGACTGCCTTGTTTTACAGACCAAGTTCCAGGGGCTGTGCTGAATGGTGACATTGTACAACAGAATGAAGATGCCAAATATGTAACTGAAAGTACAAGCCAATGTGCATGTGCATCTATGTGACATGGTCAATGCACATCTGTGCTCAGTGGGACCATGCAAAATATGCAATGTATACGTAGGTACAACAGCACCACAAGAACAACTACACTTCCACAACATTGATCTAAATACAGCCATTCTATACAGAAAAGTTTCATAGGGGAACTTTCCTCATGCATAAATCACCTGCAGGATTCTGGCAATAGACTATTAAACACGTAGGTGCACTGGCATTGTTGCTTTTGTTTGTCTGAGCACTGAGCCATGCCCTTTGCTGTATTTGTCTTAGTTTATCCACAAATTGCATAAAGGACTTGATACCTGATTCATGCAATGGAGGTGAGAATTCTTGGCAAAGTGGAGTAGGATTGGGAATCCTCAATGTGCTGTTTTGCCATGTTAAAACAGCCTATCTTGGCCATGATCCGGCAAATTTCTTAGTATCCTTTTTATGACTGATGAGTTCAGTGAATCAACAGTGTGAAATTCAACCTTCTATCAAAGATGATCATAGACTGTAACAAGTTGTATTTTATAATTCAGTTATTCATATTCCCTTTCTCTTGCTTGAATAATAATCAAATTGTGCTGTCAAAAGTGCTACCAGTAATAATTCCCAAGCAAGCTTACTTTGCTGTCCTAAAGACAGCTGTGAAGACCTCTTGTTTCATCCCTAAAACTATAGTCTTCAGCACTTAATGAACCAAATGTGAATAACTGAGGAATATTAACACATCAGTGAAGGACAAAAAGAGAACAACAATAGAAATTACTCTGAAATACATTAGAAAATATGATGAGAATGCATCTTGGATTTACTTTACAGTTACTCTTGAAAAAATACACCACAGTCTGACAGTGCAACCCTACAAACATTTAGACAGTCTCACTTAATTATTTGAGGTTTACTCCCACATAAGTGGACATAGGCTTTAGGTTTGATATACTCATGTTGCTAAAATACTAGAAGGTTAGATGCTTGTGAAAAAGAGTCATTCCTTCCATTCATAAAGTTTTCCACACTAGACTGTTATAGCGCTATTATTCCACTTGCAACATCCTATGGAATCCTGGGGTTTGCAGGCCCCTCCCAAAACTGGCCCCTCCCAAAACTGCAAACCCCAGGATTCCATAGAATGTTGCAAGTGGAATAATAGCGCTATAACAGTCTAGTGTGGAAATGAGGATAGATGACTTTAATGAACAGATGAATTTAAACTGGAAAGCATATGATCTTTGTTAACTTTACTGGCTAGTCTCTCATTCAGTTTAAAGTAATTTTTATTAGGATTCAGAATAAGAGCAATATAGATTGTTGTTCAAGGAAAGCGTATGTGCTATATAGATAGTAAAGCACTAAAATGCTTGTATCCTATTTTGGGGGTTGTTTAAAACTGGTCTTTCCACTTCACACTCATGTAAACCAATAAGTTTGATACCTCACTTTTTTTTTTTTACTTCATATGATATATAATAAAATTATATCTGTATGTAAAATGTGATGCAATTGGGTAAACTGGAAGCTGTAGGGAGATTTTGAAAAACTGATCCACACTCATCCATTTCATCACATCTTGAAAGTTGAAAACAGGACGCCACTAATGAAAAGATTTCATCTAAAATATGTCTTTTATATATTTCAAGTAAAATATCAGGATCTGATTGATTGGACTTTATATTCCACTGTTCTCCCAAAGATGGGACTCAAGGCAATTCACAATGAGATTAAAAAAAGAATACAGTTGCAGTACAAGAAAGCTCACAAGTTAAAAGCACTATTATATTTTTAATATTTAATTTTTAATATTTAAATGATGTCAGTACAAAATGATTAGTATAAAATAAAAAAATAGCATCCACTTGGCATAAAATTCTGCTTCTTAGCACCAGGTAAGTGTCAAAGCCAGACTGAATTTAAGTCTTTGCCTGCCTCTGAAGGACAATACAGTTCCATCCTGTCAATTTATTGTCTTCCTTTAGGATTCCTAAACAGTGTTGTAGTAAAAAGCCTCCATGTTTACTCCACCTTCATTAACTAATTCATTAACATTCACTAACGTATTGGTAAGAGAGATGGGACTGCCAAAAACAAAAGAGATGTAAACAAAAGAGAAGAAATAAAATGTAAAGCAATCAAAATAATGTGTAAGACTTGCTACAAGCATCTCTATGATAGATCTTTCTTTTTATAAAATATGTCCAAACCACTGTTGAACAATCTGGCAGCATTAATATCAGGGTGATCAATGCCCACCTGGCTGCCAAACCTGGTGTTTCAAAGCAGTTGGCAAGAATTAGTGCAAAGTAAGGGGAGTAAAAACAGGCAGAAAGACAATGAGACCAAGTGAGCTTTTTTGTTCAACACTTACATCCCACACCACAGCTATCTTACACTACTACTATTTTTCTGCCTCCCCCTCTCCCCTTCCTGTCCTCCTCAGGTGTATAGACTCACAAATTATAAAACGACATCATTATCACTTGCAAATATGGTCTCTTCTATATCTGCTTCTCTACATAGTTTTTTTCTGTTCCATACTAGCAGTATAATTCTGTTTGTAACGACTCAGAAATAGATCCTATTGTGTTTAAGGGAATTTGCTCTCAGGAAAGTGTGTATAGGAGTAAAATCTGGTTTAGGAGACTGGTTCCTTACAATGGAGAAACTTTAGCAGAGGAATGGAGCAGAATGAAATAAAAACTAACTTAATTTCAAGTAAGCTCCAAATGTGAGTAAAAAGCCAAAGTAAGGTTGCATTCATACTGATCTTCACACTGATTTACTTCTGGAACTACAGCAAAAAGTGCTTCCAGGGATTCATTCTTTCTGAGATTACCAGACCTTTGGCTACAGTTCTGAGTAGCCAGGGAAATTAATGCTGAATGAAAACTGTAAAATTCCAAGACCATATCCAGGAATAGAGAAACAATGAACAGACTAGGGCTGCACATTAATGTCAAAAATGTGTCTGCAGTGGTTATAGCATAAGTAAACAGAGCTAGGAAATAATGTTTTCTAACGAGTTACCATTGGTAGCATTACTTTTTGCAGTAATGAAATGGGATAGAATTACATTTTTGGCTATAACAACCATAGCTGTGACTAACTACTTTTCAGTGGAATGGAAATGGACTTTCTACTTGTTTCTCATGACTAGGTATGTGTACTGACTCAGTGTAAGCAACAGGAGGGGGAGAAAGAAGGGTCACATGGCTAGCTGTCTTATGTTGCTGCTAGTAGAGATTACTTTATAATGTTGTTTGCAATTTTATCAGAATTTCCAAGATGTAATATCTGAATTGGCCACTTGGGGGAACCATGGTGCATTTTCCTAGATTTTTCAATAACACAGCAGTAACACCAAAATGCTAGCAAAAGTTATCCAGAGACTCACCTTCCTGGATTATAATAACACCAGTAAGCAATTTTAGGTGATCAGAGTAATCAGTAAAGTAACTAGTTCCTTTTAAAAAGCTCTGGTATTGAATGCTAAATGGTGCAAACCTAAATTGCTTTGGGATGGAAGCAAACAAGCCACAGATCCTGCTGTGCCTTGCATCTCAAGATAGGTTCCAGGAGATCTCCTTTCTGCCTTCAGGTATTAATCTTGCCCTTTTGCACTCAGTCAATCAGTCAAACAAGCAATCCTACTTGATCCAGATGGCAACTAGCACTCTTAGCATTTGTGCCTACCCTTAGATCAGGGATGAAGGGCAATCCTGAAGATGTTGTTGGACTGCAGTTCTTATTGGCCCTCTGCAACTGCTTAGGCTTCCATGCAATTCTGTGTAACAATTTTAGTGCTACTGTGCTACCTAAATTGTGTCTACGACCACAGCCTGAGGGTTGCATAGTTATCAGCAAACAAAACTTTTGGCAGAATTGGAAACAAAATAACCAGAGGAGGCCAAAAATGGGGACCGTGTCAAATGCAAATTTTAATATTGTGGAAGTGCATTTATGATAATCAACCAGCTGATGAATTAGTCCGAACAACTATTTGCATACAGAGGGCAGAGTGGTTTGGCCAATGAAGGACTTCATAGACTCTCCAATGCATTAGTGAAGCTCCAACGTTAACTTGGGGAGAGCTCTGTGTTTGCATGTTTGATGCTACCTTCAAACATGCAAACCATGGCAGTGAAAAAAACATATGCTGCTTACTGAAGTTTTTAATGATTTGTCTAGTCACACTAGCAGTCACATTCAGGGCAGGCATTTAATATGATTCCATTTTCTATGTGAAATACTCTTCTCCCTGATAAAAGGAAAAGTGGGTAAGGAATGTTGCAGCAACCTTTAAGACTAACTGGTTTCTGTTTTTGCATAAGCTTTCATGGACACGAACTCATTTCCTCAGATGCTGTACAGAGTTATAATAAATTCTGTCCCTGGTATTAGATATATACTGATCATTCTTGTTTTTGCATATATTATAGACATACACATTTTTGCATGCAAGCTTTCCCAGTGTTATTCAGCCCACAATGTAATTACATATTCTTACAGATAATGTAAGAATACAGACAATATAAGAGTACAGATAATGTAGACATTGGATGGTAATCTGATATATTGTTTTATATTCTATGTTTTATTGTTGTTGTAGCACTGCCCTGAAACCTTTCGATGTAAATGGTTCAGAAATAGTCAGAAGTTATAAACAAATGAACAAACCAGACCTATGGATTCTGATCACATGAATAAAACAACATTTTATAGTGAAATGACATCATTTGCCCAAAGAGTATAAACAGAACACATACTATGTACAGCCACTTTTTAGTTATAAATAAGAATGAAAGATATTAATTCTAACCCCCTTCCAAGCAAGTTAAGAAAAAACAGTTATAGGTCAGTGATGAGTACTAAAGATGTGTTTCCAAAAACTCTATTCATAACTGTTGGTGCTTCTGTATAAAAGGCCATTAACTTATTCCTCCTTCTTTGGTCTTTCTTGTGGTTTCTTTTCTAGAACATTTATTTGACACACATAATAACATTAAAATGCTTAAATCCTAGATTCCTGTGTTTATCACCTACACATAACACCCATCACTAATTCTATAAGCACAGAAAATTTGTAGTAGCCGCTGCAATCCCACTTTTAAAAAACGAATTTTTATCCCAGATCACTTCTTTTATTTTTATGAGTCTCCTCTTGATCACAACGGTTAACGGTTATTTTACCTCATTCAGGCACACACTCCAGTATTCATATTAATTCATAACTGATCACCTGTAAATAAGATAACTACTTAGACTGTATGGATTGAGCATCCTAGTGAAGCTAAGTGCTTTTGGAGACGAAGCTCCAAACTCTGCCCACTGAAAAAGCTTGTTAATGGGTCCCACATGACAGAGCTATCAATTTTTTAGTATCGTATATACATGCTGTATCCATTATAACTTTCACTTAGACCTAACTGTCCAGTAGCTTGTAGGGTTTTGCTTTTATTTTCACTCTGACATGGAGACAAAATTTAATAATGTGATAATGCAGCAAAAGTATGCATCTGGAATGAAAAAAAGAATGAACATGTGACTGTAAGAAAGCTGCTGTCTTACCAGACAGCTGCATAGTTGTCATTGCTTTTTTTTTTTTAAAAAAAGCTTCCAGTTTGTTTAAATGTGCTTAGTAAGCAATGATAACTTGTCATTTTATCATTGATCTGTCCTTTCTTCTATCTCAGAGGGCTTCATTAAATAATGCATGCACCCCAGTGAATTACCCTTCTTCATTCTAGCATCCCCAGACCATTAGCCAAATATAGCAACACCAGCATCTTTCAACCCCTAGAAACCCTTTGACTTTCATTTAATTAAATTATCCCATTATGAAAACTCTTATAATGAGATTAAATTTAATTATTTATTAGACACTTATTTGCACTAGGGAGCCTATCAATTATGCATGGTTGTGCTAAACATTTTTCAATCCATCACCTTTTCTTTTCATGGGAGGTGCAATTTATTAAGTGCATTTGAAGTAACATGACAGTGGACATATAGCTAAAAGGATACAGGCTGTTGGAGTATAATTTAGAGTAAATTACACAAGGAAAAGGGGGAAATTTATTTTTGTTCCTACATTCAATATTATCTGATCCTGTTATAAATGATGACATACAGGACAGTTGTATTTGTTAAATGTTGTATTGTAAATTATTCTGTTTAGATTTGTCTTTAGTGTACAATTTGTGGAGTCACCATAAGTTGACAGGCAACCTGAAGGCTCATACTCATACTAAAGTGTCAGCTGGTCCACAAACAATTTAAGACCATTCTTTTATACATTTCTATACCGTAGCAAAGGTTTACGTGTCCCTTGAAGGGCAATGCTGACACCACTGGGACAAAAATTATGATGAGGAATAGCTTTTTCAGGCTTTTGAGAAGCATTAAGATTTGAGAATGTGTCTCACAGGGATATAGAAATGTCATACAATCCTATGTCATACATATTCACACAATTGCATGCTTGCCTCTAGGATGATAGCACTGAAGTTCCAAAAATGAGCGGAAAAGTACATAAATCTTCCAAACGTGTGTCAAGTAGAAACACTTCTCCTGGTGGCTATTCAAAAGCAGATATTCACACCAATGCAACTCAGACCTTCTCTTTTATCAGACATTGTCAATACATAATTAATTATTTAGCTGGAATTCTGTGTTGCCAGGGGCAGGATTTCAAAGAGCTTGTACTTCTCAAAACACACAGTCATCATAAGGTATCTTATGCTTTTTATTTCTACCTATGGAATCTGGATAAAAGATTAGTAGCACATCACAGGTGAAAGTTATATGAAAGAACAGGAGTCATTTTAAAAATGTTGAATGTTTTCACTATATTGAAAAATTTTATCAGAACTTAGAGGAAAAACTAAGAAAGACAGAGAAACTTTGAGAAGTTTGTTTGCATCATGAAGACTGTAGTACATCTTCAAACCAAAAATGAATGAAAAAATACACATGAAAAAGCCTCAGATCAGTCAAAATCACTGTCATAGTTGTGTTCCTGGGACTGCTGATGTCTTTTGATGGGATAAAACTGGAATTAGGTATACTCACAAAAATAAAAAGATAGAGAAAACACTCTGAATATGCTTGTTAGTATACCGGTTTCCACAAGACTGAGAACAACCATTTGATTAGCCAGCAAAAATACTTGCTTCACCCTAACCCAGTCTATCAAGGGGAAGAGACATACAGAAACAAGGTTAGGCATGTACAAATAGAGGGGTATCTGTGTTGACCATATTACACATTCCAATCTTTATATTGTGGTAATAACTTGTGTGTGTGCATGCGTGTGCGTGCTCGTGTGTGTGTGTGTGTGAGAGAGAGAGAGAGAGAGGGAGAGGAAGAGGGAGAGTCAGCAAGTGAACAAGTGAGTGTATGAGTGCGTGTGCACTTATTTATTTGCCTTCAAGTTGCCTGTCAGCTTTTGGTGCCCTCACACAAGCTTTTTAAGAGTTTCTTAGGCAAGGAACATTCAGGGTGGTTCTGCCAGTTCCTTCCTCTGAAATACAGCCTGCCTCACCTGGTATTCATTTGTGGTCTCCCATTCAAGTACTTACCAAGTACTGACCCAGCTTAGCATGCAAGATCAGATGGGATCTGGTGCCTTTAGGATATTTTTAGATCAAGGAGAAAATCACAGATGTTTCTGTCCTTTTCACTGGCAGTCAGCACATACAGATAAAGTGATTATGTATTATTTCTTGAAAAACTTTTGCATCTGCACCACAATATTAGGCTCAGCATAAATGGGTGGGTGGATATCTCTTTTGAGAAGGAACAGAAAAAGAAGGTGAATGTGCATATATACCAACACCCACAGCCATGAGTTCTTATGTTCTACTACTACTGTTGAAGCAACTTCAGGTTTTGGATTCTTTTTCCCTTAATGCCCTCATTAGCATAGGTTTTTAAAAATACTCTTGCATTGTGTGGCTTCTGGGATATATTCCTTCCCCCTTAGAAATTTTCAGTGTATTTCTAGAAATAAAAATTCTCCATGTCCAAAAGAATGCTTGCGGGTGTAGAAGGAAGGGTATGTCATGGTATACAAACACCTAAAGCCAGAAAATGTGAAGTGGAACTTTGTTTTGAGTAACTGACAGATCTCTTTAAATAAATGTAATCAACATACTTTTTTTTTATGTTCTACAACAAGAATACTGCTATTTCCTAGAGGGGAAAAAAACTTTTGTTTCACATTCCACAATAAGCCAAATTAGAAAACAGACATAAAATCATAACGGGAAACAACTACTATTATTTGTTTGCAGGATGCAATAGCACTAATAGGCTCATGCAACAGTCTTTTATTTCAAAAACAAAATAATTTCTGCTGAGGGAAATATTTCCCAATGGAAGATTACAGTTTATGCCACCCACTCTACAATCAGAGCATGTCATTTGGATCTTGTCATTTGGATCCCTGCAAGCAAACTTCCTCCACATGATACACCAGCTGATTTTTTTTCCATTTTTTTTTATCCACGACTCTAAAGAAGTAACAGGAGAGGGGGATATGGTTTAATCTGTCAAATGGTGCCAATGTACATTAGGTCTTTGGTTGGCCATTCTAGGATGGTGAAAAACTAGGTTTCCACTGCATTTCATCCAGTGTTGAAAAGGGTCAATGAGTGTTGTCACAGCTTGGTAACCACTCTGGACTATTGGTCATTTATCAGACTTCCTTCATAGGTAACTGTTTGGCTTTAAATAATATCATGTCTTTGGTATCACAGCACATTCACACTTTAATGCAATAATGTCCAGAATGAACATTTACCTCTAAATTCAACTGGTGGTTAATCAAGTGTTAGATTTATCCTTGGCATGCATCAAAGCTGTTCAACAAACATAGTCTGTATGTTCTGAAAAACAGAAATTTCTACATATGGTTTGTTCTTATTTCTTTGTTGCTGAGCCTCAAGTGCACAAAATCTCTTCAACCTCATTGTTGATATGAGTAATGTGCTACAGTTCTTCCAGGATTTCACATTGCCCATGCTATACCATCTGTATGGGAAATGACCAGAAGGCCATTATAATTTTGAGGAGATGTGAGTTACGGCCTATGCTTGATTTGTTCCTCCATGGTGCTACTAAGAAAGGTCTAGAAAGGCCTTCTGGCTTGTTAAGCACACTATAATTTGCTTTGATTTCTGTATTCTGCTTTGATGATTCCACTTTGATATATTCTGTATGCTTGTCAGCTTAAAATGAAGACAAAGCAAGGTTGCAGGCAATACCGGCCAATTGGCATCTGCCTTTGGTTCAAGACAACTAACCAGTAAGACTAGATAATGGGTGCTGGGAGGAAGCCAAAAAATGACTGCTTAATTGGTGACCTTGGCAGCTGAAAGGAGTTCACCTCATCCCAGGTGTGTAAACAATCACAAAGTTTCTATGAAAGCTGGCCAAGTCCTCCTAGACCAAGGGGTATAAAAATCCCCTAGAATGTGCTCTCAGTGAGATCTCAGCGCGGGCTTACAGCTGGAGTGCTGTGTACCTGGTGGCTACACAAAGGGGGCTCCCTTCACTGCTCCATCCCAGGCTCCTAGGCGGCTGATTAAAAGAGTCTTGCTTGGTGAGAAACCTATATTTATGTTGTTTAGGCAGTATAGGCTTAAGTGGGCTTCATCTGTATGTCAGTATTGCTTATATGTTTATGTTGTTTAGATTTCTTGCTGTTCAATAAGTTTTAAGGCTTTCTTCACCAATACTGGTGTCTTTTGTTGCCTTTGGACCCCTGAAAATGAACTCCTTGCCTCTGGTGAACTGGCCATTTGCCTTTGGCAAGACACCATCCACCAGAAATATTAGGCCAATTTAGCTTAGGAATGTCAAGTGGCTTCTACGCATTAACTTTGTTAGGGTCCCTTTCATTCCATAACCAGAATATATGGTCTCTCTATTTGGTTCATGGATTATATGACACAGAATGAAGAGGGGAGCAGTGCAAATGTTTCTAGCCTTATTTCTTTGATGATATCTTTCTTTAGTCCTGAATGTTCCTGAATAATAACTCTGGCTGCTGTACAGTTAATTGTTTATGGATGTCTGCATTACAAATGAGCATGAACTTACTACCTCCTACTTTTGAGCAGCAGCAAGGGATGTTTTTCATCTGACCACTTACCCCAGCTTCTTTGTTTGTTTTTATTTTTTTTTAATTTTTATTAATTATATAACTAAATCACAAATACAAAACAAGAAAAAAAAATTAAACACCATGTGATATACATAATAGTGAATTAAAAAAAATTTTTTTTCTTTTTCTTTTTCTCTTCTCTTAAGCAATACTAACTTACATTGTTATTTTGCACCTTTACCCTTAAATTTATAAATCTGTTCAACTGTTATAATTTCACATTTAATTCAATATTTTTCACATCCCCTTTAATCTATTTCTATTGTTAATTCTTTTAACTTTTTTTTTAAAAAAACATTGACATCACTTGTCCATTTAAATCTATAAATCACAAGTTTAACACACACACCTACTAAGAATTACAAAATATACAACATAAAAGAAAAACAAAACTAAAACTAAAAAATACCCACCCCCCAGAGCCAACTTTTTATTTAATCCACTTTCCAAAATTGCCATTCTTCTTTTGACAGGGTAGTATTACTATCTCTTTTCAGAACTTTATCCAAAAATATTTTCCAAATTTCTTCAAAATCATTCCCTTTAACCAAACCTTTCATAAACCTAATTCTACATGTTAGTTTATCATTAATTGCAATTTTCCACACTTCGTTATACCATTCCTCTATTTGAAATTTTTCATTTGCTTTCCATTTTTTTGCTATTATTAATCTCGCTGCAGTTAACAAATTTGTTATTAATTCTTTCTTTACTTGAGTACACTCAACTTTATTATATATAGACAACAATGCAATATTTGGACATACTGGTATATCTGCTCCTATAATCTCTTTTATCTCTTTAAAAACCTTTTGCCAAAACTCCATTATCTTATTGCAATTCCACCACATATGCATATATGTACCAATTTCTTGACATCCTCTCCAACATAATCTTGAATATTTCTCATCTATTTGATTTAATTTCACTGGAGTCAAGTACCATTTCCACACTAATTTATAATAATTCTCTTTTATTCTTATTGATAATTTTTTTAAATGACGTTGTTTCCAAATTTTTCTCCATTCTTGTATATCTATATTTTGTACTATCTCTTCCTCCCACATTTTTCTAAGAAAATCCTCTTCTTGTTCTTTTGCTAATATTTTATATATTTCACTTGTAATACCTTTTAGTATTTCATTTTCTTGCATATTTTCTCTTTGAATAATAATTTGTTCAAATTTAGTATATTCTGTAAAATCCTTAACATATCTTTTCATACTCTTTGTCCATTGCTCTAATTGTATATAATTTAACCAGGATATTTTAGTTTCCTGCAATCTCTCTTTCATTCTATCTTTATTTATCATTATTTTCATCCAATCTTTTAATCTATAAATTTTTTGTTTTTTTATTTCTTTCTCTATTATTTCTCTTAAATTTATTGGAAATTTTTCCATCATCACTATCGGAGTTAATATTGATATATTCGGTAATAATTTTCTTTTATTTTTTTTTCCATATTTCTATTATATTTTTTATAAAAGGATTTTCTATCTTCTCCATTTCTTTCTTTGAAAAATTCCTAAAAAATATATTTTCTAATTTTGTCTCAATATTCATATCTTCTATCTCTAACCAATCTAAATCACCCTTTCCTGAAACCCCCTCTATGATATATCTCAATTGATTTGCATAATAATACCATTTTAAATTTGGAAGTCCCAGGCCACCTTCTTTTTGACTTTTATACCAATATTTCTTGTTAATCCTCGATTTTTTATTTCCATTACAAAAATTATTTAATATCTTTTGCCACTCCTTTAATTCTTCCTCTGATATCTTTATTGGTAACATTCTAAACAAAAAGTTAATTTTAGGTAAAATTTTCATTTTTACCACTGCTATTCTACCAAACCACGATAGCTTTATATTTTTGTAGTCCTCTAATTTCCTTTTTGTTTCTAATCTTAATTTCTTGAAATTTTTTCCCTGTAATTCTTGTAAATTTTTTGTAATCTCTATTCCTAAATATTTAATTGATTCTTTTATTTTAAGTAATCCTCTTTTACTACTTATAAATTTTTGTACTTCTTCTTTAGTATAATTAAATAACATTATTTCTCATTTGGCCCAATTTATTTCTAATCCCGTCTTCTCCCCAAACTCTATTAAATGTTTATCTATCCTATCTATCTTTTCAATTGGATCCTTAATTGTCAACAATGTGTCATCTGTAAATAAGCTTATTTTATTTTTTTCCTTAACTCCAATTCCTTCCAAATTATCATCATTTCTTATCACATTCGCTAACATTTCTATAACTATTGCAAATAAAACTGGAGATAATGGACATCCTTGTCTCGTTCCTCTTGTTATTTGAATCTGTTCTGTAAATCCATCATTTACCATCACTACAGATGTATTATGTGAATACAATTGATTTATTAACCCTTTAAATCTCTCTCCTAATCCCCAGCTTCTTTGTATCATGGTGCATTCATAAAAAGGCGTGGGATGACAAACACCTCATTGGCAAACTATAATAGTTTTGTTGCAATAATTTTTGTACCAATAATTTTTAGTCATTTGCTTCTTTTTTCCCCAGTTTTTTTTTTAAATAACAGCTCACAGAACTAAGGGACATTCTTTTTACTCCCTTTGAGGAGACTATGTGGTAAAACAACTACTTCGTAGTCTATGTGAATTTTGTAATAAAACATGACTACATAAAGTTCAATCTAATAGGATTGTGGTGAAATGTGACATAGTATAGCCAAACCTGAGGTTTGAAGGAGGTCCATAGTTTAGTGGCAGAGAATATGACTGGCATGCAATTCCCAACATATCCAGACAAGGTTGAAAAATACTATCTGAAACCCTGAGACGTGACTGCCAATCTTGAGGGAGCAAGGGTCTAACTCAGTATAAAGCAGCTTCTTATGCTCCTAGCATTTCAAATTTCATTGACACAATTATGCACATGCTGAATTAAATTAAACACATGCTTAATTTGACAAGATATGAGCAGAGCTTGTGGCAAGATGTGAATGATGCACTTGTGGGAGTTAGGAGCAAAAACAATGTTCCTTAATAGTGATCCATTAGAAATATTTTTAGCAAGATATCTTTTGAAATATTTTGAAGAGTCTTGCAAATATTAGCTGAATAGGTTTTATAAGTTTCTTTGATGCACAAAGTAAAATGTATTTTGAGCCCAGTTTTGCTACATGATTACTGGAGCTCACAATTTTTTCTTGTAAAGGTTAATATGTCAGGTACATGTTATGTTAAGCTCACTTTTTTAAAAAATGTGTGCAATACTGTCCCTCCATTTTTATGGAAAAGCAGATGATCAGCAGCTATTGCAGGTTAAGCGATGTAACCAAACAGTAAATAGGAATCTCAGAACACTTTCTCTGTGCTTCAGCACAAGCTAGAAAAGAGTAAGGAGGACTCTCAGTCAGGAGGCCCATCAGAACTGCTCCTCATAGTACTACTACTTTCCCTTCATTCTGGTGTTTCTGAGGATATGAGAAGGGGCAAAATATACAAGCAAGAACTTTTAAAGGAGCTATCCCCTATGCCTTCAGCAGGTTCAGCACCTTGGATAGCTCCTTTGAAGTAGATATGCACCTCTTCTGACTATCTCCTTTGAATTCACTACCTCACTGACATTGGAGCTCCCACCTCACTACCAGCACTGGCAGATTCTACCTTCTTTTTTTCTTGCCCAGCTTCTCTGAGTACTATGTTTGGGAAACTGGACCAATGAGAAAAGATGAGCAGCTGTCTCTGTCCCCATCATCCCTGTCTGGATACTGAAGCATAGAGGCTTGATTATGGAAGGAGCCACTTTGTGCCAGCAATAGCAGTTCTTCATCCACATCAGTGACCATGATAAGCATCTCTTAAAAAGTGTGACATTCGTACTGTGTTTAACATTAGATGTTGTTAAACCTTTATACAGATCTTCCCACAGCTTTTCTGTTATACATTAAAACTTAGTCCCATGTTATTGGAATGGAGTACAAATTTCTTTATTTTTAAGAAGTCTAGATGTATTTATATATTTATGGTGGACACAGACTTATTTGACAGGAAAAGATCATATGTTCAGCCCAAGTTCAGGTTGCTGTTGGGTACGTGAGCTGAATTTTCACTGTCCAAAGAAGAAGCAAAACAAGACAAGATGACTAGAGCAGCATCATTAATTTCCTATAGAATCCTACCACCATACTGCCCTGAACGCTCCTAATGTGGATTGATTTCAGAGGCTAAGCAGGTAAGGCCTGGATACTACTAGGATGGGAAATCACCATCAAACATGAGAGTCTTAAAAAAAAATCCTGCCTGAAATCCTGTGAGTGAGAATGAACAGTATTGCACTATATGGAGAATGTTCTCATTCAGTATAAGTAGTTTCTTATCTTTCTGTATACTTAGTGGGCTCTTAGTCAGGGATAGATGCTTGCAAGAAGTTCTTGTTGTACTTTTTGCATTCAGTATCTAAGGCTTAGGGAGACTATGTGGTGTAGTGGTTTGAGTGTTGGATTATGACTCTGGAGACCAGCGTTATACTCCCTGCTTGGCTATGGAAACCTGCTGGGAGACTTTGGGAGCAACACACACACTCTCAGCTCCAGAAAACCCCATGATAGCGTCACCTTAGGGTTACCATAAGTTTGAAATGACTTGAAGGCACACAACAGCATCAACAATCTAGGGCCTAAGGAGCCAGTGTGGTGTAGTGGTTTCAGCATTGGACTACACCCCTGAAGATAAAAGCTTGATTCCCCACTCAGCCATGGAACCCACTGAGTGGTCTTGGGTGCATCACACACTCTTAGCCCCAGAAATCCTCATTACCGGTTCACCTTAGAGTTGCCATTAAGTCATAAATGGCTTGAAGGCACACAACAACAACAACAACAATCTAGGGCCTAAACACCTTAAAGGCACCAGATCTTGGAAACTAAGCAAAGTCAGCCCTGGTTAGTACTTAGATGGGAGACCATCAAGGGGTACCAGGTGCTATAGGCTATTTTTCAGAGGAAGGAACTAGAAAAACCACCTCTGAGTATTCCTTATCTAAGAAACCCTTACAAAATTCATGAGGTTGTTATAAGTCAACATCTGGCTTGAAGGTGCATACACACACATATCTGGATGTTGAATGGGTTGCTTATGGCTGCCAGCTAACATTTATCTTATTAGATAGTATATATATTTAAATTACTACTACTGCTACATGCTAATAGCTAATAGTGATGGAAAATCTTGGTCCTAACAGAGATTGTTGGAGGATTTTAGAGGCAAAAAACCCTCTTCCAATCCTCCATGATCCATATCCAATATTGTTATTTTCTGGTCACAATAGAAGAACAACAATTTTAGGGGCAATTAGTGGGTTTTAAGAAAGGTATTCCTAATATCTCTCGAGCCGATGTAGCTTTTACGTCACCATCCATTAAGATGGGTATGTGTAGGTGATGGAGAAGAGTGTGTCAGGGTTATGTATCTTTACCCATGGATAGCCCATAGCCTCCCAGCTGGTACCAGGAAAGTGTGTGAACCTTTAGCAGACAAAGAAAATAGCAAATTGTTCATAACTTTTCTTTTTTTTGGTAAGCAAACAGAAAGTTTTTTTTTACTTTGTATGTGTTCCTACTATCATAGTTCCTAGGATTATGTTTAAAAGTTCCAGAAAGGGATATGCTTAATGAACACCACTCCCAAATATGCTTTTAAAAACCTTTCCTAGAACTTCCTTATATTTCATGTAAGAGACTGGCTTATATTTTCATATACAGATTATTTATTGGTAGCATGTAACATACCAAAGTGTTTAAGCATAGGTAAGCACTGGGAGTTTAATCCGCTGGGATATTAATGAAGTTCTTAAAAATAGATGTATTTCTAAGCCTGGAATTCAAAACATAAAATAAAAGAATGCGGTTCTAAAAGTGGCCAAAAAAGCTTACTTTCTTCATTCCACACTGGCATAAAGAAACCAAGGCTCACATAGACATAGTCCATAAACAGTACAGCCCTATTTCCATTGGACTGAGCTGGCTTTACCATAAGGCAGAGGGAAGCAACTGCCTCACAAAATGGATATTGGGCAGTCTCCCATACATTGTTGGAGGGCAGAACTGTGTTTTCCACACATGTCTTATTCCTTAAACTGGTCTGCAGTCTTCAATAGTAATAGAAAATGCTGCTCCATGGGCTAGCCTGAAGTGAGATTGAACTGGAAGTCTAGTTAACTTGTATCTGTGGGATGGAGGACAGAACACCATCTTGTCTTTCAGGCAGCAAAGTGCAAAGCAAGAGACAACTACCAGTCAACTTGGTTCCTGTGCCTGTGTGGAAAAGTGTCATCTTGTCCTCCACTTCCAACAGCAAATTGCTGTGGATCAACTCTGCCATTAGCACAGAAACCCTTGGGTAAAGTCTGTAATTGCGCTTCTTAGAAATTAGTTATCAGCCCATTTTGCTCATATCGACACACACACTCCATTCTTCATGTTAATTAATGAGTAATCACTGTAAATGAGGTAACTGCTTAGTCTGAATTGTCGGAGCATCCCAACGAAGCTCACTCTGGAGTTCTTCTAATGTTCTGCTGGAGACAAAGAACCAAACTCTGTCCACTGAAAAAACTTGTTAATGATAAGCCAGTTTACTGCATTTTAAGGGTCCTTTTGCTTATTCTACTAACTGAAGGCCTGGACATCTGCCCCCAATGTTTCATCCTAAGAGAACCATTGAAAAGAACAAGCCGTTCAGTTTCTGGAAGAACAACTAAAAATCTCTCCTGGTTGGCTTGCTGGCAACTACATACTTCAAGCAGGATTTTGCATTTCAGATGGCATTTGTCCAATGTCAAAAAAATTACTAAATGGCTGTAGTTGCCAGTATACATGTGTAACAGTATTTTATGGGAGATGGGGATGAAGTCCTTTATGTGTCTATTTTCACACCCACCCTTTCTCCCACTTTTGAACAGATTAGCAAAAACATGCTAACAGTTTGTATGTATATTCTTGCCATTATTTATGCAAAAGAAGTGGTGAGATGCCCGAGGCTTTATAATCATAGCTTGTTAGTTATAATCACATAAGCACCTTTTTATTGCCTGCAATTATGAATCCCTTTACCTTTTGATCTGTAGTTTAGACTTGGCTGATTCTAGAAACAAACATTCAAGAACAGCTAAATAGGTGACCTTAGTTGTTTAGCTTTCGTTCCAAGTGGGGAAAAAAATATAATCTTTATTTTGGTTGTTTTACAGTTTGAAGATGTAATTCAACATAAACTGCTTGAAGATGTAATTCAACATAATCTGAAGTTTAAATCACCCTGATTTAGGTCTTCTAGGCATTTATCAGTGGTACACGTGTTTGAATAGGGTAGTATTTTTAACTATAAGTATACCATTAATATGTATGGTACACTCCTTTGAATACTCAATCAGTTTATAGTGTAGGCTAATTTAAAAGACAAATCTTTTAAATAAAAATTATTCTTTAAGCATTAATTAAAGCCAAGACTTTGCTTGATACATAACCAATTAGTAAAGATACAATTTAACTGTTTTTTTTAAAAAAATGATAAAATTAACTGCATATTCTCCTGAGAAAAAAAAATCAATATGCTAAGATCAAACCAACCAGTTTTTGTCGTCTTCAGCATGATTACACTGAACACCCAGGAATCAAATAGTTAATCCATTTTTGCTGACCTAGAGCCTATGGAAACTCATTAACTAATACCAGTTTGCATGCCTCAGATTCTGAACTGGTGCAGGAAAAGTATTTTCCCTGTAACATGAATCATAATGCCAGGAAACAGGGGTATGTAACAAATGTTGTACAGTTGGGCCTCTATGGCCCTTTCTGCACGAGGCGAGGGAATCACTCCGTGCTGTTACCTACCGCTTCTTCTGGGGTCCAAAGCAATGTGGACTGTCCCTGAAGCCCTTCCACAGGGCTCCTCCTTGGTCCAGGGCGAATCGGAGCAGTGCGAGGTCTGTAGATCTGCACTGCTCCGGCTTCCAAAATGGCGGCTTCTGGTTGGTCGTGGCTCCCGACCAACCACTGAAGCTTGCCACGTCTAAAGCCCACCCTCCGCAGATCGCAGGCTCACATTGGTGTGAGCCTGCAAATCTGAACAAGGGAGCAGGAATGCAATGGTGCGTTCCAGGAAAATAAAGACCTGTTTTTTGCGGTCTTTAGAAAACATGCTGGACGACCACTTGGGGTTGTTTTGGAGCAGACTGAGGTGCAGATCTCCAGTAAGTAGTCCACTTCTAGTCTGCTCCAAGGTGCAGGCGACCTCCGTGAGAGGATGCACTGCCCTGTTCTAATTGCCTGGTGCAGAAAGGGTCCATATTCACTAGGGTTAGGGTTACAGGACCCTTACAAAAGCAGAAAAATCACAAATATCAAAATCTGTGTGTGTGTCTGTGAGAAGGGACCAAGGCTTGGTGGTGAGAGCAGGCACCCAGAGTCCAAACCAGGTCAGGGAAAGAAGAAGAAAATTGAGTGGCATAGTGGCCCTATACTTTCTCTCTTGCCCATCTCCTTCTTGGGTGTGGGGGACATTGGGAGAAGGTTGGTGGTGCAGAGAAATGAGGCTGCAAACCATCCTTAACTGGCAAGGCAGTTGCTGGAGGAGGAGAAAGAGGAGGAGAACCAGAGGTGGGTTTTTAAAGGGCTGCATGACCGGTTTGGAGCTGC
Organism: Ctenosaura bakeri; assembly: GCA_948474755.1. NCBI lineage: Eukaryota > Metazoa > Chordata > Lepidosauria > Squamata > Iguanidae > Ctenosaura > Ctenosaura bakeri. The sequence continues at coordinate 149,962 of CAOLHI010001572.1, read as the reverse complement.
TGAGAGGGAAGGTTCCACTGGAAAAGAAGTGCTTGAGGTTGGGAGGAAGGGGTTGAAGACATTTGCAAATAATCAAATCTGTGAAAGTCCAACCTGCAAATCTGGAAGGCCAACTATAATAATAATCCCAGATAAAAGATTATACGCTTACAGTGCAGTCCCATGCATATGTACTTAGAAATAAGTCCCAGTGACATAATCCTAGGTAGCTGTGCAGAGGACTGCAGTGTTTCGGTGCAAACATACACATTTATACTTGGAGGCAAGTTCAACTGAGCCAAACTGGTCTTAGCCTCAGGTACATGGACACAGGATCGAAATCTGAAAATCTTTATCTTTAAACTGTCTGTATCACCATTGGGAAGAAAGTTATGCCATACAGCTTACACCAATATGAAATCAATAACAATAAAAACGAAGCATGTAACCACAACATAAAATATCAATATAAAATGGTCCAAACTCTTAAGCCAGTAAACCCATACCTGTCACAATCAAAATATTTAAAAGGTCAGTGGAATAAAATCTTCATTTAATGCCAAAAACTATGATGTGAGCTTGCCTGGCAGGCCTTCTGGGCTTTCCAAGAGAAAGGACAGAACTTGTTAAGTATCACCCTCTGAAGACCAGGGGAATCAGCAGTTTCACACTCTGTCTCTATATTTAGGTTATCTTTCTGTGTCCGGGTAGCAGTTCCTGCTCTAAAGCCTATACTGAAACCCAGACAGAATAATCTAGGCAGAAAAACCCTTCCAGCAGACCCTTCCAGCAGAAATGCCTCACTGCTTCTGGAGGAGGGATTAGGACTTGAAACTTCAGTACCAGCAGTGGAAGAAAAAAACAGGACAGTTCATTTTTCCCCAGGAAGAAAGTGAGCTTTCATCATTTGCTCATCTATCATGGGAACCAGCAGATTCCTAGCTGCTGTGATGGTAAGGTAGCAGGTCTAAAAATACTGCTGCTAAATGCCAAAATCAGTAAATGGTAAGACTTTTGGAAACCCAGGATTTAATTCTTGATGGGCAAATTGACCTTAACCTTAATGGGCAAACTGACCTTTGACTGAAACCAGTTTATATATATGTTATGTAACTACAGCAATTTGAGATCACTTTATTTATGGTGATTTCATTCTACAGAATCATGGGGTTCTCCTGTATGTTAGCTCTCCAGCAGCTAACATACACTTTCTTGAACTGCAGCAGAGAATTTCATCAAATTACAAGTTCCAGGATTCCATAGGATGATGCCATGAAAGTTAAAATGAGATAAAATTGCTAAAAGTATATAATGTAGATACAGTCTTGGGTGAGTGAGGAGCCATGCCCATCAGCTTTTTAGTTGCAATAGTAGGCAAGATCCAATGACTGGAAGTATTGGTGATCTATTGAAGTCTACCTATCTCTAAGATCTGCATATGTACACATCATAATGGGCACTGAGACAGGATAGGAATTCTTTTGTTTACTGAACACTCTACTTTCCAACTACCCTGCTGTCTACCTTGCTGTGTGGTGTTATTATTTTTAATATTCATGCAGACATGTAGGGTATAATGACTTCTGTCAATATGACAACCACAAGCTTATCTAATATGTAAGCCTTACATGTGGAAATGTCTCATTATAGACTTTTCATAATAAAAAAAAATTCAGAAGTGGTTTACTGCAGAGTTCTAACTCCTTCTGCAGAGTTCTAACAGTGTTAGTTATGGTGCCACTGTTATTGTCTCTGAGAGATCCTCTGCCAATCTCAGACCTTACTACTGCTGCAGCTCAGTATTGGTTGGCATATTTAGTCTGGCTCCTCAGCAAAAACTGACTGATGTGGAATATCCTATGAGAAGCAGTGTTACCATCAGCATAACCCCTTATCTGACAGGAACATGCAACCCATGGAAAGATGGTGCCATAATGAGAAGTTATCATACTGAGAAGTTATCATGAAAAGACATGACACATTAGCAAAGACAATTATGCCTGCAGTAGGACAGTAGGAAAAGAAGAAAAACATATTGCAGGTGGATAGACTCAATCAAGGAAGGCATGGTATTGAGTTTGCAAGACCTGAGCAAAGCTGATGATAATAGAGTGACTTGAAAATCTTTCATTCTTAGAGTCACCACAGGTTGAAATTTCACTTGATAGCAATTGGCAACAATACATGTGAAACTGGGCACACTCTGGACCTGGTGTTTGCTATAGAATCAAACTGATGTGTAGATAGGGAGGTCTGAAAGAACTCTTGTTATTCCACCACTACCTGATGGAATTTAGACTTATCAAAATGGACTGTTGTCAGAGACAGCCCCAGAATGCTCTAGGACAGTGCTTCTTAAGCTATCTGATGTGGGAGACAGGCAATCATTTCTTCCAGTGTACCAGAGGCTAGCACCATATTTGTGCCCATTGGCTACAATTGTTTCTTCTTTCTTGAATCACTACAGGGACTGACAGGTCCTAACTCATGGACTGTCACTGGTCCATGGTCCATCACTTTGAGTAGCACTACTCTAGGCTATTGTCCAGCAGCAAGAACAGAAGGTCTTGTCAAAATCTTGCTTGATTTTGTTGAAATCCTACCTGTTGAGTAGGGGAGATGACACAGGTAGTTGACATGAGACCAGGCTATTGGCTGAAGAGCCTTTAGAGTAAGGAAACACTTTAATATACAGCTAGAGGAAGGACGGGAATTATGTAGCCCTTAGGCCACATGCAGCCCACCAGAGCTCCCAGCTCTCCTTGATCACAGTGCCACACACACTAAAATGGCCTAAAAATGGCCAAAGGTGTCCAGGGCATGTGATTGGCCATTAAATGCTAAAGAACCATCCTGGGTCTCTCTTAGGCATCAAAGTGCCTTTAACTGAAACCAGAAATGACTGTTGGGTCACTTGCCCTTAAAAAAAAAAAGGGCAATACAGTATGCCATACTCTGGGAATCCAGGCTGGATTAAGGTGGTTGAGGGCACAGAACAATTCCACAACAGGATGCTCTTTGAGCAATTCTAGGAATAGTGTCATAGAACATAAATAAATTAACAATGTTAAATGCAATACAGAGTACAATAGACCACAGCACATAAATGTTCATGCGTGAACACGTTTCCAAGACCAAGATCCTAACCCCATCAATTTTTATTCCCTTACGTAACACTCAGAAAAGTTATTGATGTAGTGACTGGGGAAGAAAAGGAATCTTTCCCCTCAGCACTGGGCCTATAACATGTGAGAGCCTGGAGCAATTGCACCAATTCAGCCACCAATAATCTGGATCTGCTGCGTGGCAGGAGAAAGGGAACAGGTGTTGATCCAAGACCATCAGCCTATACCTATGCTAGAATCATAGGCCATTTCCACACTTCACTCTTATAGCACGATTATTCCACTTTCAACATCCTATGGAATCCTGGGGTTTGCAGTTTAGGGAGGGACCAGCCTCCCTAAAAGTTAGAATTTTTAAATCATCCCAGTCACCAATGAAATTAAGAGATATATGTTTGCCTAACTTCGCTATTTCTGTAAAATTATTGGGTTAGGAAAATTAATGGAGTGGACTTTCTGGAATATTACAATTGTATCTTTAGATCACCCTCTGAAAAGTCTATACATAGTAATTTTTTTCTAGATGAATGTTGATTATATCCTAGTTTGGGCTCTATTCATCCTGGCTGGGGAAAAAAGGGTATTGAAATGTCAAGATAGGGTTAACATTTTATTTAATTTTCTATAAAAATGAACTGCTTGGAATTAACAAGGTAAGGATAAATCAGTCAAAGTATATCAGGAAGAGGACAGCACAGAACAGGCTTAATTATTATTTTGTTTAATTATTAGCACCATGAAAGTGTCCAAGGATCAATAAACCTTTAGCCTTTGTTTACTTCTTGGCTGGAAGAGATGCCCCTTTTAAGTATTAGATAAACAAACCAGAGCTCTTGTTTTCATTAGCACGTAACATGGAGTGTAGTTTCCTTACCTCACAAAACACTAAAGTAATATTCAGCGCATAACACAACTTAATCTCCTGTAATCACAAGTCTACGTAAACTTTATTGTGGGGCGGGCAGGGGCCCTCCATATTGTATACTTATTGGCATAGCTTAATAAAAACATCTAGAATACTGGTGCTCCTCGGTGTGTTTCCAATAGCAATGTGATTGCTGTGTTCTGTGGATTATGTTACCAGTCCTTTGAATTCTGACCTTCAGTCTAAAACAGCTTTAGAGGTTACTCTTTTTCCGATTTGTGAGACTGCAGAAATGGAGCTAATGCTGCTGGAAGGAAGGGGGAGGGGAGAAACTTTGAAGCTTGCAAGGTTTTTTTCCCCCTCTCTTTCCATTGCTTTGCAACTATAAATACTTAAGATTTTATGCATTTTTTAAATAGGAGATAGTAGAAGGTCTGCATATTATTCCTGCTTTGATTCTGAGATCTTACTTCTCTTGGTACTGTCTGGAGTTTTGGCACTGCAGTCAGAATAATTCAGTTTTGGGAAATAAAAATAAAATTATGTATATGACCTGAAAGAGCAAAGCAAGTCGCTATAGCTAATCTGAAATTAAACAAAAGCTAGATGGTGGTGTATTGCTAGTGGGCCATTTAATGATAATTTCAACTCAGACTTTATCGTTTGGGACTTGTAATTGAAAGGTGGTTATTTAGATACAGTTTTACAAGATCAGCTTCCTCAGATGCTCCAAAGGCATGAGGTATTCAAAATATTATTTATTGACTGCAATAGGTGTAAATTAACTGTGCAATTTATACTCCCCTTAGAATTAATTGGATGTTAAAGTCCTAAATGATAGGTGCAATCCATACTTTGAAACAAAAAAACAAAATGTAGCAACATTCACAGTGAATTGCCGGTACATAAGTTGCATAGATGACAATGGAGTGGAGGGAGGAATAGTGGTCAGGATGAATGAGTCTGAATATCCTCTCCAAAATTTGCTCCAAAATTTGTCATGCCTAGGGTTAAACCCATTTAAATCGATGGGACTTATGTTAGTAATGACTAATTTTGTCATGCTGATTTTGATGGGCCTGCACTGAATATGACTAAGGCCATATCCACACTACACTGTTATAATGCTGTTACTCCACTTTCAACATCCTATGGAATCCTGGGGTTTGCAGTTTAGGGAAGGGCATTTCGAATTCTCAGCTAGAGAGCGCTTTGCCTTCATTAAACTACAAACCCCAGAATTCCACAGGCTGTGGAAAGTGGAATAATAGCACTATAACAGTCTAGTACGGAAATGGCCTTAGTCTGGATCCAGCTCAATGACCTGTATTCTTGGGAAATATTAATAAAGTGGAATTCTCAACATGTAAAGAGGAATTATTATTCGTGTGCAGAAATGTGCTGCAGAAAATTTTAAAAATGGAGTTTCTCTTAATGTATTAAACAAAGAACTTGTAGATTAGTTATCATTTCATGACAAATTATAGGTATATAAAACAGAGAAGAGATAATCTTTAACTGCTGCTGCTGCTCAAGGGAGGCTGTCAGGGATTTTTCTTTGGGAACAAATATATTAGGATACTAAAAGCAACCCAGCCAAAGTGAAGCGCTTTAAAAGCCTTTAGGCTTTTAATTGGAGTTTAGCATCTGCTTCTCTCTTTTTTCACTTAAATCAAGGGCTGAGATCAATTGATCTTAAAAGTACTTAGATCTTAAAAGTACTTGGCTTTGTTTGGGGTACACCCATTGCTAGTTCTGTTTTATTCTCTCTAACAAACAGAAATGAAGCCTGTTTTTATTTTTCATTTCAAAGTATTTTAAAAGACCAGCCAATATTTTACAATCACATTCATGCAAATCTTTTTTTTTTTTTTTTTTGGGGACTAATGAAGCAATAAAATATAAGACAAGATCTGAATATTTGAGTAATTATAATTCAATATGTTGTTTTTTGCACAATTAAATGTATTTGGAAAAGTACACCCATAATAATTATGATCTGGCCACAAAGCACAGTTATTGCTTGTGCTGAGTGCTTTATTAAAACTAATAACCAAATTACTGTCAACTCATACGGCAAATGATTATTATATTAAATTTCCCCCCTCTCTTCATATTGAGAATACATTAAAATGTTAATATAAATCATTATAAGAAATGTTTTGTAGAGGACCTATAATGTTACTGGTCTGTTTTCATCTTGGTCTTTTGGACAGCTAAGTGGTATGCACAGCTTGGTTTGTGAGTGTTAGACCTCAGTGGAACTATGCATAAGAGTAAAGTTACATAAATGAATCTGTGTGTCCTGAACTGGATTTTATTATTCAATATTAAGTGACTTGTATGGCAACTCAAACATTGTGTTTGAGAAAACTCTACTATTACAGCCAATAAAAGTTGTTTTACTTGATGGAAATATAATGGTGTGACACTGGCAATGTCTACAGGCTCGAAAAGTATGGCTTTGATATCAGTTGCTGTTCTAGTGGACATATAATGGCACAACAGAGGACTTTTCAACCTCAGAGCTCTCGTGCAGATAGTATAGAAGAAACAGCTTACACATTTAGTCCCAGTGAGCCTTCCTCAAGTGTGAGCAGAGAGTGTCAGCTGTTAAGACTTACTTTTGTTGCTACTACAGAACCAACAAGAAAGATGTAAATCAAAAAGAAACACGAAAGCAACTGGAACTCTGGTGTGTTTGAAGATTCAAGGGAAACCACAAACAGTGGCCATGTACATGAAGTACATGAAGGATCACCATCTCCCATGTAAATCTACCAATCTGAAACTGTCTTTGGAAATTCTTCTTCACATGCCATGGTACTGGAGGTAAGACTGATTGTAAATCTTATCTGTTCTAGTGCTCCAGTTATAGAATGTTTTTCACAAGTCTCCTTAGGTACCATCTTTACAGTGCCAGTGAAGAGTTTTATTTATTTACGAGGTACCTATTGCACTGCTATATTCCACTTAATGGTCATAGCAATATCTTGCAGAATACTGGAGTTTGTAATTTTGTGTGCCACTAGAGCTCTCTGATTGAGAATTCTAAATACCTCTCCCAAAACTATAAATCCTAGGATTCCAGAGGAGTGAATCATGGTCATTAAAGTGAAATCATATGCTATAATTGCACAATGAGAATAGGCCCCAGCTTTTTGAACCTTATAAGGTTACAGGTCCATTTAAATTAGTGGAACAACATAGCAATTACTAAGATAGCCACCAATGATTTCAAGCATGACAAGTCAAGTGCTGAGACAGTGTGTTCTTTGCTGGACCTTAAGAGTTTTACCTGATTCTACTATAGGTTTTTTTTCATGGATGCAAGCCACTCTGAAAGACTTTTGACTGAAGAACAGACTAACAAGGGAGTATGACTGATCAAACAAGTGAACTATTACATGCAAAAATAATACCCCTTGGCCTCTAGGTATTAGCTGTGGTGGGACAAACACTTTACTGCATTTCACAGGATGGGACATGGAAAGGTGGAGTTGGAAAGGAAGGTGAGAATACATTCTGCCTTCTTAGGCTCTTTCTGCACCATACCAGAATTCAGCAATGTCCTTGTGTCATCCTGGCAGTGCCATTGCCAGGATGGGATTGTGTCCTAAATGCTCCCCTTTGCACCTGGCTGACTGCCAGAGGATGTTAGCATTTGAGACACACTCCTTCCTTCTGCAATGAACTTTTGCCCTTCTTGCACGGCCCTAGCCAATGTGATTGTCATGCAAAAGGGGCCTGTTACTGGATTTTTTCTAGTAAGAGTATAACATGTGATTGTGATGGCTGGGGAAATGATAGGAATGGGACCCCAACAACGTTGTGTGATAGCAACACGTCACAGACCGACTTTAATGCGTCCCCATGCTAGGATGGGACCATAGTGTGGAAATGGCCTTAGTCAAGGCATCTCATTTTCCTCTCTGAGAAATTGCCTTGACGTGACCTCCATCCTGCTTCCATACATGGATCTGCTATGCTGGGCCAGAATATGTTTCTTCAGTTTCAGAGAGTTTAGATCCAAACAGCTTTAAAAAATGGAAAAGAAATTATTGACCTATCAATGTCCATTGGGTAATCTTAAATGGAAATTCCAATGAACTCAACCTGTTGTTATCCGGACCTCATTCTGCAGTGAATCCTCTGTTGGAAGAGCATCTGCTTTTCAAACTCCACTGACTTTCAAAATGAGTTGGGGGCTGCTGTTCAAAAAATATTTAATTGCATATGTGACTAACATACTTCTTTCAATCCCAATCTACATTTTTTAACAATAGAAAATACATGGTGACACCTTTTTCTTGTGAGGATAAAGTGGAATTGAAGAGAACTATGTACATTGCCTTGAGCTCACTGGAGCAAAAGCAAGATATACGTGTAAACTAATTAATAAAGCAGGAAGCAACATGGTGCTACAGTGGTTCGATCATTAGACAATGACCCCGGAGACCAGGATTCAATTCCCTGCTCAGTGATGGAAACCCACTGGGTGATCTTGGGTGCATCACACACTCTCAGCCCCCAGAAAACACCATTATAGGGTTACCTTAGGGTCATCATAAATCAGAAATGACTTGAAAGCAGACAACAGCAACAAGAAATAAAGCAAACAAATTAAATATTTCCTATATGTTAAATCATGTATAGTAACAGATGCCACGAAGTTATGACTTCACCTCTTGCTTCCATATAGGTAGGCATATTGCAATATGTCCAGCACAACATTATGATAATGGCACATCGTGTATCACAGCAGTTAGAGAGCCAGCATGGAGTAGTGGCTTGAGATCTGGACTACGACTCTGGAAACCAGGGTTCAAATCCCTGCTCTGCCATGGAAAGCTGCTGGGTGACCTTTGGCAAGTCACATTCTTTCAGCCTCAGAGGAAGACAAAGGCAAACTCTCTCTGAAGTTTTTGCCAAAATATTGCCAAAAAAGCCCCATCTTGTCATCCCCATGACAATATGATCACAACAATCACAGCATCGCCAAGCTGTGTCAATAAAGGGCTAGTTATGGAGTAATTTGCAATTTAAAATGCTGCTTTCAACATAGTCCTGCTTAGAGTAGGCTCACGGAAATAAGAAGTCTTTGATTTAATTTGTACCTTTAAATGGGTCTACTTTAGGTAGGAATTAACTTTGGATTTAGCCCCAAAATATCAGGTATGGAGAATATTAACAGCTCATTAAACAATGCAAAATGGAAAAACAAACAAACACAACTATGTTCACTTAGTGAATATATTTAATGAGATCTGCCAGTGGTTCCCAAATATGTATTCCATCTGTTTGGCAAGGATGTTAGACGGGGCCTCCTTTGTTGTAGCGCCTGCCCTTTCTTTCTGTCTCTCCTAAAGAGGTCTGCTAGAAATCTTTCCTGAAGATCTGCAGGAGTCAAGTGAAAACTTTAGTTTCCCTTCCTCAGTGCATTTTGGGGTATCTGTTGTGGAAGACTAGCAATTATCTTTTTCCAGTGTGCCATGGACCAGCAATTTATGCTCACTGAATAGTCTTTCTTTCTTTCTTGGAAATTCCCATGGACTGGGATCCAATAACACCGGAACTAACACCAGTCCAGGGGCCACCACTTTGCGTAGCACTGCTTTAGTTCCCTGCAGTTAAGCACTTGTCACATGAACTGAATTGTAGAAATATTTCCTCTGCTACAGTCCTTCCTCATCATTGTTTTAAAACATTGAATTATTTCAAACTGCACAAGACATATTTGAATTGAAGGGTGGTCTTTAAATACGTTAACTATTTTTAAAAATTCTAAAAACAACTTTAAAGGAAAAAATGTGCTACATGGGGTTTTAGAGAAAGATTGTTGGTTTAAAAATAAAGTAAAATAGAGTAAGAAGTTACTGGCATTTTAAAAGGTATTTTACAGACTTACTTCCCAAATAATATATATGCATGGATGATAATTACATTAGTTTTAATGGAAAAGGAAAACCATTGAACAAGGTGTGCTTTGGATCACAACCCAATAATCTTGAGAATCACTGGCTGGCACCCTGATCCTAAGTGCATATGTGTGCATAGACTATGTCCCACTAATTTAAATAGAATTTACTGCTGAATGGTTATGTGTTGGTACTCATGAACCAGAGTATATTGATTGGCCACTCAGTGATAAAGGAGGAAAATGCATTTAAAAGTATTATTTAACATTCCTCCCCCTGAAGAATCAACTGAACATTCAAGTTATATAAAGTCATGAACGGGGGGAGCCACAACTGAAAAAAAACACAAAACCTTAGATTCATGAAGATCAAATATCTGAAACTCTTCACACACACACACACACAGCCAAGTTAATAGTATAGCTAATTCATCAATTGGAAAGAACAGTAATGTTTGTATTGAAACACATACTTCAGGAGCTACTGACATTTTGCCAAATAATTACACATAAATAGTTGTGAATTCAGTTTAACATTGTACAGACTGCATTAGTAACAAGACTTTTATCCTTTACAGTCCCAGTACCTGCATCCTTTTGTAATAAAGTATTATGAAAATATTCACAGATAAGTATCTTCCAAATCTAAAGTAAATCACTTTTTTCTGACCAGTGTACACCTGTGTTATAGGCAGACTTAGCTACATATCTGTTAACCTACTAAAAGTATATGGGCATATTGCATTTTCATGTAGAAATTTATCTGGTAAAAACTGATTTGGAGACAGAATTTCAGAGCAGAAAATAAATTGCTTTAGTATACACAGTAAGAACGTCTATGTTTGGTTACAAAAATGGTATTTTCCCTGGCAAAATTGTATTTTCATTATAGGAATGCAGAATGCTTAGAACATTGCCTTGCCTTTTTCCTACGTCTGCATATACTATGTAGCCATTCCTCATACTATAAGTTCTATTTCTAAACAATTTGTGTGAAAAACAATTAAAAAAAAACATCTCTGTTGATAAATATCTATGGCAGATTCTTCTAACAGATTGCTTGTTAAAAAAAAAAAGCCAAAGCAGTGATTTTTTTTTTTTTGTAAAACGGGTTTATTTCAGCACTTTTTTGCCTAATATAGTTGATATTGCAAATAATGTTATTTCTAGTGCCATATAATGAAGTATTATAAATACACAGTGAGCATGATGTTTGAGAAATATAAAGAAGGCAAGTACTTTCTGTTTATCCTGGCTGCCTGGGCAGACCCAATAAAAATATGTGGATTTTGACCTTAACCTTCCATATATGGTCCATGCCTATCCCATTACTTTTTGCCCTGTAAGGCTGAGGAAGCTGAGGTCCTAGGTGTATCAGCTCAAGACTGTCACCGCACAAGGATTTCCTTCTAGGGTTTTATCGCTATATTTTCTTCAGGAAATGTGCCAGTTGGACATTGAAGCTGCATGGCATTTTGCATTTGCAAGAATGGCTTCTGTTTACCATATGTATTAACTGAAGGTAAGACTACCCTCACTATTTAGTAACAATATTAGAAAAAAATTACAAATTTGAGTTCAACCTCCGTTTTAATCAGAGCTTTTGAATTTCTCCAGGCAATGGTTGTGCACACTTCATGCCATTTTTCTCTCCTTGGGAGTAAATTATTTGGTCTGAGGGAAGGGGCTCTGTGTTACATTAGAGCAGTGCCTGAGTATGGCAAAACTATGTTAAAATAGAGTAACTCAGTTTTGGTCCCCTGCAGTCAGTTCTTCTCTATTTTGCTGTTTACATATTTCTGACAAACAATCACTACACGAAAACATCTCCGGGAAAGACTTATTTGCAAACGATCTGAACAATCATTAAATTTTAGCTAATTCATTTGCGGGGCTGTTTCCTCGCCTCTTCTGTAGACAAAGAATAAATAAAAATAGCTCAAAACAGATACTCTATGAACCTCTAGTAGGAATAAGGGTGAGATAGAATTACTTCCGCCAAAGAGAAGGAAATCCAAGTCGAAGTGTGTTCAAATGATTCATTTTGCCCCACCACCATTTGTATCTGTACATTATGAACTGTTGAAAGGTTTGTGGTTATTGTGTCAGATTGCTTGATGTTGGCACAGGGCAGGGTTTAGTGCAGGTTAAACATTTCAGAACTGGTTCCCCCCCCCTCTATTCCTATTTTTGTGCCTTTATTCGACTGCCGGTGTGTGTAGGGGAAATCCGTTATACTTCCAATCCAGTCCAGACGTGAATCTTGCAGGGTTTTTAAGAGAAGGCTGGATTACCCTCCTCCTCTCCAGCAGCCCTTCGGGGGATTCTGTCGGCTGAAGCCCGCCGTGGCCGCCTGTTGCAGCTTTCCCCTCAGAAAACTCTCTTAAATACCCCCCCCCCCTTTAAAAGATCCCACGTCCCGACCCCACGCGTGCCCGCTGGAGTCTCGCAAGGGTCGTCCTGAAGGCGCAGAGACGACTTTCCCGTGCGCGGCTCTCCGAAACTACACACGGGGTGACGGTGCCTCAGAGGAGCAGCGGCACCAGAAAGAGAGAAAGCGAGAGAAAAGCCCGCCCGCGTCTTGACAGGGCGCGCTCAGGCGGCATTCTTCCCCCACAGCTGTTTATTCACATACCGCGGGATCCTTCATTTGCATACCAAAATTGCTCGCCAGCAAAGGTTGCCTCAGAGAAGCCACAGCCCAAGGCTGAGCACCACGGCCATAGCGCGACACGCACACGCACACGTATAAGTGCCAGGACAAAAGAGAATAGCTGTGGTTTGCGTTAGAAATAAACAAAGGGGGGAAGAAAGGGGGTGGGAAGGGGGATAGAGAGCGAAAGAAGGGGAAGAGAGAGAGAGAGAGAGAGAAAGCCTTGAGGCGAGATTAAGGCAGACCTACAAGACTGGGCAAACCTATAAGCAGAGGGAGAGAGATGAAGATCCGGCTCTTTGTCTGCTCCTCAGCGATACTATCTCTGGCTGCCTTCGCTGAGGGGGCAAGGAGAGAGGGGGAGCGACGGAGCGGCCGCGCCTCGGCTTCGCCCCAAAGTGAGATTTGAGCGGGAATTGAGGAGCGGGCGACTGTGGAGCTGGGTGCCCTCGCCGCCGCCGCCGCCTGCGCTGGAGAAGGAGCCCCTCTGGGTGCCACTTCCGACGTTAAGCCTTCCTGGGGAAAAGTCCTCGGGAGCTGTTTACAATTTCTTTCGGAAGACCCAGCGCCCCGGTCCCTTTCCTCTTCTCTCTCTCCCTCCCGTCCTCACACACAGACATTGTCGCTCTCGCGCGCTCTCTTTCACACACACACACACACACACACACAGGCACGTTTGGCAGGCACAGCCTGCGGCGGACCAGCCGCCGCCGCCGCCGCCACAGAAGTCACCCACTGCCTCCTTCGCTCCTTTCTCGCTCCGACCCACCCACCCGCTCGCTCCCCGACCCACCCTTTGCTCCAAACTCGGATTTGCCCTCCAGAGTGAGCTGCGCATCTGGTCTCCTGCGAGTGGCGGAACGAGACGGAGAGTTGCTGGTGGCTGTGGTTTTGTTTTTATTTTATTTTTTAAATTTCTTTTCAAACCAGATTATAGCGCTTTCCCCCCACTCAGGAATAAAAACTATGTGAGCCGCGTTGGTTGGTTGAAGTCAGAGAAAACGTGAAGCGCATAACGGGTGGATGCAGCAAAGCCGTTCACTGTAAGTACAACCCCGGCTGTTTCAAAAAACACTGCATGGATTTGACAACAGCTGCCCCATCTTGCAAAACAGGGAAAGATGAAACAATCCCTCCAGGCCGGTTTCTTTTTTCTTTTTTGGCCTAACTGATGCTTTTAAAGACGAAAGAACCCACATCAATGGCCTGTTTGCAAAACAGGTTTGTACTTTTCCAGGGATCTGAGTAATCTTCCACAGTGGTTATCTGTGGGACACATTTCTCACCTCATACCTATTATTATTATTATTATTATTATTATTATTATTATTATTATTATTATTGCCACCACCACTATTACTACAGTTATTTTGGGCAGTGTTTCAGGGCTTGCTACATTGCCTTCTTACACATCAGATGGCCCGTGGCTCTCTAGAATTTAAACTTATTTATTCGTCTTTGATTTGTTTTGGTTTTCTTAAGTGTTAGTGGCTCACTGAAAACAACAACATGATCGGTGTGTTTTTAGAACGCATTTGTATAGAGATGTTTGAAAAGACACCAGGATCCAAAAGAATATCTAATAAATTTAGAGGAAGGAGGTATGGTAAAGCTTTTGACAGGTCATTTTGAAACAGGAAATCCTGCTAAATATGTTTAAATACTCGGAAACCTCCATTGAACCTTAAAGGAGGGTCTTATCAAAATGGCAAGATAAACAACTACCTGACAATATTATGTAACATTAGGTTTTGCTGAGAACTTATCACTTGGAATTGGGGAACAAGGTTTCTTTAAAACATCACTGCATTTTTCATCATATTTATGAATCTTAATACTTATGAAAAGCATATGATTTTTTTTCTTTTTCAAAGTTGTTGGAAAGATGTAAAAATTAAACTCAGATTTTAAAAAATAATGTTAACTTATCATCAAGCACAAATTTATGTACCTTCTGGAGGGAGAAAGTGGCAACACAGGGCCACAATTTGATCACTTTTTAAGCAGCCCCATTCATCTTATTATGAAAGAGAATGCAAATGGCTAAATTTAGGGATAATTTTCTGGGTTATATGAATGATGTGGGTGGATGTCCGTGTGCATGGATGTTTTGCTTTTTGCTTCAAGCATACTTACTAGAATTTAAATATTAATATTCCTCAATGATTTCTTCCCCTTGATAATATGTAAATAGACAACACTGAGTTTGTGTAAAACAAAGCAGATATTAAAGGCATTTTGGATATAGGTGTGGTTAATTTTTTCTTAATGGACTAACTTTGGCTTTAGGAAACTTAAATCCTCAAATGGTGACAGATTCAAAAAACAAGCTATTGTTTCATTTTAGTGATTGAACCAGGAGAACACAGACATCCAAATAGAAGGAATAAATGTTAACAGTAACTAAAAAAAATGGTTCCAGAAAAAGGGACATTGGAAGTAAGTCTGTTGTTTACCCACAGAAAGAACTATAGGATTTGTTGCCTACACAGACCGACAGTCAAAATTTTCTGGTTTCAGAAACCTCATTACAGAATGTCACTTGACTTCTATTTTACATTTGTGCTGTATGTTAAAATATTTCAGAAGTGTTTCAAAGGCAAGTAAGGGTATGTTCTGTTTGAAGGTGGAGGAGGATGGTTCAGCATTCATTAAATCCATTTTTCATCATATTTGATACAATTTTAAATACATATTGTAAAGTTATTTTTCAATATGTATAAGGATATAGCATCATACATGGAAGACAACAGAATTTGCTAGTCTACTGAAATGACGAGTTGTGGTTTTCTTTCGTTTTCTAGTTCAAAATTTTTGAATGATCTACATCAAAGAATTGAACTTTATTAAACTAAAACAGGCTGACTGGAAAAATGACAATTAGAAAGTTGACATTTCCTTTAAGTCTTCCAGCTTAGGCCATCCAGATTTCTGTGGCTGAAAAAATTAACACACATACAATCTATATTTACTTTGAAATTTTTATTTCAGTTAGAAGAATTTTTTTAAATTATAGCCATGTTAATAAGAAATGTTTCTAGCAAGTGGGGGAAAAAGTCTGGAAAACCAATAATTTAGAGAAGTACCTACATATTTGTTCTGTGCTGTTGAGATTTAAAATCCCTTCCCATTTACAGTTTACTTTTCACAGAACATTATTAACTTTTTGACTTTATACATGATTTTCTGTCAGGTGCTTTTGATTTGTAATTTACCAAAGTATAATAAACAGTGCAAAAGTCATGCGTTTTCTCCTGCATCTAAGCTCTGTGGTAGGGAAAATGTGATAAAATGTGTACCTTAAGTCTTGTTTGATGATCTCTCGAAGCGCGTTTGCCTTCTGGAAATAATTTCTGGGGTTGAAGAGCATGGTATTAACAGATTTAATGTGGCTATTCAGTAGATTGGTGGAGTACTATGTAAGGTTTAACAAAATGAGAGAGACAAATTGAATATCAACAAAACCTGCATCTGTGAAAAATTATAGGGAAAAAGGCAAACTTTAAATATTTCATTAACAAATAAAAATTTGAATACACTGCTAATCCTCATTTTGGTGTTGCTCACCTAAAATGGTAATAGTTTTTTCTGTCTCCCCACCCCACCCCACCCCCACATGATATTAAGTGCTGAGAATGAGCATATGTGATGTGTGTTCAGGTTCATCATTTGATTATCTTGCAGTCACTTCCTAATAAGTCATTATGTGGTATTTACCTGTAAGGAATAAGAGCTATAAATTTGCCCTTTAAAATGTTTTTGGTCTGATGCCCGGTCATCCAATTTGCCTTTTTCATATTTTCATTTTTTGATCAATTCTGATTGTTTCTGCAGTCTTCCACCTTGTGGAATGACTAATGAGCCATAAAACTGTTCTTTTTAGGAACATGTACTTTTGAGTAAGGTTGTCCATGGAAACAAATAAAGTACTAATAAGTAGTAGTAACAATGCTGAAGTTCTGCCCATTCATATGTTGTTCTTTATAAACTGGCCATCATAAATGCAGCTAATCACTGAACTGTAATATTTTGCATCCTGACTCAAAAAATCTGAAAGCATGAGCAGTGTAGCATTTTGTAAATTGTAACTAATTTCACCAACATCTGTGTTTAATTGTTGTCTGTATTTGCATTCTTGAACATAGATTTATTTTTCCTGTACCACTATGTGGATTCACTTGACCAGTCTAAGTAAGGATTAGTAGTTTTAAAGTTATTTTGATTAAAGAATAATTTTTAAATGGCATAACACACAACACATGGTTTAAATAATCTTTAATAGGCAAAGGGCTGTAACTGAAGTATGATTAATGAAAATGAAGGTCTTAGATATGAGCACTCAGAGTTTATAGAACATAAAAAGATATACAAAAATCTGCATGTGATCATATTTGTGTAAATATCTACTACTTTTAAGTTTTTAAAAGATGATGATAGTGGAAAATTTTGTTATCCATTTACAAATCTGGTTGATTAATGGAATTAACAAATTATACTCTGCAACTCTCTATAACTCATAATAAAGGTGATAGAAAACATAAACACATATTATCAGTAGTTTAATTAAATGTTATTGTTTTTAAATGGCCCTCTAAAATACGACTATTAAGTATGCTTCATTCCCACCTATAATTTACTCAAGGTGTAGTGGAGTAGCAGGAGAGAACATATCCTAAGGGCATTCTACTACAGTGTCTGAGGTTAAGAGTAAAAAGTTTCCATTTTACACTTGAGTCTCCGCCCCCCCCTTTATAAAATACAGCCTAGCTGTTACAAACATACATTTGATATTCCAGTTTGATTTGGCTTGCTATGGTCTATTAAAAAGCACGCTATGCAGCATTTTAAATACAGTTAGAGGAGGGGGAGTATAGCTCAGTGGTAGAGCATTTGACTGCAAATACAGTTAGAGGAGGGAAAGTTTCTGTTTATCTGTATTAGTGCATGCGTTTTGCTATTGTGTAATATTATATGTTGTCTGGCTGCTTATAGGAGTGGGATACTCCTGCTAAAGTAGGAATTCTGTTTGTGATTAAAAATAACAAGAACTGCAGACACATAAGTGAGATTTGCCTGGATGACTTTTATGGCACTTAAAATGTCTCATCTCGCTTGTCTTTGTTCTGTGATCATCTAAGAGAAGTCATTTCTAGTCGGGTAGAATTCTGAATTCAGACATTTAGACACCGTACGTTATAGCCGGGGAAGTTTTGTTTCTGCTTTCAAGCCAGCAGCCAGTCCTCACCTGGCTTTATCACCTGCTGGCAGTTGTTGGTGGCTTTGGAGGGAACTCGTGTATCAAAAGGGTATTCATTAAATAACAACCCAACTGAAGGTATTTTCTTAGAGGAAGCAGCAACATCATACAACTGCGGAAGGGCTCAGATAAAAAAAATACAGTCAATTCCCCTTGAAATGTCCACATTCATTGAGAATGTTCATGATTTCAGTGCTCATTTGAGTGGTACATGCATTTTTTGTATGAAGTTTGTTGAAATTTCATGTAAATTTGTTTCTGCATACTCAGTTGATATGAAACTTATAATGTTCTTTCTACTTTAACTTACATTGAAGGGGGAAGGGGTGGCTTGGGGAAGGGCAAATCTTTGGCCTAGTTAGACACGTAGTAACATCTCAGTCAATTTGTAGAATTATAACATAGCACTTAACTTTAAATCCTTCAGCAGTGGTTTGCAGTCTTTTAACATTGGCTGGAAGTTGAACTTAAATGACAGAAAGGGGTCGGGGTAAGATGAAAACTAGCATGATAAGGATAAGAGACTGTCAAGAGTTAAGGAGTGGGAGGGAGCTGTATTTCAGCCAGTGATAACAAAAGCTGAAAGATCTTCAGAAGGATGCTGAGGAATAATGTTAGAGCTTCTTCCCTTAGATATGGTTGCTGTGCTAGGAGCTACCTTACCCCAGCACCTCTTCCTAAACTACCTTAGCAAGACTGCTTTGCATGTTGACTGGGGGAGGGGTAATCCAGTGTGCAGCTGTCATGGGCGAGTGATGAATCACTGTCCCGTCATTTGGCTGCCTTCCACATGACATGGGCAGGAGGGGGATAGACCTGCTGGAGGAAACAACAGTTGAGGCTTCAATTTAAAGACAATATGTCTTTCACTGCAGCAGTACCCCCCTCCTTTTCTTTTGGTTAAAAGACAGCATTACCATCCCCAGGAAGATTTCTTTGTTTAGTTAGATTAAGACCTGACATGAATGTAGAATAACAGAGGCTCCTATTTGTGTCCCTGGTTTGCAGGTGCAAAAATCCCAAACCAGTTCAGATGTTGCTGTTTCATCCATTCGCAGGTAAGGATAAAATCAAGCTGGCCTGTATGTACAAAGAGTTTCTTAGTAGAACTTAAAGGCGGGGGGGGGGGCTTCACATGGCATTTGAATAAAATTTGGGGGTTTTATGTTGTTAATTTTAATCTGGAGAATATTCTTTTGGTACCTCAAGAAGTAATTTCAATATATACCGTATCTGTGGATAGGTGATTGTTTGTAGTATTAAAATCTTTAACACTTAAAATTATTGCCTTGTTTCAGTTTGGTAATAAGAGTAACATGACACTTGTATTTAATATAGAAATTTCCCATATATAGAATATAGAAATTAATATAGAAATTTTAAGATCAAGCATTGATACCAGGAACATTGTTGCATGCAAGCAATATCACTGTGGAAATACATATTTATGTTTGAAAACATGCAGTGGAATTCTCTCTATGTTCGCTTTGTAATTATTTACACTGAGATTAGTGGGATTACTCTGGAGTATGCACGTACAACTTTGTCGACGTAGTCCTGCTCCTCTGATGGACTCCAAATAACTATAAAAACCACATAATTTCACCACAAATATGAAGAAAGCAAGGTTTATTAATATTTTTGAAAACTTTAAGCTTAATACAAGCTGAGTCTCCTTTCCATGAGAATGAATCAAGTGTTCTAAAACTATTTGTTTGTGTGAACATCCCTCTCATTCTAGAGTAAGTGATTTGAGTGTTGTCTTTTATTTTATGCATATATTCTGTTTATGAAAAGCAAATCGAAGTTGAGTATTATGAAATGATTAGTGTGAGGAAGACTCTTAATGTTTGGTTTAAGCAGTATTAAAAGATACAGCAGAGGGAGTTATGTGCCATCAGATATTGACAACTTTGCACTTATTCTCAGTTGTTCTTGTTTCATTTTGTTTAAGTGACAGTTCAAGTACTGCAAAGTTGCTAAGGCAGACTAATGCCTGTATGGATTCATTGTATATTGGCCTTATCCCTTTTCAATTGGGCATACTTTATGTAATCCACAAAGCAAACATGAGAGCAGACATAATAATGTTTTAATGCTACAGAGGAACAATTAAGTAGTTTGCCAGAGTAAACACATACATCAGGAATATCTCATTCCTTGTCAGTAGACTGTGGGTTCAACTGTTGCTTCAAGTGTTTTATTTGGTTTGGAGGCCCATTAAATTGTAATTGGGTGGTAAATTATATGCAATCAAACAGTGTTACTATATTGCATTTGGGATTTTTTTCAAATGAAATTTTAATTTTTTCCCAGATACATGCCTTATAAAATATATTAATATACTAAGATTACCAGGTACTATAGGCTATATTTCAGAGGAAGGAACTAGCAAAATCACCTCTGAGTATTCCTTGCCTAAGAAAACCCTATGAATCAATGGGGTCACCATAAGTCGACAGGTGACTTGAAGGCACATACGCACAGACAACTTATCAAAGTATTTTTATTTAGTTAGAGGAAAAACTAGGCAGATGAGGGTTGTAGTCATGTAGATGAAATACTAAAATAAATGCTTCCGATGAAATGTGGAAGAGCATGGCTTATTCTTTCAGAGTCAGACTTGAATACATAGATCAAATTTGCTTTTTTTTAAAGGTCTATGGAAATGCAGGATCTAGCCAGCCCTCATAGCCGTCTAAGTGGTAGTAGTGAATCTCCTAATGGTCCGAAACTTGATAATTCTCATATAAATAATAATTCCATGACACCCAATGGCACAGAAGGTGAGTTCTGTTTCATCTTTTCATACAGTTAACTGATGATTTAACATAAACCATTTTTATTGATGTACTGAAGACATGTCAGGGCTGTACTACTTAAGACTGAAGGAAGAAGCTCACATGTCAAAATGTTTCTCCATCAACAGAAGCATCTCCTGGATATAGACAAAGAGGCATTGCATAGAGAAGTTAGGCTAGTCCCATCCTTCCTGTCTGCTAGATTTCTTTCCAGGGGATTTGTTTCTATGGAAGTGCTTTCTCTGGAATCTTGAAATGCTATTTTCTGACACTTGAGTGGATCACTGTGAAATATTCCAGCTAAAATTTTGCTGCTCTGTAGATTTCTACGTGCAGTCCTTTTTTGTCTACTTAACCATAAGCTCCACTTGCTTCAAAGTAACTATGTATAAGTTTGTAACTTTAATGCAATATGGGGTTAAAGATCGATCAGAAAGATTTGTAGAATTGCAGAAGCTGACTTTCTTCAGAATGACTACGTCTTCAGAACTCTAGTCTTATTTGTTTTATCCTGTGCTTCTACTTTCCTTTATTAATTTGGTAGTAGGATCGTGGCATGTGCGTATAAAGAAATGTAGACAAATAATGTGTTTATATCTCTCTGAAAGGTAGTTTAGTAGTGAAAAGTCTTGAGAGCTACAATGTGACAATGCAGGTGTTACGCACACAGAATGCTGTGGGAGACAGGGAAATTCTACAGGTGTAACTTGATTGAACTGAACAGTGTATAGAGTCCAGGTAGCAGTGTACTGATGAATGTTAAAATATAGAACATTTAACACAGTTTGCTTTTAAAACTAGTTTATATAATGCCATTTTACCTTTGCTTTCTTAGAAAATATTGTATATTAAAAACATCACAGTCCTTGTTAAACTTGGGTATGGATTGCATTCTTCTAAGAGAACATTTATTATACAAATTTCTATTCACCTACCGCACCCATGCCTCTTATACAGAACATCTCTGCTATTATCTTCAATAAAAACTACTCAGATAGTGTCTGGGATATCAGATTAATCTTTGTTGGAACTTTTATCCATTATTCTCTCTAAATTTATCAGAGCCGTGTTTCTTTGCTTAGTCTGAAATGCTGTTCTAACTGCCCTAAGTTTTTCCTTAGTTTCTCTAAACTAAGTTAAATATGTTAAGTCAACATCTAATCAATATTAATGATTGGGCACTACCGTTGTTCGGATAAGGTGATTTGATTGACGTCGGAGTCCTATGCATACTTAACAATAAGCCCCTCTGAACACAGTGCAGCTTTCTTGTGAGATTTCTATGTTTTGTTAGCTGTAAACACACTTAAGCATTTGGTTCTGTGAATTAACTTCTGGTTTTAAAATTAAAATCTAAACATACTGACTCATCCAATTGAAATCCAGAAAATTTACCCTTGCTGCTAAGCAAACTTATGTGGAAGTTAAGTTCTGTTGACTTTAATGTAACAATTCAAAATAAGTGGGTATAAGACCACAAAGGTTTTGTCTTTAAATATTAATTTTTGAAGTAAAAATTGTCTGTTGTGATCTTGAGTATCCTGTGAGAAGTTTCTAGCATTTTATTTTCTCTGCAATTATTCTTTAGGTGTCATGACTTTGCTCAGCATTGCAGATTGGTTGTTAAAAACTAGTATGTAGACCACTGCAGGTTTGTGTAGCTATGGTGAATGCACATTTGTTAGCATGCATTTTAAGATTTTGAAAAATAGTAAAACTTTTTGACTCTAATTGTCTCTAATCAAAAGTGGTACATGCTGTGAGTTATCTTCAGTGAAAAATATTTTTTTAAAAGAAAAATACTAGCAAATAATCCAGATGTAAATCAGTTGTGTAGGGATGTATTTGTATTAATCACTGAATACAATGTAAGCTGTCTCTTTAAATTAAAATTGTTCTTTACTGAGACAGTTACATATCTTTTTGTTTAATTTTTTTTCTAAGTGTAGGATTTAGAAGGTATTTTAGATCTAGGAAAACAGCTATATAGGAGTAATATTTTTTAAAGGATAAACTACTAAGAAGATAACTTACTTCAATAATAGGATAGTTTGTATTTTGGGAGGTGCTGTCAATGTTCCTATCTGCTTCACTTAAAATCAGAATGTGTAACTTGTTTGTGCTTTGCACGTGAAATAAAAATATGTAATAAAGTAGTCCAGTGGTCAGCATTTGATATCCACAGAATGGTCCAGATTCTTATATAGCTTCATCACTCTGCCATAGCAGAGTGTTAATTATGTTAAAGCATAAATGAAATAGGCCTTTTAGTTTGCATGGGGATTCTTTTTGCATGCCAAGAAGATGCTTCTAAAGCAAAGTTAAGTTTTGTCTCATTATTGAATATTCCTCCAGAAAACTCTATACAGTACTTTGCAGGCCAAACTTATATCATCAAGTTAAAAAAAAAAGGTACAAAAACTAAACAGGCCTGTTCCAAACGCAAATTCTTTAATTCCTTTGAAATGTGCTGCAGAAGGATGTAGCTAATAGATACCTGTATGTCAGAGGCTAATATAATTCACTTCACACTTAGTGGTTAATTTTTATGGAAAGGAATGGGGATTTAGATGGCTGACAGAATAATCTGTGTATGCTATAGCTTAGCTTCCAATAGTCTCAACCCAACCAGGAAACGGTGCCTTCTCCTTTGCATTCCCACTTTTTCATTTGTTTTTAAGGAGTCCCAGATTTCCCTCCACTTCATTTCTCCCCTTGAACAGTCAACTTAGCAGCTGACAAATAGTTTGCACTCAGTTGCCTTCCGCCTGCAGATGAGAGGAGTGCAAGATGTGCTCATCTGTTGGAGCTTTGGAATGAGCTTATGTGACCCCCCCTTCCTTCCTTTCTTCCTTTCTTTCTTTCTTTCTTTCTTTCTTTCTTTCTTTCTTTCTTTCTGGTAAGCAGACTGCTGAAGATGAGCTTTCCTTGACGGGATTCTCCTTTATCAAATATTGGGAGATAATGTTACTTTGTCTACTTTTTAGACTTTGTCTAATTTTTTAGACACTTTTTTAAGATAGGACTTTTTTTTTGAGAACAATGTTCCATTTATGTTAATGCAATCATACACAGAGTTTCTGTGGGTTCAGTGGGGCTTACTCTTTGGTAAGTATGTATAGGAAACATATGGAAGGCTATTAGAATGTATGAACTTCTCTATGAAAGGCAAGCTTTTTTTTTAGCTATATTTTTCTTAGCCAATTTTGTACATTATTTTCCCTGCCTCCCCCCCCCCCCGTTATCCTAACAACAATCTTTTCAGGTAGGTTAGGCTGATGAGCTACTACTTGAGTGTTATGTTATTAGGGAAGCTGGGTTTTGACCTGCTCTATAATGTGGATTGGGCAGAGCAGTTGGGCTGTCAACACAGAGTTCAGTTAGTGACTATGGATTTGATAGAAAGCTGTAATTTGGAGTGTACTTTTTGATTTTGTTGTTGTTGTGAGTCTTCAAATTGTTTTGGACGGTGACTCTATCATGGAGTTACCATAGTGTATTTATGTACTGTTATATTCTTTTATCCTTACTGCATGCTCACATATACATACAGAGAGTATTTCTTGATTTGGGTTTCCAACTTTTTAAGTCTTTCCTGAACTCAGCACATAAATTCTAGAGTTTCTGTACTTAAAATAGTAGTTTTATTCTCCTCATTAATAAATTTCACCCTCCTGTTACAGGCCACACACACTCTTTTGACCACACTCGGATATTGCTTGGTCACTCATGTATTGGTTTTCATTGTTGAAATGTTAGAGAGTGTGATAGTATTTATTCCTGCAGCATTAATACAATGTTGAAGGTGCAATGCTATGAACACATTTGCTGGCAAGCCTCATTGAACTCAGTGGGGCTTACTTCTGTGCAGACTTCTATAGGATTGCACAGTGAATTACATTATCTGAATATCTTGTGGTAATGTGTAGACAAATTTTATTTGTTACCACAGTCCTAAACATGTTCACTCAGGAAGAAGTTCCAGTCAGTTTGACAGGACTTTGAAAGGATTTACTTTCATGTTCAACATATCTGAGAATGGACTTCATTCTTAAATTGTTTTCGTGGATTTCATGGTGAATTTAATTGAGATATAACCATTAATGGCCAGTTTGTGGTTTATAACATCACGTTGTAGCAATTCTCACCTCTGTGTTTCCCAAATTTTTATTAGGAAAAGGACACAGTATGCTTGTAGTGTATGATTTTTTCATCCCCCCCCCCTAATCTCTGCCCTGAGCAAGGTTGAAAAACATTGCTTACATCTGAAATGCATGGAATAAGGAGAGCTAAAATTTAAGTCACTTTTGACAGAACTACTGTTATAGATGATGGTTGAAGATACAAAAATAATAATGTAAGATTGAGTGTCATGACTGGCAGAAGAAGCTTTGACTATTCAGGCAGATAGCGGACTTTTTAGCAAAGCATTTCATTACAGAAGTGAGGTTGTTCATGAGGAAAGGCTAAGACTGGTAGTATGGATAAGGATAAGATTGGTAGTATGCCTTGTGTAAGATGTGGATACTGAGCGGAGTAAGCAAGCTGACCCTTGAATCACACAGCTGATGCTATGAAGTGGCATTTTAGGGGGAAGGTGACTACCAGTGTGAACAAAGAAGAGCCACGTTTAGATTGCCTTAATCATTGCCTAGTGTGTGTGTGCGTATTTCTACACTGTGTGCAGTAAACATTTCAGATAGCTAAAATACTGAAGTAGACTAGTTCATGTAAGTTCTTCTTGACTTAATGTGGTAGAAAATGGATAATGGATATGTTCAGGGATATTCCACAACTATATAATAATAGAGCTGGAAGAGACCACATGGGCCATCAAGTCCAACCCCCAGCCATGCAGGAATACACCATCAAAGCACTCCTGACAGATGGCCGTCAGGAGTTATATATGCTGTTATGGGAGATGATCTAGATTTTGAGGATATACTGTTCAGTTCTTTTGACTTAACAGAAGTGGTTAATGGTATGTGTGGTTGAGTATGTAGCTATGAAGGGTATTAATTAAGTTGTTATATGCTTTCAGGTTGATTGTGACATACGGCAACCTTAAGGTGAACTTATAATTGGCTTTTCTTGACAAGATTAGTTCAAGCTGAGAGAGTGTGACTTGCCCATGTTCATCCAATGGTTTTCCATGGTTGAGCAGGGATATGAACCCTGGTCTCATAGAGTCCTAATCTAGTGCTCAAAATCCTCCACAACTGTGGATTTTAATAATTATTTGATGATCTAGATTTAGTAGGTATACTTTCTCATTGTATTTCTTCCTTTTATTGGGCACCTAAGAAATATTGTGAATCTTATATTAATAACAGATACTTTTTACAGGCAGAGTAGAATGTACTCGGTCACAGAGCATATGTATTCTCATCAGCAACAGCTAACTATAGCTTAACCAGATAAGCCCATTTTGTGAAGGGCAGGGAACTGGTGCTAGAAGACTTACTGGAGTTGAGAACTTAACACAAGGAAAATACTGTTTGAGTATCAATGGATCTGCAGAATGTTATGTGGGAGAAAGCATGTCTTGCTGACAGCTATGGAAGGACTCTTTTTGGACAGAAAGTAGTTTGGGTAGTGGAATGGTAGCATTTTCAGAGCACTGACATTTTGATATTAAACACTTTGGATGTGATCCAAGAACTACGCAGGAAGCTTCTGTGCATGAAACTGAAACTTTTGTCTCCCACTGAACCATTAACTATTGTTCAAAACATCTTTTTTGAGAAAGGGATTCTCTGGGGTTGCTTCCAGTGCAGAGTATAATGGGAACTGAAACTATCAAAGTTCTTGTTTGTTTTTGTACTTCTCACCTTGTTTAAATTGGAAAAACACAACCTGGAAGCCATTTTGCTATGAAGCACAGGCCGTACATGTACAAAGTATGCTAAGCAAAGATTTCTTTCAGTTTGAATGGAACCTGGTTTACTTTCCCCAAATGAGTGGTTTTATATTCGAAACATGCAAACCTTAATTTTTTTTTTCCTGATGTTTAATTGTCCAATGGAGCATGATTTCCTGAAATTATTAGTGCAGTGTTTGGTAATACTGTTTATGCCTATAATAAAACTATAGCACTTTGAAAGCATAACTTGGTATTATAATACCTGAAAATGAATCACAAGACTGATAGTGTTACAGCAACATAAAGAAGATATAGAGATAGCAAACAATTTTGAAATTGTTTCCTTGTAAGAAATTCAACCACTGTTGACAAAAAAAATAGCAAAATTTGGAAGAAATCTTATATCTTATAGGAAAGTACTGAAAACAAAGTGTTACTTGCCTGCCTTTCCTTCTTTCTTTTTTTCTTTCCTGCTTATGTCCCAAATTTGACATACAAGAATCTTTTCTGATTATATGCAGGGAATTAACATAACTATGCTACTCTTTCTTTTTTTCCAGATCAAATGTAATAGGGAAATCCTTTTAGAAGAAGTGAACACTGGATAATAAATCTCATACCTAGTTCTACAATAGGATTAAATTAAACAGTGGTTTACATGAGCGTAAAAATCTGTGTAGAAAGTACAATGTGTTTGAGCAAACAGCTATTGTTAGTACTTCAATAGTTTATGGGCCTATTTTAGTTAGAATTGCTAAAAATACAGCATATTGCTGTCTCAACCATTGTCTCAACTGAATGATTGCCTCAACTACTCAACGTTACTATAAAATTACCAATAAGAGAACAATTCAACGATTCATTATCAAGCTGTAAAAAATACTTGTGCTAGTATGAAACATCCTGAAATGAATGTGGTCTGTTCCAGAGAAGCAATAGGATCATCAGAAGGCTGTGTTTGTGATTCACAAGGCTTTTATGCTGAGTGGTCCTGTTGTGGTTAGAGACAGTATTCCACAATAAGTGTTTAGGCTGATACTGCATTTAGAAACCTTAACTCATCTATATTCAGTGGTCTTGTCATCTCATACTAATGGATGATGCATCTAGCTCCTTCCCCCACCATCAGACACCATACCAATAAGAGCTTTTCTTTCTAATGTTATTTGCAACATGGGAGAGGGGATAATTTTTCAGAATTTCAGCAGGAAAGGAATTAAAAGAAGGTTAAACTGGTATTTCCATATTTGCATATTTACCTGGCTTAAGGTCCCATGTGCTATGTTTTTATTTATTGATTGATTTTAAATCTTGACATCATTGCTGTCATTATTGATGGGGGGTGGGGAAGCATTTAGCTGTGTTAGCCTGAGTCTGTTGTGGACTACCACGAGAGTCTTTGTTGTCATGGCTATTTATGCATTTAATGCCACATAAAGAGAGGCCCTTAGATCACAAAGTAAAAATAAGCAATTAAAATAATCAACTCAGATCAAACCACCTATGTTAGTCACTGAGATATTTCCTGAACAAAAGATCATGGTAACTCATGGCTGAAACATTTTTATGTACAATTAAGTAGAACGTTTACATTAACTGGGGCACAATAGAAAATCTGACTACAGAAATAAAACTCTCTTTCCTCTACAAAAAGAAAATCTCCTCTCTCATGTTCACCCACCTCTGTATTTCTGATATCCCTTGATTGTCTCAATGCACTCTGCAGTTCCAAAAAGCATGGAGAAAGAAAAGGGAAGGACATTGCTTCTCTTCCTAGGTCTAGCTTGCTGACCCAAATGACTCAGAACACAACTCCCTGGGAAATGTGCTCATGCTACAGTAGTTGATGAGGAAAAGACATTTCCAAAGGGGCACTTCAGAACTGTATGACCTCGCAATGTCCCAGGCAGAATTGAGATAGACCTTGCCTGTTCCCTTGGCATGCTAGTGACTATAAGTTGTAATTTAAAGTATTTGAAAGAGAGGGAAAATTATTTTCTTGCTTGTATTAAAATCTG
Source organism: Ctenosaura bakeri (assembly GCA_948474755.1). NCBI lineage: Eukaryota > Metazoa > Chordata > Lepidosauria > Squamata > Iguanidae > Ctenosaura > Ctenosaura bakeri. Next base: position 121,484 of record CAOLHI010001572.1, on the reverse strand, counting down.
GTCCAGAGAAGAATTGGGGGTCCATACTATATGTTTGGTGGTGAACCTTGTAGTAAGTATTACATCTTATTTACAATTCATACTTCTAGATCATTGATGAATGAGCTTACTGATATCACTGCTGAAGGCATATTTTGCTAAACTGCAGTCATATCCATGCTTAGAACTGGGGAGTAAGATTTCTTGTGTGAAGTAGGTACAATTGCCAGATGAAAAACAGAACAAGGCTGTTGTAGCTTTAACAGTTTTGGAGAAGGGGGAATTTCAGCAGATGTTGTTTGTCATGCAAAGCCGTTAAAGGTACAGGAACTCTTTCCTACTTTTTACCTGGCAACCGTAGGAATGACAAACTTAGGGATTGTACTATAAGCATCTAGAATGTTTTAAGCAAAAGATTGTAAATAGTGGGCACAATGATATGGAAAGTCCATACTGATTGCTTGACAAGGTCATAAATATTGATACTTTACCACAAAAATAAGCCAAAGTAAGTGACTTATTTTGTTAGAGTTACAAGATTCCAGTCAATAATTTTGGTTTTTTTCCCAATTTTCATTTTAAATCATGTTGTTTTTCTAAAAAAGTGAGGATATATAATTTTGTATTATTAAAAAAACTTTAAATTTTAGTCAAAATCAGTGATATTTATGTAGCTTGCTAGCCTCATTTATTTCTGTGTTATTAAATATTGTAGACTCAAGAGAGCTGTTAAATGCTCATGGTTAGTACCCAACTGACTTATGTGTGGTTGCTATTTTCTGTTCTTATTTAGTGAGGTTCAACAGTCTTTGCCTTTTCCCCCTTCTTGGCCACCAGAAAAAAATGCTTACAATATGGGTGGATGTTTATTTTGTCATAAATTAATATATCTGTTTTGTTGCCCAGAAACTTAGATTTAAAAAATCTTTTTTTGGTTTTCCTTTAGAATTTCAATTACTCCTGAGTACTGTTTCTAATTTTTAAAAACAACTTTTCCTTTTGCTACATGTGGTTTGTCATGTAGCTCATAAGAAACCATGACAGACATTTCACTTCTCATCCTATTCTAGCTATGGGTTTACAACCAGGCACTGATCTTGGGGAAGAAGGTACACTGGCCTACATGTGGCAATCACTGAATGAGATTGTGTGAGACTGACCTCTGCCCCACTAGTTCTGATAGGCGTCAGATACACTGATGCCAGCATTTATACATGCCATTGATTTTCAGCACAGAAAATAGTTTAATTTAAATATTAAATGTTCAATTTAAATATATTAGAATACAACCCCAGATGTAATTTCTGAAATTGTTAGCAAAGGCCATTATTACTCCAAAGTAAAAACTCAGCTACTTGCCATTTCCCTTTGTATGTCTGGTCTCCCAGGTTTTCAGGCATCCTGGTCTCCAACAAACTATTTGGTTTGTGGATTTGAAAGATTTGGTTTGCCTATTTTAGCACAGGGATTTGGATTTGCCAATCTCGAATCCTTGGTGAGGATTTGAGGATTCGCAGATTTGGTTGGCCCATCCCTAATATAAATATAATAAATAAATGAATGAATCTTTTGCATGAGGAAAACCTCTGATTTGTCTCTTATGGTTTGTGAAGGCGCAAGTTTTAGACATTAGTTTTGAAAAACTATGGATGTATGCCAGATGTATAGCAAGACATATTATTAGTAGAGAAAAAGCATGTACACAGCTGGAGTTGTTTTAAATCTGGATAGAGCACAATGACAAGCATAAAATGACACACAACTGTGACAATGAAAATGTCATTTCCATAAAACAGCCAAGAGAATTGATTTATCACAGCAGAGAAGATACAAATGAAACAAGAGGTTGCTTGGTCAGAGGCCTGATAATGTAATACATGGTAACTGTGAGAATTTCGTTGGAGTACATAGGTGACAACCAAATACTTTCTGTACATGTGCCTACAAGGCAGCTGGCTCTAGAGCTGATGTATTTTAACAGTAGTGAGAGTTCAGTGAGAGTAGAGTTATCACTGAATAAACCTCTACATATTCTCATACAACTTAGCTGGTTTCAAATGCCTGGTTTCTGGAATGTTCAATGAACATGTCCACAGTCTTGTTTAATTATCTGAGCCAGTTACTTTTCAGGAACATTGCACTCATAACAGCAGTTATGAGCAGGACAAATTTGTGTGCTAAAGCAGGCTAATATGGCTTTAACTGTGCATCTTCCAGTTGATTATGGTTTGAGTTCAGTATGACAGTTATCTATGTAAATATTAATTTTTTAAGGAAGTTATTGTACTTTATTATGGAGCATTATTCCCTTAGGTAACTAGTAGATTCTGGAGTTTCATATAATGAATATTTCTGGCTGCATTCAGGAGATCATATCTTGGACTTATTCTACAGTAAGCATGCATGGTCCTGAACTGGATTGTGGCCAACACAAGTTGAAGGGAAACATTTTATCTTTCTGTCCCCAGTCACTGTCCTGAAATTTGCCCTGCCCTAAGTGGCAGTTAGGGCCCTTGCCATTATGCTCCAGTGCAGTCTCTTTTTCCTTTAACTGCTGCACCTGTGTGTTGTGTGTGTGGGGGGTGGTGGTGGTGGTGGAAGAAAGTGTCCTAAAACTTTCCTGTTTTGCATGTGTGCTGAACTTGGTATGGATCAGAACTTTGAGGACTTACCTTAAAGCAGGAGTGGACAACATCTAAATGTCCAGGGGCCATTTTTCTCCTTGAGCTTTGCAATAGTTGTACATTTTGCATGGAGTTTATTGGAAAAGGAAGTTTGTAGGAAAAAAAAGCCTTATATAGAAAGACAGTGTAGGAGAAATGCTGTTAAGATGGGACCAAATTTCTGATGTACTTTGAGCAGAGCTTCTAACTACTTAAATAGTTGGATTTTTATAATGTGGTAGAAGTGGTTCTATATACAATCATGGCATTCTGAGGCATTTGCTTTCAGGGCAGAGAATGTTTCTTGAAGCAGTATTTTTCATGACTATGATGTCTTCCTGTCCTGAGCTTGATCCTGCTTGGAGAACTTGTACTTTTCCAATCTTGAGGTTTCCAAACTCTTACTTGTATACAGGTATACCTCAGTTAACAAAGTAGATGTGTTCCCAGGCATTACTTCTTGAACAGAAAATTTAGTGCCAGAGGCTGAAAGGACACAGAAAGAACAGGGATAGGTCCTACACCATAAAAGAGAAGAACAGTTTGAGCTGTTTCAGCAAACATTCCATTCAAAACTAATACGGATATGTGAAATGAAAGAACCAGGTCAGGTAAGCTTCACAGAAGTAAGCAAATACATTTTGAATCTTTTGGAGACCACTTGAAATCTTCTTCTGAAATGTATCCAGGGATTTTTTTTCTTTCACCAGCCTCCATTTTTTCTTATAATATCCAGTTTTGGCACAGCTGGTGAGGCAGCCTACTCCACTTTCCTGGTTTCTCTCCATTTTGCTGTTCACACATGCTCAATAATGTATTCTGGAGGGCTGTTACATTTTATTTCCCTGTTCTAGGTAGGTGCACTCAGCTGCAGTGGCTAGGGCAGAATTCTATTCTTTCCCTGCTCTAGGTTTGTTGCATTATTTATGCCATACATGCAGCTGCAACCCAGAAGTGAATGTCAATGTTTGTCCAATGTTCTTTTTATCATTCTCCCAATGCCAATTCTGATAAAAACAAACAAAACTAGACAGATTTCCAGCTAGACAGAGGATGAGGATGAAAGGAGAGAAGCTGGGAAGGCATAAAAAGGCTTTGTAAAAAGAAGCTTCTTTGTCAAATGCTTTGTTAACTGAGATATGCCTGTACAGTAAAATGTTGTATATGCATCCTGCTACATGAAGCAAATAAAGCATATTATGTTATATGTACTGAATAACTAGAAGATAGTACTTTTATAGCATGGCTGCTGCTATACATATCCAGTTGTCTGTGGTGGCTTTTGCCATGTTGTAGGATATTGTTGTATGACGCCTTCCTAAAAACAAGGAAGAACATAATAGTTTAGACTTAGTTTAATGTTTGCACACTTTGGTCAAGAAAATATTGTGTTGTGATCTTATTTCCAGGAACTGTTAAGCCCAAACTTGCATGTATTGGGACCTTGCATATTCTACAACCTGTCCTATTGAAAGCATTGTAAGAGATATATCTGACTGGGTTTGTGCAAAGTAGGGCACAGACTGGGAGTTGGCAGGTCAGTTTTGGTTATTCTGGATCCCTTGTGAGCTGCAGCATAACTGGCGGTAGTGACTGGAATCAATATTCTGAGTGTGCACATCTGGTTGCATTTGAAGTATTTTTGTAGACATTTTGGATATTTTGGAGGGGGCATCCTGAGATGTCTTTGGGGGAAAAAATTCTCCTCCCTGAGGTTCTTTTGGCTGAAAAAATATATGTTTTCAGTTAAGAAGATGATCCCTGGGGCTATCATAGGCCATATGGGTACTCCCAAAAATCTGTATGCTGTGTGTGGGCTCTACGATTCCCATGTGTGGGGTAATGGATGTTTTACATCAAAGTGCCTGAGTCACACTATAAAGTGCAGAGTTTTTCTATTGCTAGAACTGAATGAAACAGTCTTTCTCCCAGAGAATGGAAATGTGCATTTTCACTGCAAAGGAAACTTTAAATTAGGAAACATGTATTGATTGAGGATAGGTATGATTGGTATTACAGTATTTAAATTATAGAAAGGGGCTTCAAGATGGCTTTGAAATTATGATGCTGTTTATTTATTTAGTGACCAAGGATTGTTTTGGGCAGTTAAAGTATCTACTATGAACTTTGATATTTTTGTTTCTTTGATTTTTTAGAATTTCTTTTTAAATTTAATGCCTGTAGAGTTCTCATCTCTCATATCAGTCTTCCATGTTCAGGGTTGTAGTCCAAAACATCTGAAGAGCATCAAGTTAGGGAAGATTGTCCTGAATATTTATTATTTATTTATTTATTTTGTTTTAAAAGTTTCAAGTCTGAACTCTACCCAGTCGCACCCAGCTTACTCTTCAAATTTCTGGAATCTATTTGGGGGGGGGGATTCCCTTTTACTTGTGTATGAATGTATATAATTTAGATTCAGTGTAGAGGTTCTCCTACTACGTATGTTTTAACTCTTTATTTTTAAATTTACATACACTATTATATGCTGCAAAATAACAAAGATACCCTATTAAATGTAAAAGTTAAAGTCATAAAGTACGAAAGAGTAAACCATAAAAATCAGTTTTAAAAAATCAGAATAAACCCAGCCAGTGAATAAGACCAGAAATAAGCCATCATCAAGGAGAAGATATAAAAAGTTCTTCTCATATTTAAGATTTAAAAGGAGGGAGGATAAATAGTCATAATGTGGTGGTTAAAAAGAACAGAGCATATGTGCCAGGCAGACTTTTCTGGGAAGGATATTTTATAACTAGTTTCCTAAATCACTTTCTATAGTAATTGCATTTCATTTGGAACAAGTATGTGGGACAAGATCCTTGGAAAACAATCTTAGATTCTTGGTGGCATATGTGTAAGGATGGGGTCTTTTAGCCATTCTAAAAGAATGAAACATTAAAGATTTGGGTATCTGTAGTCTGGAATGGGGGGATTCTACCACTGAATTGGTGGAGGTGGTCTTCTGCTCTGGTCATGGCCATTGGTGCATTAAAATTAAACATTTGCACTGTCAGTTTGGCCAGAAGTGAGCTTCAGTCAATTCAGAGGCAATACAAGGTATAATATGATTGCATCATCTGTTTCTTGTTTATAATCTTTCTGCCCCAGTTTGAACAAGCTGAAATTTATGGAACACTTTCAAACTGCATTTGTAGCATATTGCTGTAATCCACATGAGACTTTACAAAACATGGATAGCTATAGGAAGGCAGTCTTTGTTTAGATAAGAGTTTTGATAGATTTCTACCACAAAAGAAGCATTCATAGTAAGTAAGCAAGCCATTGTATTCTACACTAACATCTGGGGGGGGGGTAATATATAGCACAAAGTTACATTTTTTGAAATTCTGGAACACATTATCACAGCACTTTAATAAAATATTTTTAATGTGCAGTATTAACAATATCTGCAATATTTTGCACACACAAACCAGACTACACTTAGGAGAAGGGCCAATGCTTTGTCACAAAGTACTTGTTTTGCATGCAAAAGGGTCAGGATCTAATTCTTGGAATCTCCAGATCAAATTATGAAAGATTTTTATATGAACCTGTAGAAAATTGTTTCTAATTAGTGCATACTGAAGTAGATGAATCAGTGGTCAGATTCAGATCTATTAGCTGAATAAATTCAGCAATATCAGCAAGAAGTGCAAAGTCTACAAAGTTCAAGATGCCTCCAAAATGCATTGCTTGGGAGAAGGAATATAAGTGAGAGTAATATTGGTGTATATGACAAACACATGGACAAACAACTGATCTCTAGGTGCAAGAGTGGGAATCAGTCTCCCTGGTCTTGTTGGATTGCATCTTCCAACATTCATCATTAGCTATACTGCTTAGGACTGATGGGAACTCTAGTTCAGCAGCATCTGGAAGGACCCATGATTCCCACTTCCAAGTTATGGTATTACATGACATCCTGAATATTTTACAGATCAGACCAAAAAGGTTAGATGAGATTATGAATGTAGACAAAATTGTGGAATTGGTTTGGTTCATTAATATTAGCCAGAGTTGCAATATTTGATACGGTATCTTAGGTCAAAGTTTCTAAGTCAGTGTCCATGTATCATTTAAGGGATTTATGGCCTTCAAGGGATTTGTGAATTAGATACAAAAAGATTTTTCTCCTTTAACTTTCCTTCTCATATAATTGAAAGTTATGTTTAAATCAATTTTTTTCCTAGGGAAGTGGTGTATAGCTTTTCAGATTAGAAGGGTGTCCCCCCAAAAGTTAAGAACCATTATCTTGCATACAGTAAACTGATATTTAACGAAATATTAATACATAGCTTTGATGTGTCTTTCATTCATTTTGGACAGATGCATATATTGTTGTGTATCTGTTCAAAAATGTTGATAAACTGTCCAAGAAGTTTGTCTTGGGTTTTATGAGAAGCTGCATTCATATATGATCTGAACAGATAGTATCTATATATGTGTTGAGCATGCATTTGTTTACAAGTGCTAGTATACACAGAGCATTTTATTTATATTTTTAGTTAAAACAGAGCCAATGAGCAGCAGTGAGATTGCTACTACAACAGCAGACGGGTCTTTAGACACTTTCTCAGGATCAGGTAAGGAAGAAATTCGGGTATTTTCACTATGTCTAAATGGACTTGTTGTTGTGTGTCAACTTGTTTCCAAGTTATGGTGACCTTAAGGCAAATCTATCACAGGATTTTCTGGAGCTGAGAGTTGTGATGTGCCCAAAGTCACCTTAGTTGGAAAAAATATTATGTGTGTCTTTTGATTTTCCTGGTTTTTGTATTCCCTTTATTGGTGGCTGCTGTGCCACCTGTTAACTACAATATCCCAGTCACCCACACATGTATATAATAAAATGTCCACTGAAGGAACACTGCAGTTGATGAAATGGGTTACATCCCACAAAACTTTCACTGAATATAAAAGAAATTCTTGACATTTAAGGTGCCATAAAACTTTTTGCTGTTTTCCTTATACAAGAGACTAACATGCTCCCCAATCATTAAAAGTTCTTTCAATTTCCACACAAATCAACATATATATTTTTTTAAAAAAATATTTTTATTTCTTTTATTTTATTAAGATATTTTTATGCCTCCTTATATGATGGGATGTGATGGCATAAAAGTAAGATCAGTGTAAACAATTTTAAACTTTAGAATTTAAAGTCATAAAAATAATTTAAACAGACTAAAAACGTATTAATTTTAACAAGGTAAAACAGCTTAAAATTATAGCATTTTAAAAAACATACACACGTACATTCTGCAATTCTTTCCTCAAATAAGGTCCTATTTCTACTAGTATTTGCTAATTCCTTTTTAAAGGCAGTCATATTCCCAGTCCCCACACCCTTTTTTGGTATATATAAAATTATTCAACTTTAACTTTGTATAAATTTCATTTTTGGTTCCTACAGTAATGAGAACCTTTGTACCTTCAGGCTTCTTTATTTGAGTGACAAATATACATCAGAGAACTATGTTAAAAAATCAAAATTACACACATAAATTTTAAAAATTGAATATTAACAATTACATTTTTATTAATTTTATTCATTCAGACATTTTTTAAAATATATATTTTTTAAAAAAATTATAAACCTACTTCAAGTATTACATCAGGAAGGTTTTATTAAAATTTATTTCATGGCTAATTGCTATATAACATTTTCCATAGTAAAACTTATGTTGCAGAATTCCATTTTTTTCCCTAGAGAGAAATGCTATGTTTGAATTTAACATGTGAATGTGTTTTCAAAGTAGCCCCACTACCCTAAAAATAGTCTATCTATGTTTACCTTTAGAATCTGAATACAGGTCCAGTGTCATTTTTAAAAGTCTGGCTCAAAATATCCAATAACAAATCCTCTTTTTAATTCCTTTAGTGTTTTGGATGCTTTCCTACATTACAGTGGTAGAATACTTGCTTTTCATGTAGAAAGATACCTGTTTAATCTCTGACATCTTTAATCAGGATGGGAAGAGACCTATCTGAAACCTTGGAAGCCAATCCTAGGCAGTATAGCCCAGGAGTTGGGTTAGCTGGTTCACATTCATATATGCCACTTGTTATTACCATGGACCTAAACAGCTATTTGATTGTGGCTGTAGTCCATTGAGGGAGGTGGGGGAAGAGATAGTAAGTTAGAAGATCATTGGATTTGGTTGAAATGGTTTCTCTACATTACAAATGCAGATATTTTGTATTTAAGAATTATCAGTAGCATGTTGAGGAGGGCAAAGCTGTGACAAAAGAAAACATGGATATTAATTAAAAGGAGTAGAGTATGACGAGACTGTCTAAATGCCTTAATGTTCAACTTATTTTACAAATGATCCCGTAGGAGTAATTAGAGAACTCTTATTTGTAATGAAGAAATTAAAAATCATTGTGCTACCTTGGATCTAGTAAAGTGTAACTTGGCAAAGTTTTCATTTAATTAAACTTTGTTAAATGTGTAAAATTTGCTTAACAAAAATAATGTTTACTTTAGGTGGTATGTGTGCACGTATATATTTATACTTCCATGTCCTTTCCCTTTTCTTTCTTACAGCAATTGGAAGCAGTGGCTTTAGCCCAAGACAAACTCATCCATTTTCCCCCCCACAGATATACCCATCCAAGTAAGATGCCTATTTCTTTTTCTTTAAAAAAAAGTAGAGTTAAATCTTATTTGAATTATAATTGGATACATCTGTTAATCAGTTTGCCCTTGTGAGAGTTAGTAACTAAAACTTTTTCTTCAGATGTAGAAAATTGATTAATTACTTTGTTATAGTGTCCAAGGAATTTAGATTCTGTCATGTAGTTTAACTAAAATGTTTGCATATTTCTATCTAATGCAAAGACTTCCTTTTTTTTTTTTTTTTTGCAACAAATAGTAGACCATACCCACATATTCTTCCTACTCCTTCTTCACAAACCATGGCTGCATATGGGCAGACACAGTTTACCACAGGGATGCAACAAGCCACTGCTTATTCAACATATCCACAGCCTGGACAGCCTTATGGAATCCCATCATATGGTGAGTTAATTTGCTGGAGATATGGTAAGAGAATATTACGTACTGTACTGTGCAGTTGCTTTTTGCTATATTAAGCAGTGACAGAGAATTGCATTTTTATAGCATTCCTTAGACACCAAATCACATCTTAGGAATTCTGTGAGAAGGCATAAATATTTTGGAAGATAAGCTGACTCCTAAAAAGCAGTAGAACAAGATCTGAGGTTGTTACAGGATTTTATACTTGTGTTTCTTAGTTCTTAGAAGTGTTTCCTCTTTAAATATTTCATTCCTGTTTATACCCTGTCTTATTACATATATAGATCACTGTTTTAGATTTTGAATCTCCCATGGCAAGGTTGACCAAACTGTGAATTGGATCCAGACTTGGTATCAGTGAGAAAAATAATGACCAAGTTAAATCGTACTGAATTTAGTAGGTTTCTTCTAATTATGGCCAAGTCTTGATCCAATCCTGTACCTTTAGCCCATTTAGAAACATCAGTACGCTTTCATTTGTGACCACAGTGATGAGCATGAGGCTTTGAGTTAGCAAGAACGAGCACAGGTCACTATTTGTTGGAAGAGAAAAGACCATAATTTTATTGGATATAGCTGAATTGTCTTGGCCTACAGGATGTGTCCAGACTGAGGTATCAGTTTATCCTCCTGCCAGCTGAGGGCAACCTGTTCACTTTCTCTGAAACCCCACCTCCTGCCAGCCAGCCAGCCAGCCAGCCAGCCAAGCTGCCTCTGATTGGCTGACTTTCCTATGCTATACCAGAGCCTAAGAAAATTGTGGGATTCTGGGAAAGAGAAGCAGCCCCAGCCCCATGGAAAATGGTGATCATCCTTGCTTTGTCCATAACTGTGATCTAGAAATTGGCACTCCTTTGTGAGTCAAGAAACACAATATACAGATTATTGAACATGTTAAAAAGAAACCTGTCTGGAATGTGTATCTTCTTCTTTGCTGCCTTCACTGTATTTTTATTTAGTGAAAGAGTAAAAGATAGTGTGATCCAATTAAATCTGAATGCCTACCTCTTTCTGTGTCAGATATTTAAACACATTTAATGAAAACAACTCCATAATTTTCTTTAATAGAACAACCAATGGAAACATTGGTCAAAGAATTCCTTAATAATGTATCCTGAAGTGCTGTCCCACATAAAAAAAGATTTAATGTCTTCTCCCAAACAAAAATAAACAGGAACCACTGTCACATCTCAGTTGGAAACATGTTGCATAGCTCAGAGCTACTGCCCTAAAAGCTTTGCTGTTCCCCATGGTTAATCTCACCTCTCTACTAAGGAGATTGCTGTGTCTCCTCAGTCAGTGACGTGATTAGAGGGCAAAGGCAGAATATTAGTCTCTTGAGCTATGCATGACTCATGGCATGAAGGGCTTTACCGCTGACAAGCATAGCCAGTGGTCATGAGTGATTTTCAGAGTTGCAGTCCAACAACACTTGCAGTCACCCACAGCTTGGTTAAAAACTTAATTCTAGCTGCCTGTCTCACATTTGTAACCTATTCTAAAGTTCCTCTGGAAAACAATAATCTATTACGATCATACCTCTGAGTTTTATGTGACTTCAGAAAAATAAGCTTTGTCGATCCAGGTTTTATTCTGTAATGTGTGAACTGTATGATGTTTAAAAACACATACATGTTCTTTTCCTTTTTTGTTCACTGAAACTTGCTTTTAAATACTTAGAACACAAATTTTCATCAAACTACCCTATACTAGTTCATTTTTTAAAATTCAGTTTGTGATGTTGCACTATTTTTTCAGAGGATGTTAAATCAACTGGCTTTGCATTCTTTTTTGTTTTTGTAATCAAAAAATAGTTTTGCTGCTATGAGATAACCTTATAAGGTACTTTCAAAACAAAAAAAAGAGAGAGAGAGAGCAATGTGTATGCTAATTATTTTAAAAAAGTAAACAGTCCAATCTATATATTTATCTACAGCATTTGTGTGCTGTCCTATGAGGTAAATAAATAAATTGAAATAAACAAAAAATTTAAACACAAGATGGAACCTAAAATGATAAAAGTAAAAGATGAAATAAAATACAGTGAGAAACAAATTTACAGCAAACACTGTGTTGGACCACAGATTTTAAAACAGAAACTGAAAAAAAAAACCTGAGTTATTTAAAAGCCTTGCTGAACAGAAAGCTCCTATATTATCCTGTAAGTCACAAAGCTAGCTGTAGCCACAAACGAGAATTGAAATTTTAATTACATATGTGTTTAATCTGTATAATTAAACACATATTAAGCTACTCTATAGTAATTAAGTATTTTTAATTACTTTGGCAAAGGGTCTTTATTTCTCCATTCCTTCAGTATATAATACAGTAAATATACGTAATATAACAAAGAAAGTTTGGTGGAGATAATTACTATTGACAGCTAGCCTTAAGAAGACTTCCTTGGTTCTTAAGTTTCTACAAGGCTCCTACAAACAGATTTTTCTTTGCAGCATGGCTTTCAGTTACTCCTATTTTGGAAATAATACTGTTGGGCTATTAGCTATTTGTATTAGTTTATTGATGTATTTTAATACATATATTCAAGTATTAGCACAGTTCTCATTACTGGCATCACCAAGATTCTGATAATATCTTTATGGTTTCTTCCTCTTACCGTAAACAAGAGGGTAAAAAAAAAATTAGGATAGTCTTTCACAATATATCTACCACGTGGAGACTCTTGTAGGGCCAAATGAAACTTTACACTGCAGCTGCATGTAGTGTTACCATGACGACTCCTTCCTTTTTTCAGTGTGCTCTTGGGAGGGAATGATTAGCAGTGGAGAAGCCGAGAGGATATTGCAAAGGGGAGGTAGCTACAGGCTGATACATGGTCTATATACAGCTCTCACTCACCAGAAACTACGTCTGCATGATCCACGTATTGGGTTTGTTTCGTATGCCAGATCATACATTGGTCTCTATGGAGTTGTTTCTCTTTATGTCATCATCAAGCATTCCTAGCAGTCATTTGTGTTGATGTGGGAGCAATCCATACTTGGAAGGGCCAATGCACATGGCCCTGGAATACACAAAGGAACATTAGAGGCAGTTTTAAGTACCCTTCAAGTCGAGACATTGCCTCCCTGACAAGCTTGCAGCCCCTAATAATCAGAAAATTTTGTATATGTTACTAAAAATATTTTACTTTTCTAGAGTATGATTATTTCAACATTGTGTGATTAATTCAAAAGAAAGCTTCCAATAATAGGAAAACTTTTGAATCTCTAATAAATTTTTAGAAGATTATAACATTTAAATATTTCACTTACCTGAATAAACATCTCAATGTATTCTACCTGTTCTGCACCAACAGTAGTTATGTGCGGAAAGCATATTCTTTTTGCAGTTCTTACTGATTTTGTCTCACCAGTCCCATTGAATCACTGCAATGCCTCGGACTCATCTCAGACTTTTGAAATTGTGAGTGGTCCTGCTCACAATAAATCTCTGTATGTGCACACTGGCTCTCAGTTAGGCTACGCTCCAATCATTACCTATAATGAATTCAGAAGGGGCTTGCATCTGAACTAATGTGTGCAGAATTGCTGTGGAATACTTTAGTTGATCTTCCGGTTCAGCAGATTAAAACCTATAGGCCTTACAATGAAGAAGGCTGAGTGAGATTTAATCTTATTACATGTGAAAAATAATCAAAAGCTAAAATTTATGAAATTTAAGTAAGATCTGGAATGACAAGTAGAATTTACGGAAAAACCTGCGGTATATATTTTCATTTGGAAGGATACCTCCCTACCACCACCATTTGGATTTCACTTGTTAAATTATGTAGTGCCAAGTGAAATGTTGTATCACCAGTAAGGCCGAACTCTTTGTATTAAGTGAACCATCACAATTTGCCAAATCCTTGACTTTTTTAAAATTGTATTCTTCTGTAATCATAAAGCACTTACATATGAAAAGTTCTAGAATAAATTGTGATATTAATGAAGTGGCATAATGTCTTGCTGAATGAGCATGAAATTAAAATAAATAGAAGATGCAAATATACTTTTAATTAGAGTTTTTAATTTTTTTTAATTAATTGTGCCTGCTATTTTATACTGCCCACAGTTGCCTAAATCCATCTCCTAGTCCTGGCTATATTAGAGCCATCAAATTAGTAGGAAACTTGGTAAATCAGCACTTAGTGGGTCAGACTAACAAGCAGATTTAGGCCTATATTCCTGTATAAAATTGCGTGGGCTCTAAGATCCGACTCAGAGAAGGTTCTGTTTTCCATGTTGTAATCCAGGCTGCAACACAAGTCAGGATGAGAAACTAGGCCTCCTCCATTGTGGTTCTCTAGCTGAGAAATACCCTCCTTAGTAGGGTTCAATTCTGAATTTATGACAGAGAATAAAAAATACCATAACATTCAAATTAAATTAATTTGGGCTACTCTTTTGTTGAATATGTTTGCTTTGGATTCATGCTTTCTTGTTGTTTATTTTTAAATTTGTGGTTTTCGTTTTGATACCTTTATTGTGTTTCATGAACAGTAGAGCAACAGTAGAGAAAATACTAAAAACTTTATAACAATAATTTCTGAAATAATCAGTTATTTTTGTGGATTAAATCTAATTGTTAATCTCAACTAGTACAGACTCAAGTCTTAACAATGGGATTTATATAGCTATTTTTCAGTGGATATACTCTAGTCGGGATTAACAGTTGGATTTAGCTCTGTGTACATATGTCAATATCAATGCATTTATATCCAAATAGATTTATAAACAATGATCAAACTTTTCAATTTATATGTGAATGCAAAAAACAAACAAAACCGATCCTACATATGTTTACTCAGAAAGAAACCTAATTGAGTTCAATAAGGCTAGTATGGGGAAGAGGAATAGTAGCCCATGGACTGCATGTAGCCCCAACCTCTTTTTGCAGCCTTCCCAAAGGCCCGCCCAACCCCTCATTTTTTCAAGTAAAAATCACAACCAAAACAACAAAAATAGCCTCCATGCAGATAGATTAACTGCAACTCTCAATAATAATCCCTGAATTGAAATCAACTTGGTGAACCTGGAAGTTGGATTGATCTGAGCTGATTTACAGCCTCGAATTAGGTGGTACAGCCTGCCGTGGAGGCCCAAACTGGCCCTCTCTGCCCTGGTAAATATTTTTTTAGGATTGCTTAAAAGTGTAATCTTGTGCACGCTTCATCACCAGCCCCACAGAACCCAGGTGTAGTTTCTGCTGATTAGGCACTGGAAGGATTACACTGTAAGATTACTTCACAGTTTGATCTACGTCTTGATGATGCTGAATTTAAATAAGAAAAAAGTATTTAAACTAACAAGATTAAGACATTTTGAATGAAGTTATTCAGGCTTCAACTGGATTGTGGACTGGTGTACCTCTGCATACATAGTGCATGAATAATTATGTTATTTATTTAATATCCTCTAAGTGTTTGAATATGAACAAATAGCTTTGCTATCACTAACTGATTTAGGTGCATTGTGGGCAGGCATCAAGACAGAAGGTGGATTGCCTCAAACGCAGTCACCTGGACAGACAGGATTTCTGAGCTATGGTGCTAGCTTTAGCACTCCCCAGCCAGGACAGGCTCCTTACAGTTACCAGATGCAAGGTCTGTATATTCATTTGGTTTTTTGCATATTATTTTGGTTTATTGTATTTTAAAACCTAATTAATTAAAAAAAGGGAACTGAATTAATTAAGTTAAGCAATTGAAGAAGATAGTGGTGTAGTTTATGTGCAGAACTAGATCAACTCTCTATATATTTAAATATAGCTGTTGACAATGTATTAGCATTTTCTATTCAAGCCACATTTTTATAGCCTTGTCAACATTTTCAGCACAACTGGTTTATTATATAATCTCACTATTCAAGATCATCTTTATTTTAAAAGTCAGTGTCTTTTTTTTTTAAAAAAAGGAAAGTTCTATGTTGTGATAGAAAACAGAACACTGTGAAAATTTGTATCAAGAGTATGAATACATGACATGATTTCATACCTTAGGTGTGTTTTCTTTATCTGTAAATTTGAAATGACATTCCCTACAAGTTAACTTGTCAGAATGATTTACTTTGTGTTGGCAGTATACTTTGGAAGCTGTATAAGTGTTAGATATTATCAGTTGTGGGGTTTTTTTTTCCCTGAGCAACTTAAATGTTTACTTGATATATACATTATGCCTAATAACACTGTATATTTCTCTGTGTCACTACCTATGGAATCCAGTTTTTCTCAGAAAAAGAGAAAAAGATTCAAAACTAACAAGAAATATGATCTCTACATTTAGTCTGGGTCAGTGGGAGCTATGCATGTTGAGCCCCTTGGAAACCTTAGAACAGATGTTATGAAACAGAGAAGACTTAATGTATTAACTGGATCAAACATTGCCGTTACTGAATAGCTTTTAGGATGTATTGATCTAGTCCTTAGCCTGTAAGCAAGGGCAACATTTACCTTTTGAATTGAGAGAAAACTTAGAATGGCAGAGATGGCGTTCTGACATGAGCTCTGGATTAAAAGCCATTGCAACCAAGTTTGCAACAGGGAGGACAGAATCCTTTCAGCTGATTTAAATTTTTATCTTGTTGAACTTAGGGTTGAGGCAAATATTTACCTATACTATTAAGTGGGTTCTTCAGGACCATTTTAAAGAAATTTTAAGGAAAACATTGCTTAACAGCCTGTATTTGTGTATGTTCAGAATTGGATCCCATTCAGTGCAGTATAACTAACCTCCACATAAGCATTTGAAGGATTGCATTGTAACAGTTATAGAACATTTACATACATTACAGAAGAGCCACACAGAGCAGTTTGAAACAGGCATTTCCTTATATTCATGATTTGTACAATTTGAGTTGTGTAGGCTTTAAACAGGACAAAAATTTCAGTTTTCGCGTCATCTGTGTCCCGAACCCTTTCAAATATGGAGGGGTGACTGTATAGTGAAGACATTTTGGTTTCTGTAGTGCTTAAAGTAGTTCAGAGGTATAGTATCTCTATATTTAATCATTTTCTGAACCTGGTAGCTTTCTGTGAGTTGTAGCAGTTCAAAACTAGTCATTTGATGGCAGATGAAAAACGTAAGACCTGATTTAAACATTTAAATAAGCACAAGCAGAACTGACAAGTTGATATTTAGCATTCTGTTGAAAATGTTTTTAGGAGGATTGTCCATTCTCTTTTTTAATTTTTTTGATAAATTCATGGTTTAATTAGCTTTTATTTAATGGGTTGACTAAAATTCTGTAGAAAACAAAGTCATAATACCTTGGTATAATCTGATTGGAAAACTAGTTCTAACACCGCAATTCATTGTCTGCCCAGTAGCCAGTGGTGGTGTTCTGCTACTGCAAATATCATTGAACTGTTGCATAGCTAGTTTTGGAGTAAGCACAATAAGGAATCACATGCATTTTCCTTTTGCAATTGACAGAGAAACTTACAGATTGCATAAGTAGGACAAACTGAACGCTGCACCTAAAATTTAAAATAAACACAGGCAAAAATACAGAGGGAGAAAAAAAAGAATAGGAAGGAGAGAAGAATGTTGAATTTGGTTATAATGAGGAATGTGGAAGCAGGAGTAAGGGATAAATCCAAAGGCAATGTAGAATGGCAAGCAGATATTTGAATTTCAGAGGTAAAAATGGAAGTTTCTCATTATATATGTATGTGTTAAAAATCTAAGTTGAAAATATTTTTATTTTCATTTTTCTCTTACTGAATTCTCTCTATATAAGGAGTAGCTACATATAGTTATGAATCCAATATAAAGATGTAAATCCTTCCTTTTTTCATAAGGTCTCACAGGAATGAAAAGCTATGTAATTTTTCTCCTAAAAGATATCAAAGTAATTCCTGACCTTTTTGGTGAAATTTTTTATAGCTGGGGCAATGATGTTGGTACAGATTATGCAACAGTATGATAGCTACACGAAAGTGCAATACTTAACCTCTGAAAAATTAGCATGAGTTTTTGATCTTTTAAGAAATCAGTTTAGATAGTGCTTGATTTGTATGTGTGCTTTGCTTTACAGTAGGGAGAAGACAGTGTGTAGATGTTGTTGGGATCAGTGGCAGTCTGATTTACATATCAGGGGTATGGAGAATTTGCTCTAGGTTTTATTCCAGAAAGGAGTTATCCAAGGTGCTGAACCTATTCAGTGGAACAGGATTAAGCATCTTGAATAGTTCCTTTAAAGTCTGGAATAAAATCAAGAATGGATCCACTGTATTTGTAATAGGGCAGCTACCTGTTGCTACAGACTGGGATGCTTTCCTTTTTTGAAAAAGAACAGTTGCCTCAATCCTCATTGGAAGCCACTGATCTTACGTGCATGGGACATCAGAACTCACTTTCACTGTATAATGGAGAGTGGAGATAACAAAGTTGTTCATGCGTGAAATGAAAGTTTTGCTTTGATGGGCAAGACATTTATTGGAGGGGCTAAGGATAGTTTTCAAGAGTTTCTTAAAATCATTATTAATTACACAGAGAAATAGTAGGTTTATAAAGTTGTCTGTTGGAGGCTTGCCCTCAGCAACATATAGGTGCTGATTTTTTCCATTATGACATATATTATGCTGTGCTAGTAGACATTCCTGACAATGATCTATGGGGAGAGGTAGTTAAGAAATAAATATTATTGTTATTATAGCTTACAGCTTCTGAAACAAATATAAAGAGAAGAAACAAACTGCTAAAAGGGGGAATTGTTTTCATCCCATCATCATTCATGAGGCAGCTATTTCAGTACATTTATAAAAATGTATTTGTTAATTTTTGAACTTGCAAAGTGAATAATTTTGCTTCAAGGCTTTATATTTCATGACTGTACACAGAGCACTTACTGTTCCTGTTGCTCTTAATCATTTGACAGAAGGGCAGCATGCTTTGGTGCTGTGACATACCTCCTTAAATGTGGCAAACTTTAAAGAATTTTTAAAGTATTTCTAAGCTGGCCTTGGGTGGTCTATGTAGCACTTTTTAGAAACCTGTTTCACATTTGTTATGGTCTTGGAGACCTTGCCTGTTCTCCATGGGAGTCAGTAATGGCCATAAGATGAAAGAGATGTTTCCTATAATATTCTGGCTGAAGTGCAGTAACATTTTTCATAGGTTTTTGTGAATTTGCAGAGTTAAGAGTATCTCGTAGATCACTGAATAGTCCAAGAAGAAACAGTAGCCATCAAGAATTTTAGTGAATAACTATTTGCTAATTCTTCTTTGTTTGATAACAATAAAAGGGGCATAGACTGACTTGTATATTTACTAAATTTTATTCCCTCCTTTTAAATGAAATGTCCAGAAATGCTGTTACTAAGTATTGTATATTTAAAAATTCCATTAAACTTCCATTCCCATATTCTTTGTCATCATTATTATCATCAGACAAAAAAAGCAAATGAAATAAAACAGACAAAATCAGCCATTTAAAATGGCTGGGTGAACAAAAATGTTTTGATCTGATGGTGAAGCAATTGCCATGTTGGTATCAGTCACATTTCCATGAGGAAGCCATTGGGCAGGGTAAGTTGAGGCCTGAAAAACCATCTTTTTCCTGAAGAGCTAGTGTGTTTGTGTTTGCCTTTTCATAAGAGTCTTCCACGGTATGCTGAAAGTACAGATTGCTTTGTAAAGGAGTATCTGGATCATGGGAACTGGAAATGAAAGAAGGTTCGTAGATGGAGACATTCCAACTTCCTGTTCCCACTGCAGTTTCCTCTATGCCCTATTATGTCTCCTAAAAAAAATCTGCCCTGAGGCTTGCAAGATCCTTCAGAATAGAATTAGATGGATTGCAGAGCAGGGTTACTATGGAAGGGTGACGTGGCTCCAATTGGATGGAGCCTTGCACAAATCAGATTTTCAAGGATACTTCCTTTTCTGCAGTAGTTCCCAACATCCTAAGCTATACTTGAGGGTCACCTTAATCATCAAGAAATGGTCTTCAGGGCTCCTGAAGGAAAATTCCCTTCTTGCTTCTGGCTTCAGATAGTAGTATAAAGCCTGATTTTGTACAGAAACAATAGTATCTGGATATCTGATCCATCATAATACAAATGGAAACTACCTTAACTGATTCTTAAAATAAAATAAAGTTTAAATCATGACTCGGCATAAAGGACTTAACCAGCTATGTTTTGGCTCTTCCACCGCTCATAGGACTGTCACTCCATAATGGCTGCCACTTAGGTGACTAGGTGTGATGCCTTTTTGACCATTTGTGGAGACAGTCCTGGTGTTTTGAGGTCCCCAATACCCTCAAGAACACATTTTGAAATTTTTGTTTTTCAAATTTTTCACTCAAAAAAAAGGGGGGGCAGTTGGCAGAATTTTGGGGTGTCTCAAAGACTGCACTAGACCCTTCAAGGGCCACATAAGGTACATGGCTCACAGAATTGCTCACTTGTCTAGGTCCTATTTTTAGTCACCCTTAGAATAGACCCATTGAGTCAGTGGGATTTGCATCTTCATGGAACCATTCCGTGGGTTTTTTTCAATTGGTCAGGGATCTGTTACAACTTGACCCAAAGGAGAATTCTAGCCACTAAACAGCCCTCTGTAAAGAACTTGCCCACCATTTTGCAGATAAAACCTCTTCGATTCCTACTGACTTGCATGCCAAAGTTAATACAGGTCTGAGG
The DNA here is from genome assembly GCA_948474755.1 of Ctenosaura bakeri. Lineage (NCBI taxonomy): Eukaryota > Metazoa > Chordata > Lepidosauria > Squamata > Iguanidae > Ctenosaura > Ctenosaura bakeri. Next base: position 101,147 of record CAOLHI010001572.1, on the reverse strand, counting down.
GATGTATTATTGGCCCCTGCTTGTCCAGTGTTGATGAACACTCTTCCATCTGTACAGCCCAGGGACATAGACAGGAACCTTGGAGAGCCACCACATGTTTAATAAGCCAGAAGGGGAAAGGATCGAGTAAACAGGCCAGAGGGGAACTGACTGAATGGGAAACGCAGAGTCCTAGCACACCTGAAGGAGCCTTGCAGGACCTATTCTGAATCCTACTGTATTGAATAATTATAGGCCGGTTTCCAACATTCCATTCTTAGGCAAGGTGGCCTCTCAACTCCAGGAATCCCTCGGTAAGGTGGATTATCTAGATCTGTTTCAGTCTGGTTTGAGACTTGGTTATGGGGCAGAGGCAGCTTTGGTAACTTTGGTGGACGACCTGTGCAAGGAACTGGATAGAGGGAGTGTGTCCCTATTGGTTCTGCTGGATCTCTCAGCAGCTTTCAATACCATTGACCATCGTATTCTTCTGAGTCGCCTCGCTGGAATGGAGTTGGAGGTACTGTTCTACAGTGGCTCCATTCTTTCTTGGAGGGGCACTGTCAAAGGTGTGCTGGGGGGAATTCAGGTTCAACTCCTTGGCCATTGGCTGTTGGGGTCCCTCAGTGTTCAATTTTGCTTTCCACGATATTTAACATATACATGAAACTTCTGGGAAAGGTTGTCTGGAGTTTTGGGGTCAGGTGTCAATAGTATGCTGAAGGTACCTGACTCTATTATTCCTTTCCACCTAATTCCAAGGAAGCTGTTGCTGTGCTAAACTGGTGCCTGGCAGCTGTGATGGACTGGATGAGGGCAAACAAATGGCAGCTTAATCCAGACAAGACAGAGGTTCTCCTGATCCATCAAAAGACAGATCAAAGGACTGATATTCAGCCACCCTTGGGTGTGTAATACTCCAGAAAGTGCAGATTTGTGGTTTAAGAGTGCTCCTGGATTCAGCCCTGAACTTGAAGGCCCAGGTCTCAGTGGCAACCAGAGTACATTTGCACAGTTAAAGCTAGTGTGCCAGCTCTCCGTGTTCCTGGAGAAGTTGGATCTGGCCATAGGAACATTTGCTTTATTTACATTCTGTTTGGATTACTGTAATTCACTCTGCATGGGGCTTCCTTTGAAAAGTGCTCAGAAACTTCAGTTGGTTCAAAGAGCAGCAGCCAGATCGCTAAATGAGGCTGGCTACAAGGAATACAAAACTCCCTTGTTGCAACAGCTCCAGTGGTTCCAGGTCTCTTTCTGGGCACAGTTCAAAGTTCTGGTTTTGACCTATAAAGCTCTATAGAGCTTGGGCACAAGTTAATTGAGGGATCATATATGTCTTTACAAGCCAAGTAGAACTCAAAGATCATCCAGGCCCTTCGCCATTTCAGACTTGTTGGTGGGGACAAGCGAGAGGGCCTTCTGGGTGGCTGCACCCAGACTTTGAAATTCCCTCTCTGGGGAGGCCAGAAAGGACCCATGCCTGCTGTCCTTCTGTCAGCAAATTAAAACATTGTTATGCCATCAGGCTTTTAGAAACACGCTGGGCTGCACTGTTAATGCTGTATGGTGCTGCTTTTAATATTTGTATGTAATCTTTTAATGGATTGTAGTATTTTTAACTTTATAAATGGTTTAATTGTTTCTGAAATAATTTTTATATTTATACTTTTATTGAAGGTTTTGCATAGTTTTAATTTGTAGTGTTTTAAATATGCTCTTAGCTGATTGAAAGAAAGGCTAGATATAAATGAATAAAATAAGAATAATGGTAACAACAAGAATAAGTAAGTCTTGAATCACCATTCAATAATTGATTCAATAGGCCTATTTTAGTTGAGACTACTAATCTGGCATAAGCAATGCATTTACAGCTCCCCTTCAGACTTTGGAGAGTCACCTGCCTTCCTCTGGTTGCCCCAATATTTCCATTTTTCTTAATTTAAAAAAGTAACTCATGCCCTATAGGGAGCAATAGAATTTTGCTCTTTTTTTTTTTTTTAAGGGGGCTGGTGACAGCTTTTCAAGGCACAAGAACCTGTCTTCCAAAACCGAAAGTGATTTTAAAAATAGCAACCCTGCCCCCAGCCTAGAACAGTTCAGCGGGTTCAAAGGCATAGCAAAATTGCTGCCACCACCATTTCATTGGTTGTTCTTTGGTCATTTTGGGGAAGGGGGGCTTGGAAGTCTTCATTTGGCCCAGAAATGAACTTGGCCCAGCCTGATTTACGGTTTGAGTTATTCAGGTGGGAAAGCACACACTTAAACAAAGACTTCTCTGGTGTCAGATATTCTTGCAGTGGTATGAATTATTATATAGCACACACTTGTGTGGAATTAGTAAATTTGTTAGTTAGATGCCACAAAGCTCTTCGTTGTTTTTGCTGTAATAAAATACAACAAAATTCCAGCTACTCTTATGAGGAAAAAAAAGTTGTGGAACATTTCTAATTTGTGTATTTTAGCAGCGTAATCGGGATTAGCTTGACTGCATGGTTTATCTTTAAAAATAATGATGTGGTTGCACAATTAGTGTGCTGAATTATTCTCACAAAACCTGAGCCAAAGAAGTAATGAGAATCCCAAGGGAGATGTTCTGCCCACTAGAGATTCTCCTCAAGAATACTCACAAGCAAACATTTCCTCAGTACATTCTTCTATTGTGCGTTCTTTTGTCTGCCTCAGCTCTCTTTAATCCAAATGTGTCTCCCCACCAATTCTGTTTGCACCTTCCTATAGCTTCTATTTTATTTTCCACATGCAAGAGGTTTTTTTTACTTTATTTGACCCTCCTTAAAAAAATGTATATTATATATAAAAGCATGCATGAAATGATGTCCATAATATATGCAGGAGTTTTCTGTATGGTCCTGTTCTGGTGTATTCATTCTACACATACAAATTTCAAAGTTTGTTTGCATTTTACTGAAAGCCTTTTAAAATGTCATGAACAAATGGTATCTATTTCATCTCTGCCTTTCATCTCCATCTGTTTTTCCTACTTTCTCATATACATGTGTGTGAACATATGCATACAAACATATATAATTAAAAATGAATAGTACAAAGTAAGTTTTTAAAAAAGGGATAGGAGAAGCCCTATATGGGGAGGGGGATATTTAGAGAGAGGAAGAGATGGATAGGGAGAGAGTGCCTCCTCAGCTAGAACAGTTCAGAGGGTCCAAAACATCATAAAATTGCCCCTTACAGATAGACATTTCATACACATATACGTGTACACACACACAGAGATATATACAAACACACACACACACACAATTGGCTGTCCTTGTTTATGGGTTTAATTTTCACAGATTTGTTTGCTTGTTTCTCCAACCCCTTGCCCCCCTCCACCTCAAGCACTTCTTTTCTGGGGGAGCCTTTTCTGGGGTATGCTGCCCTTTAAAAACCCACCTCTGGTCCTCTTCCTTCTCCACCAGCTGATGCCTAGCTAAGGATAGATCGCACCCTGATTCCTCAGCACCACAAACTGTCTATTGATGCCACACCACGCACACAAGGAAGAAGATGGGCAAGAGAGAGGAAATATAGGGCACCATACTGACTCATCTCCTTTCCTTCTCTTTTCCCTGACCTGGCTTGGACTCTGGGTGCCTGTTCCCCCCACTGTGCCTCAGCCCCTTTCCCATAGACGTACACACATTTTCATAGTTGTGGCTTTTCCACTTTTGGGGGATCCTGTACCCCTGTGGAGAGCTGACTGTATATATAGAGCATGCACACACACATATACATATATATAGAGAGAGAGAGGGAGAGAGGGAGAGAATACACCTGTGATTTATAGAATCACCAAATTGAGATTCCTGTCTGATGTAGTCTGAGTGGCATCCAATCTATATTCCATGAATCTAAGCCACGCAGTTTGACAGTTTTCCCAACTTCTTTCCCACATATGTACCAGTTTCTCTGAGACTGCTTGCAGTGCATTAGCAGTTTTTCAATCTGTCTGGCATGGTTCAGTCCCACATATGAGGAAATAAAAATGTATGTATTAGCCATGTATTCTGGTTAGGCACATGGGTCTAGGCAGCAAGTGACAAATACCACATCATGTTTAGAAATTATATCATCACATACTACCTACGAACAAGTCAAGGCTCTTCCGAGTGAAGAAGATTCTCCCCCTTCTTCTATGACCCTTTTTGTCTTAGTGGCATTTATATTTTTTAAGAAATTTATTTCGATTGGTTGGAAATTTTTATAATTTCCAATTTTCAGAGAAAGGGAGCAGAAGTTATTTATTGTCCTAAACTATATACTCTGGATTATTTTTCTTCTCATCTCATTTTCCTTTTGGTATCGCTGTTATTGGATTGGGTGCTCCATATAACAATGCAAAATTATGAAGGTGGATTAAGAACATTTTGCCAATTCAATGCATCCTGGCAGTTGGCAAGTTTGTTGAAGGTCCCTTATTTTTCACCCCTCATCCACACACATTGACTGTTAAGTGTCCATATGTTCAAATCTGCTTTTGGGCCTAAAAGGAGGTTATTGCCCTTTTAAAAGTACAGCTTTGTTGATAAAGGCATTAAAATCAGAGGGCCCATCTGTCTATTTTGGGTAGCTAAGGTTAAGAGAGGATTGTAGTGTCCAGGCACATTTAGGCAATGGCCTTTCTCCTTGAAATGTCATGTAATAATGCTTTTGGTGTCAGGGCAACAGTAACTTCTCAAGGGAAGAGGAAAGTGTTGCCCAAGGCTGTACACTCAAGTACATTTTAATGAGCTTTAATTATATGTGTCATTATTGAGAAGGACAAGTGTCATGGAGCTTTGGGTGAAGATTTTTCTTTCTATAACATGGAGAAAAATGTTACAACAGTTAGGCTACATTCTCACAACTATATAATGTAAGTCTTACTGACTGAAATGTATTCTGAGGTTCTCAGTTCCTCTCTGGATCACGTGAAAAAAGAAGAGAAAAAAGACAGAGTAGACCCACTGAAATCAATGAGATTTAAGTAATTTTAATTGCTGTATTCTATATAGGACTAAATCTATCTGATCTGTTGTAACAGCATTTATGCATAAGCCTGTTTCACTAAAAATGTACAAAGAAATATTTGTGGGATCACATTGTTCTTTTACATTGTTCGGAGAGGTGTTCTGTAGCCAAACTATGCAGCTAGAAATAGTACTGCTTCTACTCATTACTTAGATTTCTATTCAATACTTCAGGAAGAGAGCATATCTCTCAGTGCTTTCCCAAACAAAAATGTTCTCTGCACCTAGAAAATCTTCAGGCTACTTTTCTGCAGTGCAGAAAGTCTTTGAAATAATTCAAATATGTGAATATCTTACCTGCCATTTGAAATGGAACAGTCTAGCAGGCTCTGTGCCATATAACTCGGCTGATCAAGTAGCTTGATTCTTATGGTGCCTAAAATAATAAAAGAAAGCCAAGTGATTCTGAATTTGCATTCTAGTTTTAATGTATTCCATTTGAGTAACTTTTATCCTTCATATATTATAATCTAGTGCTCTGAAAACAATGATTTATCACTTCATAGTATAATTTGTTCCAGTACTGATGACAAAAGTAGATTAATTACTGCATCAACATATGGAAAATATTTTTTGAAAAAAACTATCATGTTACTGTTGATGCATTGTGATGGTCTTTTCAAAGACATTGTACTGGCTGTTCATATATGCACTCGCTTGGTTTGTTTGTTTCAGGAAGCAGTTTTACAACATCATCTGGAATATATGCTGGAAATAATTCACTTACAAATTCAACCGGATTTAATAGTTCACAGCAGGTAAATGCGTATATATATAAAAAAAATTGACAGAGTGTCAAATCTGTTTTTGAAAGATACATGACGAAATATAAGATTACTTAGAATCTTGGGAATTACTTGGAACTTTGCTTTTGCAAGCTACATTTTATTGTTTATTAATTTAATGTGGTTTTTTTATTAAAATATTGATTTTTTTGTGTCAAGAAATGCCAGAGCTAGACAAAGACAACAGAAGAATGTACACTTCTTATAATCATATTTTTTTCACATTAGTTTCCAATTCTGCAACAGCTCTTCTGTTATTCAGTCTTACGGTAGAGATTTTTGCACAAATATTTAGAGATGTATATACTTAAAAAAAAAAAAAGCTTTTAGATGAGAAGGTCTAATAGAGCTTTTTTCCACAATCCAACAGGAATATCCATCTTACCCCAGCTTTGGCCAAGGTCAATATGCACAGTATTATAACAGTTCACCATATCCTTCACATTATATGACAAGCAGCAACACAAGTCCAACAACACCTTCCTCCAATGCAACGTACCAGCTTCAAGAACCACCATCTGGCATCACCAGTCAAGCTGTTACAGATCCTACAGCAGGTAATTGCTGATTTTATTATCCCTATAGGCCATATTTTTGGTACTTGAAAGGTATTTGTAAAAGAATGCAGAATTTATGGTACTGTTTACATGGTATTGAGAGAGGGAGGGTTCATGGAGAGGGGGAAGGGCTGAAGAGCCATGAGGGGTTTTTTTAAAAGACAGTTTTTCCTATAATGGCCACATAAAACAATCTATAAACAGCAACACTAAAAAGTAAAAATGCAGATTACAAGCTGTACAATAGCCTTTACAGAACCTGAGCTCCTTGCTTAAATTTTATTTTACATATTAATTGCAAGATTACGATTGCAATCTTTTGCTTGTTTACCTGGGAGTAAAGCCAACTAACACCTCACTGGGACTTGGATCTGTAGAGGCCTGTATATTGTAAGGATCATCTGGATGTTGAATCTGTATGCTCACCTCACCAGAAATATTGTCCTACTGCTATAAAAGAGGAGTAGGAATCTTGAAAATTTTCAAATGTTCTTGGACTGTCACTCCCAGCACATCCAATGGTGAGGGATGCTGAGAGTTGCAGGCTAGCATCTGGAGAGTCACTTGATAAAAAGAGGTGTGTTCTACCATGTAATAATAGTATTAGATTGCTGAATAAAAGTCAGCACTTATATCCACATACAAGGAAAATATGAGCAGGTTTTGACAGGCTTCTCCTGACCATCTCCAAATTGCCCAAATAAGACTAAGCAGAATCTGTAGAACACTAGTGTTCTTTTGGAGGTGATGAAACAGGAAATGGGTAGTGAATAGAAAGGTAGAACACTTCCTAGAATTATCTTGGAAAAGAACACAACCAGCTGGAACCCCCAAACAAGCCCACTCTACAACACACATTCTCCCTATTTTAAAGGGTTTTCTGTCATTTTAAAAGAAATGTTGATTTCCTGGTTGATATCTCATAAACACCTTCTTAATTGTAAGTGGCCCGTGGTACACAGAATGTGATATCTCATTCCACCAATGTTGGAGGTGTCCATCTCTGCTCAGACCGTAGGCTGCTGGTATTCTCAACTACAGTGTTTTCCACCTGAAAATCCTATCCAGTTTTTTACAGATAAGTGATATGTAGGAGGGTCAGTCCAGAACATCCTGAGTTACGTAGCTGATCCATGTAGTCCAGCATAGTCAACACTGCTTGGTAGCAGGACTTCAGGGAGGGTTCTTTTCTATCCTTACCCAGAAGTGGTAAATGCTGAACACAGACCCACTGAATGATGTACATGTGCTCTGCTGCTGATGTATATATAGCTCTCCACAACCCATGCATAGAAGGATTCCCATAAATTAGAATCCTGTTTTTCTCATGGTTCTGCACAGATATGTCAGGCTAGATGGTGATATCAAGGACAGTAATAGAATTACACTGTGATCCAGTGGTCCTTGAAACAAAATAGGAAAAGGTTGGTCTCTCCTGCCCTGCCAAAATAAAATAAAATACCAGGGTTACAGAGAGGAATAAAGCTGGGGAGAAGATTTAGTGGAATGTGAAAAGCAGTGGATCTGAAGGATCTAAACCTTACATGCCTCAGTCATACCCCCACATGGAGGAGGAAAAAAAATACATGGCAACCCTACAGCATCATAAACAATTTCCTTTTATTTGTAAGCAGAGGGAAATAATTTTAAAAGAAGTCACAAATTGAAAAACATTACTTTTTCCTCTTTTCTACCTTTCTGGCATGATCCAAGCAGAACCTTGATCATTCCACAAGATCCTTAGAATTGCCCTGCTCTTTGTCATAATATTAGAAGAAATAGTGTTTAGCTCATTCAATAAAGTGTTAAATTTCCAAGATTAATTGAAGTCAGTTCTTGCACCTTTCCTTCAATCAACCACTCACCGCTATAAACGCATTCAGCAGATATTTGTGTCTGAACACAAAACATTCCACTTTCTCCTAGTTCCCTCCTCAAGCTCTCTGCCTTTTTTCTCTGGCTGCCCCAGACCCAAACACTGCTCCTCTGTCAAAGCCTTATTCTGAAATTCACTCCCCCAAGATGTTGTGCTGACCAACAACCTGCACAGTTTGAAAAAAGGATCTGATAATTTATAGGAATTGAATCTATCAGTGTCCACTACTTATGCTGACTATATAGTGGCTCTAATATCCAAGGCAGTGTGTCTCTTGATTACCAGTGACTGGCAAGTTCAAACAAAAAGGTGCTATTGTGCTCATTTCTGGACTGTAGGCTTTCTCATTGACAACTGTAGAAAAAGAATATTTGACTAGATAGGACTTCAGTGTGATCCAACCCTGTCCTCCTTCCTTCCTTCCTTCCTTCCTTCCTTCCTTCCTTCCTTCCTTCCTTCCTTCCTTCCTTTCTTTCTTTCTTTCTTTCCTTCCTTCTTGGCTTTGCTTTCTTCCCAGTTGCACATAATTTCACATATATCAAGAGGCAAATTCAGTTTCAAAGTTTGCATTCCAGTTGTAGGCACTGATAGAGCCAAATGGGGGACCAAAAGCACCAGCACATTTTGGAGTAAAGTTTTTAGTGCCAGTAATTAAGCCTTATGAGAGGAATTTCAATTTATTAGAATGGAGAAAATGAGAAACCACCAAAGAAACTGCCATAAATAATAGGGAAGGAATTGTTACTGTATAGGAAATGCTGGAGAACTTGGTTAGGACTATAGAAAGGCCAGATTTGGTCTCAGGGCCCCATTAGATGGGGATTGTAAAGAAACACATCCCAGTTTTTATAGTGGTAAAGGTGATGCTCTTTATAGCAAAACCAAAATGTTCGCTACTGTTAGATGGCATTTAGAAACACAAAAAGAAAATAGGGAAAAATATAACGAACGTTGCTAACATATAGAAGGCCAAGCTGAAATTCCTGGCATAATTCAGCTAAGGTTAAAACTCATATTTTTAATATTTGCATCTCACCTTCATGGGAAGACCTTCAGGTAGCGCCCATGGAGTTTATCCCTACTGGCCAAATGAAATGGTATCTGGCTGAGAGAGATAAGGTGTCCTGTCAGGATTCAAACCTAGACTCCCAAATTAACCACTTTGACCTGGTTTTATTGGCCAGACCACCCCATCCCTATAGTCATACATATTTTGAGCAGTTTAGATTTGAAGGGGATGCTGGGCTGGAGACCTAGATGCTCTTGTCAAGGAAGAGCCTTCTGGGGGATTTAGGGAAGGAATAATAACTCAGTTGGTAGTAACTGGGGGCGCTCTTGCATTTAATTTCAGCCCCTCCAGTCCATCCCCCCCCCAATTTCTAGGGAGCTTTGGCCTCTTCCACCCATCCTTGAGTCTAAACTGTAAGTCCTTTATGGAGACGTTTTGGTTCAGCCTTAACTTTTATTGCAAGAGGAAGTAATGGAAGAAAGGGGGTATAACTTAATAAATTCAGTAGGATTTAGAAATGAATTGAACTTCAAGGGGTTCATGTTCCTTGAGTTCTTAGAAATTGGAGCCCCTCTCCCAGGAAATGCCGTTTCAGTTATTGGAGAGAAGAGGGACATATAAGTTTGAGTTATCTTAATTGTACTTTTTTTTTTTTCACTTGAGGAGAATTTTGACCTTCAGACATTAACATGTGCCAATGTTAACACTAGATGAATATTTTGATATGGTATTTTAAATATGTTAAGACTTCATAGTCTCATTTCAGTACATCATACTTGAAGTACAGGCATGATTCAGATAACAATACGTCTGGCAAAGAAGCTCATTTTTACACCTCAACTCCCCATTTCCTCCTTATTATCTACCTAGTTGTAAGGGTTTTGTTTTATTTTGTTTTTGTTTAAGCAGCATTGGCACTGGGAGGATGGTGAAGAAAGGCTGAAGAAACATTGACTTTTGGTGTTAGGTTGCAGCAGTGTGTTTGCAGTAAACAATATAATAAAAGGTTCAATTGGGGAAGAGTTGAATTCTCCCCTGTCTGATCCTACTGTAGCTGCGTGTGCTTGCCTAAATCAGGGAAAGTAAAGAGCAGTTTCTCTAGAATCCATTATTGAGCATCTGTGAACAGCAAAACAGAGAGAAGAGGCAAAAGGAGATAAACCTGCCTCACCAGCTACCCACCCCCCATATGCATGTTAAAAGAGATAGGGTCTGTAAGTTTACCCACCCAAGTGGGTTGTAAGAAGTGTGGAATCTGATAAAAGAAAAAGTAATCCATGGATGCATTTTGGAAAAAGCTTTCAAGTGGTATCTAGGAGGTTGAAATGTTTTTGCTTCCCTATGTAAGGCTTACCTGATATCATTGTTTTATTTCACATGTGCACAGTGTTAGTTTTGGATAGCAAGTTTGCCAAAAGTGTTGAACTGCTCTTCCTTTTTTCTTTTTCCCTTTTTTTTTTTTTTTTTGGTGGAGTTGGAATCTATGCTTATTGTCTTCGTGTTATCTCTACCTCTTGTACCAGATTTTCTGGCCTGTAGCAATCTACTTCATTGACTAAGGTATAACCGTAGCTAAATTAAAAGTGTTACTAAAGTAAAACATGAAGAAATTTCTCTTTTGTAGCAGAATACAGTGCAATCCACAGCCCAACCACACCTATTAAGGATTCAGAGGCAGACAGGTTGCGTCGCAGCTCAGATGGTAAATCTCGTGGTCGAGGCAGAAGGAATAATAATCCTTCACCACCACCTGACTCTGACCTAGAGGTATTGTATATGAAACAGCTATTTTATTCATTTATTTTCTCATCCTCTCCAGAAACACTGGAGAAATCTTCAGGTTACAAGGCTTCGCAACAGCATAAAAGTACATTCTAATTCATGATAACCTGAAAAAAAGAGGGGAACCCTAAAATTATAAAATCCAGGTGCAACTCATATCACTCCAGTTTACTCTTAAACTTTGCCCTTGTCATGAAGAATTTACCCTATAAATGTATTCAACTCTAGCTGGCCATAATAGGCCATAGCTAGCAGCTCTTGCACCTTTCCTAAGGTATCCATGTAGTAGTTGTACCTTTTTCTCTTGGAAGAGAATTTCTCTAAACTGTTTGCTTAGAGAAAGCTGCATCCAAATAAAAACTCTTATTCAACATCATTGGCTTCTCTTCTCACTGACACGTAGTTTATATCACCCTGTTATACCCTGGAATGGAGAGAAAGTATCAAATCTTGATTGATATCAAGCTCTGGCAAGATGAAGGCATTTATTAACAACTGGATAGTTACTGTCTATGTGTATTTAACCATAAAAGGGAGCATGTGGAAGTGGTGAAGGAGGGCTGATCTGCTAATAGCAAAGAATGCTTGTTGTTTGCTCAAAAATACCAGTGGATCAGACTTACATCCTCCTCCACTGCCATGCTGCCAGAATGAGAATAACATATATTCATGTAACCAGGAAATATCCCTGCACCTGCGGCGTTGTACAGGCACTAATCTTGGACCTATGGGGAAAGATAATATCTTTGTTAAAAGTAATGAGCAGAACTTTCTACCTCACAGTCAAGTCATTAGCTGGTAGTATCTCCTAATGGCTTACTTAGGCTCCTATTATTCTCCATGTTTACTCTTCCTCCCTAGAAGGGAGTCCAAGGAGTTCTGGCACCCTTCTTTAAGAGTGAAACACAGTGTGAACCAGTGTTTATTCTCTGATAGGTGAAAATTCACTTCTGAGAAAGAAAAGATCCTTTTTTGTATACCATCCTTTTCTGTGCCCCCCCTTTTTTTGTTCCACAGAGCTTTCCAATTGTCGCTGTAAAATTTAAGTGAGTGTACCTGTGTTAGAATTCATAGTTATCAATGAAATGATACATCCAGTCTGCAATCCTGTATGTACCTCTGAGTGAATTCCACTGATCCCAATAGGATTTACTTTTGAATAGATCTTACTAGGCTTCTGCTTTTAAATTTGAGGTGCTGTGTTAGGACATTGTTCTGCATTTACAGAAAATGCATGATTTCCTCTGAAATAGTAGGAAAGTATTACTTTAGTATAATCCAGTGTTCAGAACCATGTCCTCACATGTATTTTAACTTGTCACTTTTTGGGAAGGATTTGATTGATATGTTTGCCTTTTTACAGAGAGTTTTCATTTGGGATTTGGATGAGACAATCATCATTTTCCACTCACTCCTCACAGGATCTTATGCTAACAGATATGGAAGAGTAAGTACCATGATACTAAATACCAGCTCATTGTGTGTTTATGTGTGTTAATGCTGAAGAAATATGTCCACTGAAGTATGATGTAGTATTGAATAGAAGAGCTTTCTCACAATAAAAGGGTCAAAATGGTTTCTGTTACTTGTAGCACGATGTATTTTTTAAAAAAATATAGATTATAAATTGCTTTAAGATGATCTGTGCAGTCTTATACATGTTTACTCAGAAGTAAGTCTTGGTGTTTTCACTCGTGCATATTCCCTTCTGTGTGTGTTTAGGATTGCAGCATGTTCCTAATCAAGTGATTCATGATCTAGTATTTTCTATTTTTATAACAAAGTTTTCCTTGTACTTTTCACTATCTGTACAAGACATCTCAGAAAATGCAATCCATGATACAGCTTCTTTCATGCATTAAACAAGTATCCCAAGTATTTCCCACTGATGTGGAATGATTGCAATATTCCTTCCTTCCATATAGTCCAGAACTTCTGACATTATCTAGTGTACAAGAAGCTTCCACTTCTCTATACTTAACTATCTCACTTCCCCTCAATCTAAACCTCATCCCTTTGATAACTGCCATACCTCCTAGCAGTCTCTTACTGTTATTGTCTTGAAATTGTGCTGTATTCAGAATAGTGAGAAAGCTGTTCCCACTCTATATAATTAATGATTTATTAGTAAACTAGGTAACATACTGGCTCATCTTACAAGGCCTGAGAGTGAACACTTTCTGTCTGTCCCCAACAGCCTTCATAAGTCACCACTGCTGTTCAAAGCTTCTTACTGTTACATATTCTTATTGTCAGTTGCCTTGTGGCCTTTCTTTGTTAAAAAAAAAAGAGAGAGAGAGAGCAGGGGAGAAGCAAAGAAAGGCAAACAACATTATAAAAAGGTTACTGTAACAGAACTCCAAAAGAAAGTGCTTTCAGTGTGTGTCTTGCATAGAAAAAGAAATAGTTGCAAAAAGGCATGACATTGCCTCCAACTCTACAAGAGACGTCAATCATTTAATCTGTAAGCACTGCTATGAAATGAATAGACAATTGTAGATACTGACAACATGACAGACAATTATGATATGATAAAGCACTGTATGATAGGCTTATAATATTTGCCAGTGTCTCTGTACTGTCTCTGAAGTGTGATTTTTACAAATGGTAGAGAAATGTCAGAGATCACAATAAGGCCTTTTAAGTGTTTGGAAGAATTGGCTTGATTTTTGTATTTTCAAAATGCAATTTGCTGTTTTAAGTTGTAAACTGATAATGGGTTCCTCAAACTATAGGGCATTTTAGTATATCACAAATGGTGATTAGGAAATTTGTTTCCTAATCCCTGAATGCAAGAAGAGGAGAACTTCAAGTATATGTACAAGAATGCAGCCTAGACCAGGTTAGCAGTTTTTTTGTTGAAATGTGTTGTGAATGTGTACAGTACAGTACACTCATATTCTGCAACATAATTTAAAAGTAGTGCCTGTGCTACACTGTCTCAAAACCCCTGTGAACAGGCTGTTAGTGCGCTAGAAATCCACAGTCCGAGACTATAGTGTATGGACATATTAATACTGACTTAAACCCAATACTGGTTATGTGTAGCCTTGCATGAGTGAGTTTCATTCATGTGATATCACATTTAAATCAGGTCTTATTCTGTTATTAGCTCCAAGGGAATTAAAAGAGCTACGGAGCAACAAAGCAAGAAAGAATAACTAGTTAATGGGGGAGGGGAGGACAGTAAGCATGACATAGACAAAGTTAATGCTTTGTCCTGAGGTACCTTAGTCTTTTTAAGACTGTTTGCATCACAGATAAATTTCAAGCAATGCTGTCATGGTAATGAATAAATATTGGTTTACTCTGTTATATTTCAGTCTGCCCACTCTGTTATGGTTCTAAAGGTTCTGATATTGACAAAAATCAGCAACAACTTTGTCCTGCTGTTGCCAGTCAAATAGCTGCTGAAGTTAGTAAAATATAATATACAACAATGAGTTGTATCCAAAAGTGCCTGTCCATCTACAGAACAGCACCCACCAATGAAAACAGATTTCTGTCTCCTCTGAAGCTTCCCCCTCCCAACTGCTGTTGTGGATTGGGGTGTCATTCAGAGAAAATATGGATTTAGGTACAGAGAGCTACAGAAAGGAAGGTGAAGAAGGGAAAGTTCTGCTGCCAAGTGGATTCTGTTTACACAACATTGGATGTTGCCCAAGAATACTATTGATATCATGAGCATTAGCCAAGAGATGCCCATGAACTTTACAGAGTTACATTTCTCACACCAGGCAGGATGGACTTAGGTGTGTTAGAGAACACCATTTTCTCAGCGTCATTGGGAGTGCTAGGAAAAAGCAGTTTCCCTGGAATATAAATACTACCTTGAATAAAGATGTCTTGATCTCATGAAACAAATTGCTAACAGCTGTGTAGATAATGTGCTAAAAAAGGAAAGTGTAGAAGCTGTACATTTTCTTTGAATAATACAAAAGGAGATTCCTTCTCCATATTTGTGGCTACTATTTCACCACATACAGTGTTAGCAGCTGGTGTATATCACAAGATGGTCCATGTCAGCCAACATGACTGATTTCTGGAAGAGACAGATGAGAGTAAAATAATTTATAAAACCATGGTTTGGAGCCATATCAGGAGTGGGGTATACCACCCTTCTTCTGCCTAAATTGAGATAGAAGTTATGTGGTCCTGTAGGCGTGCTTGGACTATAAATCCTGATATTCTTCACTACCGGCTGTGCTAGTTAGGGCTACTGGAAGGTGCAGTCCACCAGCAGCTAAAGGGTCACACAATTCTCACCTCGAGTTACAAGAATGAGCACTCAAGGAACCTGGACTGTACACTTTCTTTTTCCTGTTCCCATTTTGTTATCAAAGAGTGGTTTTCAGGCTTGGTATGAATGGCAAAAGAAAAATTTGTTTTCCCCATTCAGATACAATAACAAACCATAGATTTCTTTAAAACAGAGAAGGAACTGGGAAATTGCCATGCAGAAGGACAGAAATGGAGATAGAACAAGTAAACAACCCAAAGCTCTCTTATTCTGTCAAACTATTCTTCAGTTTTCTTTAGTTTTTTTATATATTTTTATTAAAGAAGAAAGCAAAGAGAAAAAAACAGAAAAGGGAGGGAAGGAAACACAAACAAACAAACAAAAGACAATTAACATTGACTTCCAACTTCCTTAATGAAGTTTATACATTTTACTGAATAAAACTTCTCTGATTATATACTCTTCAAACATTTCTCTGAGGTAGCCAAACCTAGTTATTATCAAACCTAGAGTTAACAAGGTATTCTCACTAATCTGCCAAACAGTGCTGTTTTCAAAAATTCCCAGTCCTCCAAAAATGACCCCAGTCATTTTTCTCTAATCAATATTGATAGTTTGTCCACTTCATCTGGATCAGTCAATTCCAACAACCAGTCTACTTTCATAGGAGTATTGTTTTTGAATTTGAAATTTTGCAATGCTGGTCTGAAAAGTCTTTTTTTCTTAGAGGTAAAAGTCCACCTGATTTATTTCTGTGAGATTTTTGTGTGTGTCTTAATAAAGAGGAAAAAGAAGAACAAAAAGCTTCTTTCACAGAATTCTTCAATTGTGGCTTTCCAGCTTAACTGGAAAATAAGCCAAGACATGCACAGTAAGTGAACTTTCCTGTTTTTCAGCTACTACTTCTCCAGAGAACAAAGGGAGTGAGCATTTCAAAATGACAAGCTGATTGTTTTTTTGTGTCCTGATATCCATGCTCAGGACAAGAATATGTGGTTAAAGTGCATTGGTATTTCTCCTTTTAATTTAACATTCATCTGAGATTTCATTTGCTATATCTTGTTAGACATTCATATTGAACTGAAACTCTTAATAAATATACAATAAATGGTACTTTCTTTAACTTTTCATTTCCCAGCTATTATTTGGAAATTAATGGTTTTAGTAGCAAAAAGATTCCTTGGACTGTTTTATTCAATTACTTTTAACTTATCTGCATTAGACTTCTAGCCAGTATTGTATTTGTGTTTATGCATAGTGATTTAAAACATAATAAATTCACTGACATCTGGTACTGTACAATGTTTGAATCAGTGTGGTTTGGCTTGGGGATAAAGAGAGTCTAGGATGTCTATGTGTCTTTATCTTTGTAAAGTTTCAGTAGCGTAAGTAGCCAGGCTGTCAACTGGGGCTGGCTATAGGAAGCATGCAAGTCTCTTGTTGCAACAGTTCTGCTGGCTGCCCATCCATTTCTTGACACAATTTAAAGTGCCAGTTTTGACCTAGAAAGCCATATATGGCTTGGGCACAGGTTATTTGAAGGACTATATAGCCCTTTATAAGCCAAATAGAACTTGTAAGGTCATCAAGAGATGCGCTTCTCTCACCACCCTCTCAGGTGCTTTTGATGGGAACAAGGGAGAGGGCCTTTTTGGTGACTGCTCTCAGATGTTGGCACTCCCTACCTAGAAAGGCCAGGATGGCCCTATCCTTGCTCTCCTTCTGACAGCACAGGTTAAGATATTTTTGTGCTGTCATTGACTGGGTTTGAGCTCTTGATGCTGTGTGAGTCTATTTTTAAGGTTGACATAGGTTTTTAATGTATTTAATATTTCTAATATGCAATGTTTTAACATTATAAATGGTTTAATTGATTTATAATTTTTATATTTATATTTTCATGGTTGTTTTGATTTGTACTGTTTTCGTGTTGTTAGCTGCCTTGAGTTCCACTGTGGGAGAAAGGCGGACATAAATAAATAAATAAATAAATAAATAAATAAATAAATAAATGTACTTCATATAATGGTGCTTGATTTGGTACACATTACTGTGCAGAAGAATTTATGGTGGGTGACTGAGATTAATAATGGTGTTAGACTTCTAAAAGAAAAGGAGTAATGCTAATTAAAGGCAGTATACGGGTATATTTCAGTTAATGGAGTAGATATGTTTCTGGACATTACTTCTTTCACAGAAAATTTCATTCCATAGGCAGAAATGACACTGGAGGAATAGTGATAGATTCCTACATCACAAAAAAAAAAGGGGGGGGAGGAGGAGAAAGAAGAAGAAGAGCAGTTCAACATGGTGCTAAATAAATAAATAATTGATATTGTGGAAACAAATCCTGAATCGGAGTGTATAAATTTTAGTCTTCCAGAGGTTGAATTTCATCTTTCCTAATCTGAGTAAGCATAGCCATAGTGAAGGATCATGGAAGTTTCAGACCAACCACACTTTGTCCACTTCTACCCTAAAGAAAGGGGGAAAGTGGTAAAATAAAATATGAATAGGATAATGGAAATGATGAAGATTCTGGCAAAGAAGAGATTCTACCTAAACATTAGGACCAACTTATGCGTGCGTGCGTGCGCACGTGTGTGTGTATAAGAGCTGTTTGACAGTGGAATAGAGTGCAGTGAACAATGGTGGAACACCTTCTTGGGAGGTCCTTGAACAGAGATTGGATGTGCATCTTTTAGAAGTACTTTAATTGTGTATTCCTGTGTGGCAGAGGTTTGGACTAGATGCCCTCGTGGTCCCTTCCAACTCTATGATTCTTTGAGTCTAAGCAACCTTTTTATTCAAAACTAATATTTTACATACATAAAATGAAACAACCAGTCAGGTTAGCTAACATTTTGAACATTCTAGAGATGACATGAAAACTTCCAGAATGCATCCAACGATGATACTTTCTTTTACCAGCCGCTGTCTTTCCTATGATTTCCATTTTGGTGACCAGACCTGTAGATCTTAGGCCTTTTTAATATGCTGCGAGTACCTGGTGTGATAGATGTATCTGCTTTTGCCTTTTCTCTTTGTTTTGCTATTCGTGTATGCTCATTAAGGGATTCTGGATGCAGTTGCTGTTTACCTTGACTGTTGTGGCTACACATAACTAAGGTAGCATTGTCTAGAGTTGAATTCCTTTCTTTCCCAAATGTTGTTGCATTGTTTACTGTATCTCTGTGACTGAGCAACATTTGAGAGTATCCACCACCAGCTGAAAATCTGTACTATGGACAGCTTTCATTTGTTGTACATCAGGTGTCAGACTGAACAGCCCATCACAGTGCAGGTATGCTAAATAAAAGCTAAGACTCATTAATTTCAATTCAAATTTCAATCAATAAATGTGCATAGTATTATAGCCTTATTTTTGTTGCTGTTTTGGTTTATGGTAATTAAAGTATTTAACTTTGAAATATAGGTAAATGGATAAATAGAAGGCAGCTCCAAATATAGGTAGACATAGGCTAAAACACTGCAAAAAGAAACTTGGGATGAATTGAACCAGAAATGAGCTTTGGTGATGATGACAGCAAGGAAGTGATTCTTTTCTGACACCCTTATATCAGACACAGAGTTGTCCCAAAGAGTGGTTCAAATTACATTTAAAATATTAACTTCCCCACAGGCACAAGAGAGTAAAGCAGATACATGCTGATTGTCAGTGCCATTGCTACTTCACTTTTCCCATTAAAAAATGGGAAAAATACCCTGGGGAAGAGAAGGCCAGGAAAATGAAGCAGCAACTGCTCCAGTAATAAGTAAGCAAGTGACTCCATTTGACACACACACACCATCCACCTGCTAGGAAAGTGAAGCATCCAGGTAGCCTCCACACACCACCACCACCACTACCACCACCACCAAAGACTCCTTCTCTTGTATACTTCAAGGTCTTCTTCCCACACCCCAGAAGCAAACTGTCTTCAAAACCACAGTATGTGAACAACATGCTATGGTGCACTAGACTTCCAATGCTGAAGTCAGCTAAAATGGAGCACTGAGATTATCAGCACAAGCATACGCCTGTTTACTAAGAAGGATGTTTGTTCAAATATTTCTCTACTATTATATTCAAAGAAACAAAGCAAAAGTGCACCTAAGCAGTTGGCTGACCTGAAGAATAGCCTTACCGGCCTTTCTGTTCTATCTTTCTCTTTCCTTATAGTTGTCCTCAGGTTTGCCAAAGAATATATTTCTAACAAATAGTGATCCCTAAAATAGAGCCATCAGGAAAAAACAGGGTATGATGTGAAGGAAGAGGGGTTGTGCAGGTTAGAATGTAGATCAGGCAAGGATCCAAAGCAGAACTTGAGAGAACTTCTAGGTCTGGACACAACATAGCAGAACATGTAGTCTGCTGGTTCTTCGAGTGCTAATGTTGGCTGTCAGGTGGGCTACCACAATATTAGTTGGTTTGCAAAGCTTGGTTTGCAGCTCTGGTTGCTACTGCCCTACTACTTGGGCATAAGGGTTGTCAGGGCAAAGTTTGGAGAGAGTTCTTATACCTTTAATGGTTGTGCAGAACAGGGAATTTAGCTGGTGTTGCTTGCTACCTGGTTGCATGACAGCCAACATCTGCTGAAGTCTCCCCTTCTGCACAAGTATTGCCTTCTCCAGTTTTGTCTGTCAGTGATATTTATTATTGAAGCAGTGATATCATTTCTAGGCTGGTGTTTCAGCTAGATCCTCTCAGGCTTCATTTCTTCCACAGATCAGTCTGTTCCCCTTCATATCACAGATGTGTGCTCCTTCCTCATGGAGCTCAAGCAGTTTTGAGAGATGTATTGTACAGTATTTCTTTTATTGGTGCCAAAGCATTCTTTTACTTATCATCAGTCTTAAACTACATCTAATATATGCCAATTGTGTATCCCAGTAGCTGAGTGAACATGCAGATTGCTTTGTGAATGAAGTTGAACTGTGACACATTAGTTTATTAGAACAATATTTATGTGAATTTTCTTATTTTTTAAAAATTATTGTTTGTATTAGTTAATATTCCTTTTATATTCATTCTGTAATGCTTGACAAAGAATAAGGAAAGAAAAGTGTACTGCTGAATGCTCTTAAAGTAATTAGTTTAGAACAAAACTGGCAGATAAATCTCTTACAGCTGGCATTGGTAACTGTTTTAAGACTATGAAAGGATTGCCCGTAATGGAATCCTATCACTGATCAGCCTACCCCACTATATGTATACCTCTGGTGAGGACAGGCCTGTATTCCAAAAATAGTATGGTTAAGGGCAAAACTTTGTGGGACCAAAGCCACCACATGTTTTTGTCCAGCCACCCATACATGCAAACACACAAGCCGTTTATTTATCCATTTGTTTTCTTTCACTGTTATTCACATCCTACCCACATTCTAAATTCTGTAGCTTAAATTAACTTCTCCCAGCTGAGAAATCTTTGCTCTGAGATCACTCCAAATCATTTCCCCTTTCTCTAAATCATGGCCACCTTCTACCAAGGGAATTGTTCCTTCTGTTGTGTGCCTTCAAGTCATATGGTGACTGCAAGGTGAAACTATAATGGGCTTTCATGGAAAGATTTGTTCAGAAGAGGTTTACCTTTGGTTTCTTCTGAGACTGAGAGTGTGTCACATGCCCAAGGTCACCCAGTGGGTTTCCATGGCCAATAAGGGATTCAGACACTGGTGTCCAGAGTCATAATGCAACACTCAAACCACTACACCAGGCTGGGTCTCCCTGAAATGGAGTTAGGAGTGGTCATATGTTCTTGTTCACACTGGGAAGTCCTCTGTTTTAAGGGCTATCAGAGAGCAGAACATTATTTGAAGATGTCCCCTATTTGAAATGCTGTCCAGCCTAAATCCTAATAGAAGACAAAGGGCACTTGATGTTGCCCATCAACAACCAGCACCTGACAACTTACTGAATAAGAAAAAATATCCACCTGACCAGTCTTTCTTACGGTCAGTAGGCTGCTTAGTATTCTCCTGGACAAATCTAGCCCATAGTACTCATCTACACTAGTAGCAACTGTCTAGACAGTAGTTCTTTCTGTCCCTGCTGAAGATAACAGGAGTTGAACCAAGGCCTTGTATATGGAAAACATGTATTCTTATTCTAAGCAATAATGGCTTCTAGTGATGGTTTAGTAGGTAAATAAATATTACACCTCTTGTCCAGGAAATTTAAAGCTTAATCTTGTATGTATAATTTTTGATTGTCCGTCACCATTTCTCCTGTTTCAGTTTTGGTTTGTTTCTATGTGTGTGGGTAGCACATTAACCATGTTTTCATTTTGTGCATTTTTTAAATAGAAATTTTTATCAGACCTTTTTTTATAAATAAATTCAAATTGCTAAAATACTTCAAGACAATATATAAACATAGTTTTATTTAGTTCTGTGATTCTTACAGTGCTAAATACATTGAAAGATTGTTGCCTGAAGAATGGGGAATAAATCTAGTTTATTAGATTTTATTTGTAATTCATTCTTTCAAAACCATGTTTTCATGCTTATTATCTTAGAAGATAACTTTATGTGGTAAAAATTGCATGACACATTAGAATCCTATTGCAGTTATGGATTAAAACACACATTGAACACATACATCTGTGTCGTATTTAGTAACCACAATGCTGAATGTACTTTGACTTTATTAGACCAGAAAGAAGCAACATGTTATGGTAATTTATGCAGAGCAATTAAAGTGGATTGAAGTGAGATATTGTTTTCTTCTTTGTGTTGGTGAGCTATAGTTGAACAATTAGTATTTTATTAGACTCTTTGAATGTATGGTATACTATCATGGGAGGGACCATAGTTTAGCTGTAGAATATACATGCAAAAGTTGGCCCAGTTCCAGTTATTTTTGCCAGATGTTATCTTAGCTAGCAAGTTGAGGGAGCAACCTCTTTGGAGGATCATGGAATTGATTTATTTGTTTATTTATTAAAACAATTCTGCAGTGTACAATATAAACAATTTAAAGATAAAGAAATAGATCATTTGAACAAGGTAAAAACATATTAAACATAACATCAGTTAAAAGCAACAGTTAAAATCACTTTTAAACCTATAGCAATTTAAAACCAGGTATTTGTGTACTTTGAAGTAAATTAGTACCTGAAGGCTTTAATAAAAAGCCATGTTTTGACTTGGTGCCAAAAAGAAATCAATGTTGGTGCTAGTTGGACCTCTGAGGAAAGGACATTTCTCAATCAAGGCACCACAGCCAAGAATTCTGTCTCTCATGTCCTTGTATTTTATATTGCCTCCCACTCCCTTGCATGGACACAAAGGAGTACCACTCTTACAGACCTCAGTTCTCAGGCATGTATATACCACTAGAGGCATTACTCTAAATATCAAAGTCCCAAGCAGTGTAGAGCTTTAGTCGTCACCAACATTTTATCTTCATACCAGAAGTGAAGTGGCAGCCAGTGCAGCTCTCTAAAGACCAGTCAGAATGAAAGATACTGGTCTAGATGGAACACTGGTTTTATCCCGTATCAGGAAGCTTTTCACTTCTGTTCAGCAGGAGCACTGACTTGCAAAGCTGTTCTATTGTGATAGCTTGTGTTCCTCCTACCCAGCATGCACACAGAAACCTGAGAAGTTGCTCTAGTTACTTTTTAGAACCTGGCTTACTTCCTGAGCAGATCATTTCATATCCTTTTGTTACATATATTCCAAACAACTCCACAACATCCTGTATCCAACTGCCCTGAAAAAACAGTATCTGTCCAATTAACTCAGTCCTAAATCTAATGCAGTCAGCTGCTGTCAAAGTTGATAACTCTTGAAAACCAAAATTTATGTGTGATTTGGAAGTGGAGCCCTCTGGGTTGGAGCCATGAGCAGAGCATGGCATTTTTATGTTAGGTCTGGAGGCAAAGCCTCATTTTTGATAGAACTGGGACCTAGTATCTGGTGTGAAATCCACCATTAAATTTGCCTGTTCATTTAGGTCTAAGAAACATGACAAGGAGACAGCTTTGCCCTTTCCTTTTGGACTTGCTGCTGAAAAGAAAAGGAAAAAAAAAAACAGAAACAAATTGCTTATTTGTTTCCTTTCTCTTTATCATTAGTAGCTCTCTGTCCAATCCAAACGTTGGAATCATTGATATCTTCAAGCCCAAAGCAATGATTCCTGTTCTTTCTGCCTCCTCCAAAGTTATCACAATAGAGAAAGCACCAGAGATACCAAAACCAAAAACAAATGGCATTGTATGTACAGAATAATGTATTCAAAACGTATACAATGTAGAAGACTACAACCAAAACATATATTTGGTACAAGATGTATGCAACCTAATAAAATACTAAAACATATATGTAATACAACAAATTTCCAGATACTATCCATTTTGACCAAAAGTTTCTTCTTCGGAGTATAGAAAATATTTACAGCAACCAGTTCTAAGAGCAAACCTTTATCTCAGTGATACATAAACTTCCCCTAAGCATTTAACAGGAGCAATATTCTCACAAGCAAGACTATTGCAAAAGTAACACAAATACATGGCTCAATAATAAGAAAGCACCTGCAAAATAAAAATAGAGGGGAGGGGAATACTGAGTATTGGCAAAAGAGATATTTTGTGTACTTTGGGAGTTAAATTCCTTTATATTAACATACCTATGAAGAAGCATGTGTCACTGCAGAAGAGTATCTTAGTGTAAGAAAGACCATTTCACCATGTACATCTCTCTTACAAGATCTTTTGAACATTAAACTAGATAAGAATTACTTTAGATTTAAGGGAGTTCCCCCCCCCTCAAATAACAGGGAATAGCCATGGGAAGTAACATACTTCCCACCAAAGTCATGGCTGATTTTGAAGATCAGTATATTTTTCATCCTTCTAATCCTTTCCTTATCCAGAAATTCATTGTATTGTATATATGTTTTGATTATATTACAGGAAAAACCCACCTTTCAGCACCCTGTTGTCTGATGACCCACTCTTTCAGGACTTCCAAATTAAGGACAAGTTCCATTAATTCAACATGGGATCCTCTGTTTTGTTAGTTCTTCTTGCCTATGGAGGCTTGCTTCGGACCACTCACCTGCACACATGGTCCCAAATTTTGCCTATGGAAAGAGTGGATCTCTTAGTTGAATTATTGGAACTTGTCTGTATTGCAAGCATTGAAACAGTGGACTTCTGTCATTTCTTCTTGTCTGTGAAGGTTCACTTAGGACCATGCATGCGCTGCTTGCAAAGTGAACTCAGAGTGGGAAAAAGGCACCAAGCCAGACTTTATAAACAGTTGTACATGCAGTCAGTCCCAAGCAAGCCTCCATAAATCTTTCATGTTTCCTATCATAGATGGGTTCTACTTTTCAACCGTTTTCACTTTCTGACAGTGCTCTGATCTCTTACCTGTCAGATAAGCGGGGGAAGCCTGTATTCCATGTGATGTATATGTTTTGTATTGCATATATGTTTTGATTATAGCATTGTGTATGGTGTATATGTTTTGAATACTTTATTCTCTTCATATAATCATGCTTGTGTTTGGTTTTCGCACCTCTGCTGTTTTTTTAGCACCTGTGTATTGTGATTCCTCACCAGTAACTGTCTTTTTTATTTGTTGTCTGCTCCCACATTATATCTGACCTCTTACCCTGTGTGTTCCTCTTGCCACCATATATCCCTGTGAGGAAAATAAAGTTAACAGTTATAGTAGTACCATGGCTAAAGGCAGGACTACAAATCTAGCAAACAGGTCAAATTAGGACCCTTGATGGTTTCCTTTGAGGATTATCTGATCACAAGACATCTCGTTTACATTTTCAAAGACATTGTTCTTGCCTATGTTTCTAGTCTCTGTGCCTCTGCACCCCAGTATAATTCTTTCCTAGTCACATTAGAACTGGGTAAAATATTTAACAGTTTCTAAGGAGATTTTAAGACACAGTATTTGCCAGCCTGCAGCAACCTCATGCCTCCTGATAAGTTGGGATGTGTTCAGCCCATCTGTCCAGGATGGTTTTTTCCTGACTCCAAATTAAGTCACTCCTGCAGTTGTCTAACAGCTTTGTTTTCTTGGTACAACAAAATTTATTTTGGCATCTGACAACCTTCAATTAGTTTGCAATATAGTCCAATTGGAGTTAGTGCTTCTTATAGAAGAAGCAGAAATCATTCAGCACTCCAGACGTCATTGGACTGTGGCTGTCAGGATTTCTTCACCATTGACTATACTGCTAATTTTTCTGGAATTTGCCGTCCATTAACATATGGAGATCTGCATGATTCCTACTCCTATTTTACAGTACTATACTTTAAAAAAAAATCTGTGTATTTTAAGAAAAGACAAAATGTACATTTATTCAGAATGGACTAAAGTCGTCTTTTGAGGTCCTTCTCCCAGTACTCCTTGGAGAACAGCACCAAGATAAAAACTGTCTTGGTAGTGTTCCTCCAGTTATGGAATACTTTCTATTCTCAGACAGGCTTTTCTGATGTCTTCTCAGATGTCATTTCGTCAGTCAACAAAATCTTTTTATTCCAGGCATTTTCATTTAAGTGTTATCTACATCAGCAGTTTTAGATTTTATTTACATTAAATAAATTTATGTAGGATCGCCTCATCCTATTTAATCCACTCTGTACTCTCAAGTCTCCAGGGGGGAAATTTGCTCCAGTCAGCCAGGACTTAGCTGGCAACTCTTACCCTGAAGACTTTTATTTTAGTTGCCTGTAGACTGTGGAATAACCTGCCAAAAGAGGTTCAACACCTTTATGCACTATCTGAATTTTAAACAACATTAAAGACCAGTCTCTCCTGGCAGGCCTATCCAGAGGATTTTTAAATTATTAATTTTAAAATATGGACTCATTGTTTTAATATGCATTGATCTTATATGTTCTTTTAAACTGATGTTATGTATTTTATTTTGTTGTTATGGCTTAAATCCAGATGTTTTTTAATGAATGGACTAAGCCCTGTCGTTAGTCCCAACCAGAGTAAATCTGTTAAGTCAATTCAGCACTTAAGCTCCTTTGACTTATTGGCTCTAACAATTAGATTTAACAATTAGACAGATTTAACAAAATGATTTATCTCCTGGTCCTTTATTATCATTCATTTTTTATTATACAGCCATCTCTGTAATTATTTCTAATGGGTTGAGTATAAATAAGTAAACAAACAATACAAATTATGTAATTTGGGCCTGATATATATTATGGCTTTACATGAGGGGAGACTGTTTAAATATACAATTCAAGCCTTTCTTTATCTTACTGACTATGATTTATATTTCCTTTTGTTTGTTTCTTTGAGGATCCACCTACTTCTGTTTCACTGGGGCTAAGGATGGAGGAAATGATTTTCAACTTGGCAGACACGCACTTATTCTTCAATGATTTAGAAGTAAGTAATTATTGTTTCAACAGACCATAGAATTTGTTCAGTGCTGGTTTTTATTTTGGAGGCTAACAAATGTTTCACAGAAGGATTCCATGGGCATAGACAATGAGGGCCCATTGAAAGTTATAGAAATGTTGTCATCATTAGGACAGTTGTTCTGATCCTGCTCCCCCCCCCAATATACCTGTCAAAAGATTCATGGATGTAGATATACTGGAAATAGGGCATTTGTGGGGCACATTGGGGATGGATTACTATCATAATATGCCACTTTCCTATAAGATTGTGTAACAAGTAACTCATAGCACATCAAAGGAACAGCAGTAAATATAACAGTTCAGAAAATAGTTGAGTCAGTAGGCAAATACATAATAAAAATATAAACCAACCCATACAGTAGTGAATAAAACAATGCAGAGAAAATGACTTACCACTGAATAGGGGGGAAAAGAGAGACTTTAGAATGCACTACTTACAAGGACAGTTGGATCTCTGTTCCACAAAAGTGAAATTTGTTAGCATGATGAACAAATAAATATTGGGTGGGAGCCACACTTTTTGCTTGTGGAAGCATTCCTCAAATTTCTAACCTCAGTCTCCTTCTTCCCTTCCTCATTTCTTACTTGAGATGATAACGATTGGAGTCTTCCTTCAACTTCCCCCTCCCACACCAGACATTTAATTATAGCATTTAGATTCCACTTTAGCTGTCGTGGTTCCATCCTGTGGAATCCTGGGGTTTGTGGTTTAGAGAAGAATACTTAGAATATTCTGCAAGAAAGCTCTAGTGCTTCACCAGAATATAAATGCCAAAATTGCATAGGAAGCAGCCATAGCAGTTGAAATGAAATTGATGTGCTGCAACTACTTGGTGTGAAATTGCCCTCCAACTCTCTCTACCTGTTACCCCTTTGACTGCTGTCCTCAGAAATTGCTTTACAAGGCCCTGCTACAGGTAGAGGATTTAAGATAAATGAAATTCATCTTGGCGTTGGTCTCTGTCATCAAATACTCCTTCTCTGCAATGTCTAGAGCCCCTTCATTTCCCACCACACCAATAAAATGGACCACAGACTATGTCAAACTGGAACTCCCAAACTTATTTGCAGTATCAAATGGAGCAAAATGAAGTGGGTTGGTTTATGTCTTACTAAGTGGTGATTACTCTGCCATAAAATCTCTCCCATTTCTTAAGACTGTCCTCAAATAGTCTGTTTTTTACATATTGTTATATGAATAGATATGCCCAAACAAATTTCAGTTGTCATTTGCTGCCTTATGGGTTCATGCTTATAATAACAGAAAAACTTGTTGAGATATTTTATATTTATTGTTGTTTCACTTGATATTATTCAGATATTATAATTTTGATGAAAGACAAGATAGTTAAGCATTAGAGCATGACTGTATGTGCAGGTGACTGAATATTAAACTTCACTATAATCATTTATGTATATTGTTTTCCATTACGACCAACAGTGAGAAAGCATTGCCTTCCTAGGGAAATGTTTAACATTACACAGGCTTTTAGTGGCTTACTACACTCTGCCCTCCCCAGTAGTAGTATTAGTAGTACAGTTGGCCCACCACATTCACTAGGGTTAGGGATGCAGGACCCCCTCAAAGTGGAAAAATCACAAATATCAAAATGTATGCATGTGTGTGTGGGAAGGGGGCTAAGGCATGGTGGGCAGAATGGGCACCCAGGGTCCAAAACAGGTCAGGGAAAAGAGAAGGAAAATGGGTGCATTGGCATGGTGGCCCTTTACTTCATGTCTCTCATCCATTTCCTTCATTGGTTGTTGGGGGGCATCAAGAAAGGATTTGTGGTGCTGAGAAATTGGGCTGTATGCTGTCCTTAGCTAGCCAGGCAGCAGCTGGTGGAGCAGAAGGAGGACCAGAGGCAGATTTGTGGCCTGATCAGAGCTACTGAGAGGGAAGTGTTGCCCCAGAAAAGAAGCACATGAGGTAGGGGCACAGGGGTTGGAGAATCTTGCAGATAGTCAAATCCATGTAAATTAAACCTGAAAAGTTAAACCTGGACAGATGACCGTGGTAGTTGTTGTTGTAGTAGCAATACAGTAATAATATTATTTATTTATTACCTTCCTCTCATTATGGATTAAGAAGACAAGGGAACAGCAAATTAAAATACAGCAACAAATAAACATATATCACAGTTAAAAACACAAACACTGATTAAAAATATGTAATTAGTTAAAACAGCATAACATCAGTTTAAAAAAGCATGCATAGTTTAAAAAATCATAATTTAAAACTTATTATTTAAAAACTATCTGGATAGATCTACCAGAAGAGATTGGTCTTTAATGCTGTTTTAAATTCAGACAGCATATCCAGCTGTCAAATCTCTTTTGGCAGGTCATTCCACAATTTGGGGGTGGCTGAAGAAAAATTCCTCTGGTTAACAATTGCCAGCTTAGTTCTGCCTGCCTGAAGTACACGTCCTCCAGAAGACCTGAGTGTATGGGGGCAGATTATATGGGAAAAGGTGATCCCATAGGTCTAGTAGTGCACATAGCTTGTTTTGATGTTTTATGTTAATTAGGTTTTGTTTTTTATCATGCTGCTCCTGTTAGTCATGTGTCTTTTGTATGGAGTATTGTGCTGTGAAACCTTGTGACCAATGTATGTATTTACAGTTAGTTGTGGTAAGGGTGGTGGTGATTTCAGCTCATAAAGTACACTAGGTCTGTACTGAGTGATGAAATGTGAGTGAGAAACTGACTGAATAGAGCAGTAGCAACTTCTGTGATCAGGATGGTCAAAATACTGCTCATATTGCTGCATATTTTACAGTATCTGTCTCCTGTTCATTATGTTAATCACGCAAATAGAGCAGAGAAAGAAAAGAATAAGCAGTCTCATTCACCCTTTCACAGAAGCATGTCTTCTTAGTGTATGCAAACTTTGGTGCTGATGCTTTTGAGAATTCATCTTCTAATCTGCTTTTGGATTATGGAGAGAGCAGTTTCTGGCTGCTTGTTTCAACTTACAATGAAGAAGGCAATTTCTGTTGATATTTTCATAAAAAGACACACACACACATACATATATACACACATGTACACGCGCACACACCAGTCAAATTTTGCTCCCATCATAACAAAGACAGCTGTTTATTTAAAACTGAACCATTAAACAAGCTTGTGGCAGGACTGCCAACAGACATTAATCATCACATTGTTGTTTTGTTAGAATTTATAAATGTATGTTATTCCAGACAGGCAAAAGAATCCAAAAGATTCAAATACAACTTTTGCTGATCAAAGTTAATTGGCAGCAATTGGCCTTTAAATATTTCCTGATGTTTCCTTTTCTCAAAAATCAAGCAAAATACACCTTATTTAATAGATGAGCCAATATCATTTGAAAAATGCTGGTGTGTGACAAATCTTAAATGTGGTTTCTGAAACATCTGTCCTATATTTTGATTTCTTTTCATCTGCAAAGAAACTACTCACAGATGAATTGGAAACTTAAGAATGTAATAAAATTATCTAAATGTGCGTTATTTTTCTTCCATTCTTTGGTGATTTTTTTTTCACATTTAAAATACAAGGTTTCATATATTTGCAAGTGTTTTCAATAAGGGAACTTAATGTCAATAGCATTTATTGTTTTGATACAATTAATGTCTTTACTAGATGGCATGCATTGGATTCTTATTCAAAGAAAAAAAATAAGAACAAGTATTTTCTAAGCCTTTTCTTGTTTTATGTTGCCATTTAATTTTATCCAAAGTATAAAAAGTATTCTATCTTGATCCTGTGTCCAGTATTTGTAGTACTTTCATTTGTTGTGTCCATTCGTAAATATTCATGCATACACGTGTAAGGTTTTCTAATGGCATGCAATTGCAACTAATGCTAATGGAAAATGATGGTGATTTAACAAAGCACTGCATTCAAGGCTGGACCCAGATATTTTGCTGCCTGAGCAGAAGGCACTCCACCACTCACCCAACTCAAACTGCATAAGAGCCAAAACCAGGCAAGTTATTTTGCCACAGGAGACAGAAAGTCTCAGAAGTATCTCTGTACCTGGCAGTGAAAATAAGGCTGTTGGCTATCCCTTATTTGGAAATCTGAAATCCAAAAACCAAAACTTTTTGCCACCAGCTGTATGCTTCTGCCTTTGAGATGGCGTCTGTAGCACTCCTGCTCGTTCATCTCTCAGATCTTCAGTTGCTCTCCATCTATGCAGCTCATACACAATAAAAGTAGTGAAAGGATGAGACACGAAGCTGGAAAGATATGCATGGATCTGTGAAGTGGCAGTAATCCATGTGCAGTGTTTGGTGTGAAGCAGCTGCAATGGCTCTCCTGCTCATGGGCTCCCTGGAGATCTCCTGTACAGCACTGTATTTTATGTATATGCAAGTATAGGTATTCAACACTGAAAAAATCCAAAACATGTAATACTTCTGGTCCTAGGCATTTTAGCTAGGGGATACTCAACCTGCAATAAAATTTTAACTATATGCAGCCCTTTCATTAGACCTGAAATATGCTGCCTGTAGTGGCTGTTCATTCTTCCAAATGGACTGGCCCTAAATGTAGTGCTGCAGAGAGCTTTGTAATTCTCTCAAAGCAGGGCATGTGAACTGAATGTCTTGAGTAGTAACACCTTACCTCAGCCAAAAAACTGCTAATGAAACTTGATAACATTTCAAAAGCAGTTTCTGGTGCAGCATGGATCCCACTGAGCATGCCTGCAGTAGTTATCTGGACTGGTTTCTCCCATCAAACTGGGGCGTGACTTTCTGGACACTGCAGAACATCTTGATCATTGAGCAAGAAACTAATACAGTATATGGTTTTTGGAAATACCTCTGAGGAATCTTGTGAAAATGTTAGTTCAATGCACAGTTGCTGTGAAAAAGGTGAATTCCATTCCAGGGATATTTAGGAAACTGATGAAAATGAAATTGCGGCTATTGTAATTGTTTTATGAAGTATTATGCAACACTGTTACCACTGCATCTCAGAATCAGTGTTCTAGAGCTACCAAATTTACAGAAGAAGGGAATGAAAAATTATGGCCAGGATCAGAGGAAATTGTAGAACACATTACAGTGGGCATGAGCAAGAATATAATATGGAAGAAGTTGTTTTCAGAACACAAGCTCGCCTTTAATTAGTTCATTAGTTACTGAATGTATCCATTTATCTATTTATTGCATAGATTTCTTCTCTTTTTGCCAAAAAGTGGCACTCAAGCAGCAAACAATAATAATCTGTAGCACAACAATAATAATCTCCATCATGACCTGTGAGAGCATTCCAGCTAGTCAGGAAGGGAGACTGTTGGGTATTGGGGTCTATTGTAGATGAACAGAATCCTAGTGCTATTGTGAGTATCCATGTTCAGTTATAGAACTGGAAGAATGTGGGACAGGGCACCTGGATAGCAGGATACAGTTATGGTAGGCCACTATAACTCTGTTCCCCAGCCCCCTAGTTGCCTTTTAGAAATAATTTCACTAGTCTTGACACTTACTTATATCCCATAGTTCTAGGTAATAGTTTTGGATAGAAGCTTATTTTATCAATAGCTATATGGTAATGTGTGGAGCTCTTTTGTTCAGGAAAAAACAAGTAAAGAGGGAACATGAAGAGGTGTTTATGCTTGCTGTGGGAAAGTTGGATATGGAAATCTCATCATCGCCCACAATACCATAAAACTAAATGTGAGAGATACCGTTCAGATAAAAGAAAATATGTTTTTGCACAGTGCATAGTTAAACTATGAAGCCTGTACCTCAAACTAGAGTGATGACCACCAACCTGGACTGGTTTAAAGGGGTGGTAGACATGTTCGTGGAGGATGGCTATCATTGACAGCTGGCTATGAACTTTCGTATAGGAGACGGTATGCGTCTATGTACCGCACAACAGGAAATCTGAGCAGGAGAGTTTTGTTGTGTTCGTGTAATGATTCCAGGCTTCCCATAGGCAACTGGTTGTCCACTGTGGGAATACTATCCTGACCAGACAGGCCTTCGGTCTGATCCAGCATGACTCTTAATGCTGTAGCTCAGCTGTTTGTTCTGCACTGTATTAAAGGCAGAAAAGAATGCATTCTTTGAGAACATAAGTGAAAGGTTTCAAGTTGCATTGCCTTGCCATCTACATAATAGATTGCTGAAAAAAAAGTTGTTACAGCTAGGATCATTATGAACTGCTGAACAGCCAAAGTGACAGTTTTTGAGAAGTGTTCAGTTCTGATGAAAAGTGAATGCAAATGTTTTGAGTGTGAAAACATTTTTTTCCTGTCTGCAGGATTACCTGTGTTTCCTGCTTCTTACTAAGTTATGACAACACCCTTTATGAGAGTATTTCGCACATCTGGTCTCAGGCAGAACCAGGAAGTGCAGAGACATGAAAAATATATAGAACAATGGCTGAGAAGTTATCTGAGCCATTCCAGCCTCTTAAGCAGGTTTGTTTCCACTCTTCATTGAGTTCTAAAGAAAGCTTTGAGGTACTTTTGATTTAATCACCACTAGATGAACCTTCCTCAGTTCAGCATAGTGATGAATTGGACTCTGCATTCTCCCTGCCCTTTGCCACCCACTGTTTTGCTCTGGAGACAGACCAGTGTTAAGGTCATGTTAGTTTCTTTCGTTATAGATCAAAGTGGACACTGAGCAACTGTGAATAAAACACCATGGCTGCTCTGGTGTTTTCAGCATCAACTTATTAGGCTGACTGGAAGCACTGAATTATGTATAGGCTGGCAATACAATATATCTGACCTTTTGGTTTTTTAGCTGTGTAAATGCAGTGTTTATCCATATACATCACTGTTGGCTTTGACTGGAGCTTCATTGTCTGTATTGGGAAGTTCTAGTTTGGAATGACATGACCTGAAATGCTATCTTGCTTATTAATTCTTCTCAGTCTCCTTCACCTACCATAGTGTAAACCTTGTTTTTATTATGAGAAAACTTCACAGATGATGTGTTGTGTCACCTGACAGTTTGTGGAAATAGCATTTAGGATTTTAAAAATCCACTGGGCATGAACACTTATACTCTCATACAGTAACAGTATGTGGCTACAAACAGCGGTTTTGTTAATTTTAATTTTTCCTCTTTCGCAGTAATGAACTTCTGGAATAAATAGTGGGAATGTAGTGCATTAGCAGTACACGGTATTAATTGGTGTCATAGAAATAGTGGATTACCTATATCGTAGGCTCTAAGTATTGCAGGGGGAAAGCTACAACCACAATAGTGCAGGCTGCCAAGCTTTGCATTTTGGTCTCTGATGGAGCCGACAGATGTGTAGAATCACTTGGCAGCAGCTGGACGTGTTTGGAGTGCAGCTGTCGAATATAACAGATTTTATCCGCTAAACTCAAATATCTCCCCAAGTTTACATAGTATCACTGTATCCCATTAAACATATGACTAGCCTATTTGCCTTTACCCCAGTGCTTCTTGTCATACATTTTTTGACATTCTTTTGTTCCAAATGCTTGATTGTTTAGTGACATATATCAATGTAAACTTGTATTCCATTTCAGCTGAACTTCTGATTATCTAACTAATGTGTCTCCCTCCCACCCCCCCACCCCAATTACCATGTTTATTTTTGTGTAATGCCATTGTTTTCACTGGGATTTATTTCCAACTAAATATGGTAAGAACTGTAGCTTTACCAACCTTAGACTAAATTGTACAGTAGTGGTCTTACTTGTTTATGCTGCAACTTGAAAATAGTCAATTGTGGATTATGCTTTACACTGATGGATTGTGGAGAAAATCCAGCATGGTATAAATGGACTTTAGCTCACACAATGGAACCTTCCCTGTCCTTCCCTGCTACCCCTGAGAATCATGAGAAGATTCCAGAAAAGAAGAGAAATTGTTTCCTTGGAGGCTGTTCCACTTGCAGATAGGATACCATTGGTTAAAAGCCAGGGATTTCAAAGAAAACATCTAGTGATGCAGTAAACTTTGTTCACTGTTTTCTCTTTACTAAATTAGGATAGATCTTCATTTAATACAGAAGATGCATACAAAGCAAATATACTAAGCAGACTTGGATTTCCAGCAGAAACGATAGTATAAGAGTTGGTACTTTTCTATGTTTTTAATGTTTTCATAATTTTAGGTGTTTCTTCTTTTTTTTAAAAAAATCAACTATTGGATTTTTAACTATATACATATATAAAAGAGGAAGAGAAATAAATGCTGGAAAAGATCGTCATATGGTATGATCACAGGCTAAGGATTAATACAAGCCAACCATCCATCCATCCATATACATATACATATGCATATACACTGTTTAGCGTCAACATTTGTAGAATGTGTATTTGTACATGACTATAGTAGTAAGATCTTCTGATCATTGAACAATGGACGATGAATAGTTGTCTTTCCAGTCTTGGAGTATGACATTTTTCAGTGCGGTAAGAGCTAGCAGGCTCCAACCACTTTGACCATCAGTTAAGTTCCAAGTCACATCCAGTAGGTCTGTCAACCCAGTTATTCCAGAGGTTCTGTAGAGTTTGGAGAACTCCCAAGCTTTTTTAGGAACTTTAAGCAACAAAATGAACTGGACAGTGGCTAGTTGACAGGTAGAATAAGACTTAGCCTGAATGTGACCAAAATTAAGCAAGAGTACGTCATAATGCCTACCATAAGGCAGTGGTTGCAGCAAAGAAGGTTTGTTTCTCTGCTGCCATTGTGTCCTCAATGAATTGCCTCGCAGGGTTCTTCCTTGTTATGATTGGATTGATGAGATCTATTCCTGGAACAGAATGTGTTGGGCTCTCAGAGGAATTCTGTGATAATTGTGCAAAATACTTGGAGGGAAGTAGTGTATGTATTCATACTGAACTGGATTCCACATATCGATCAATCAGTCAATCAATCCACACATGCTATTAGCATTAAGGAGATATTTAGAGCACCCTCAGGTACTGAGCTGTGGAAACAGTTTCGGTTATTGCAGTCTGAGAATGTGATAGGGTGCTTGTTAGGATTAGAGTTCCTTCTTGACTGTTTGTTTTTTACTCTTTCCCTCTTCTAGCATTGATAAGTTAACTGGGAGGATCCAGGGAATGATAAATACTTGTTACAGTTGTGTTGGGGCAAGGTGATTATGAACCAGCTGTTACAGAGATTTCTGAGTGAAGACTATTGAGACATCTTGGCTTCATTCCCGGATACAGTATGGCAACAGCTTTGGTTGCCCTGGATGAGGGGAGTACTACCCTGCTTATTCTCCTTGACCTTTTGGTGCTTTTTGATACTATTGATTGTAATATCCTCCTGAAATAGTTCAGTGGGTTGACTGCGGGAAGCACTTACAGTGGTTACATACTTGTTCTCAGGATTTGTATTGGAGAGTAGCACTGGGAGGCGTCTGCTCAATTACATAGCAGTTACACTGCAGGGATCTGCAAGATTCTCTTCTGTCTCCCATGATATTTAGTATCAATGGAAACCACTGGGACTATCACATGGGGACTCTGAGCATGGTGCTACTGAAATGCAAATATATTTATTCCATCTGAATCGGAAAAGGCTTTGCAAGCACAGGACTGGGCCGTGGAAGCACAGATAGGGAGGATGAGGGCCAATAAATTGAAGATGAAACCTGACAAGACACAAACTCTGTCAATAGATGGGAATGAGGCAATGGCTGGGAATTAGACAGTTGTGGCCTGTTTTGGATTGTGCAGCATTTATCTCACAGAGCAAGTATGAAATTTGAGAATATCCCTTGATTTAAAGCTGTCACTGGAAGACCAGGTGCTTTGAATACTCCCAGTGAAGTAATGTTGCTCTACCAGTGATGGCTGTTGCCAGTATAATCTAGCCATAGCAGTTGTTGTTCTGGTAACATTCCAGCTCGTCTATTGCATTGTACTCTAAATGTATCCCAGTGGTGGTCCAAGTGTGTTTCTGCTCAGATGGTGAGAAGGGTAATAAGGGCTGAAGATATAACCTGTTGCTCAAATAACTTTGAACTGTGAAAGAATAGTGGAGGAAAAAGAAGGAAAGGATTCTGTAGCCACATGTCCAGATCTCCATAAGAGTTGGAATTAACATACAAGGATAGTACCAGAAGGAAAATAATACACTATCTCAGCCTTTGAGGAAGGCAAGGACAGAGTTCCTTTGAATAAACCTTACCAAAAAAACACTGTGATAGGGTTTCCATAAATCATGGCCTACTTGAAGATACGTAACAACAAATAGCTTCTGTAACAGATTTTAATTTCATGATATATGGAACTGGAGTCTAATTTAAGAGTAGCAAGAATTCATGAGTATTAAAGGTTCACATAAAATTGAAAACTGGTTTGGTTTCAGTCTAACTAAGGCTATTTCCACAATAGACTGTTATAGTGCTATTATTCCATTTTCAGCATCCTATGGAATCCTGGGGTTTGCAGTTTAGGGAGGGGCCTCAAAGCCCCCTTCCTAAACTGCAAACCCCAGGATTCCATAGGATGTTGAAAGTGGAATAATAGCACTATAACAGTCTAGTGCAGAAATGGCCTAAGTTAATAAATGTTCAGGAATTGGCTGAACACACATGGACCAAGTATAAGTTTTCCCATTGGAGTCAAGCTAAAGGTGACTTCCACGTCTCTTGCAGAAATTTGTCCCTTCTTGCTCTATCTTCCAATTTACTTTTAAATAATTCCCCCATTTTTGATGGAAGATATTTTCTTTTGAAGTGAAACATCACCATATAGGATTCTGGGCAGCTTTCCACTTCCATATATGCTGTGACAGCATGGGAAGAATTTGACTCTAAGATATTTAAGTGGGATGTAATTATTTGTGGAGCTTATTTGAGCAAGTGAAGAGGCTGAGCCTGAGTACCATGGCCTCTTGAGGCCTTTTCTGTTTCAAGAATGCTACAGTAGGACTTCTGAGTGAATCTCATTTTGTTCAGTGATGGAACAAAATGGTCAGGAAATACAAAAAGGAAAACAGCACAAATAGAACTCATCTTAAGTCTTTGTCACTTAAGATGACACTTAAGTTGTAGTTTCATTCTGACTGGAAAGTATCTTATCTTAAATTTGCTAAAAGGATATAGGAATATGCTGGAGAATAAAAGATATTAACAGTTTTGTTGGGCAGCCCCCCTCCTTTTTTTATACCATGCTTAGTTTTTTTAGACAAACATGAAATTATCATTTCAGCCTGCAATTTGATAGAATTACATTGTGTTGCTCCAAAAACAAGTGCTACTATAATGT
This sequence comes from Ctenosaura bakeri, assembly GCA_948474755.1. Taxonomy (NCBI): domain Eukaryota; kingdom Metazoa; phylum Chordata; class Lepidosauria; order Squamata; family Iguanidae; genus Ctenosaura; species Ctenosaura bakeri. Next base: position 63,257 of record CAOLHI010001572.1, on the reverse strand, counting down.
AATTAAGTATACCCAATTTAATTTTGTGCCATGCAAAAATGATAAAACCAAACACATGCTACTTTTAGAGAAAATATAATGCCATCGGTCTTTTCCTTTTGATATTATCACTACAGTATTTAAATTTCAGTCTGTCTGTCAAGGTTAACACTATTTTCCGCTCGCTTGCTTGCTTGCTTGCTTTTTTTGAAATTGGATAATTTTGGTGGTTATATCTTTACCAGTACACTATCAAGATGAACTGTTCAGTATCGCTGTTAAGGGGATAACTACTTTAATTATCCAAGTTCAAAGAAAGAAAGAAAGAAAGAAAGAAAGAAAGAAAGAAAGAGTGTGTACTTAGATAAATCAGCTCATTGCTCTTGTTCCTATCATTACTGTTAAGTAGATAGACTTGTAGGATATGTTAATGTTAGAAAATAGTAAGTTTTAACAATATATTAATATCAACAAACTTATTTAAGCTTATGAAGGTTGCATATTTAAATCTCAAGGATGTTCTCAGTCTGTGGTCTGGAGTATCAAATATGGTCCATTGGCTGCTATATTCAGTGTTCATGTTTTTAGGGAATCAAACTCACCTTGCTGGAGTCCTTGACTTACATCTCGTAGTTAGACAACAGCAAAGTGATTGATGTGGGCTGTTCAAAATAGTTAGACCAAGTTGAACTGATTATCAGAAACATGTAAAGACTCCTGGTTCACTAGTTTTGCTTCTGTTCATAATACTGGTTGTGACCTTTGTAGCACAAAATAGGTTTGGAATTCTTTTAAGTAAAAGATTGTCTTCTCCTTTGGGTGGAGAGGTAGATATGAATTACCCGATTCCACAAAAATGGTTTTGCATAAATATTGGATAAACTTTGTAAGGTGTTGCATGGGTTCATGTCTTTGAGTAGCCTGTTCTTTAAGCTTTTTCTTGAAGTGAGGAAAAACATTTTGATAAATGAATCCACTTACCTAGCACAGAGATTATTGTTCTTACTAATATTAAACAGGGTAAAACTGTGCCTCTATTTGGTGTAAATTGAGGTCTTTGAAATGACATCAGATAGTGAGGTTCTGGCAATTTTGATTAGGTCAAATTCTTAATTTCTGTGGCATTCTTATAACAAAATATACACTTCCAGTCTTAACATTTAGCTAGGTTTTCTTACTATTCCTAGTTTTCAGAATCTATTCCAGTTTGTTTACAGTGTTATTGATCTTTGTTACCTGGCACTTGCTAGACTAATGTTGTAAATTCTCCATCCTGGAAATGCTTATCACACATAAAATAAGACCATCAGAACTAGTACACCGTAATCATAGTAGTGTGTTTAGGAACAAAGAAGTTGGTCTGGATTTTGTTGTTGTAAAGGGAAAGTGTTAGGGTGCAAGATCAAAAGTAGCAACTATTTTAGTTATGAAGATCAGATGTCGAAATCTTAGAGTGAATAATGGAGTAATGTCTTTCCACTTTCTGCCTTTTCAATGAACAGAAATTTTACTCTTTCACCAGGATCTAGAGGCACACAGATTTTATAGAAGCACAGTTTGGTGCTCTCTATTTATCTAAATGGAAAGCTTTTGTACAGCAGAATTCCCATCCTGGCAAGAAAAGACTCATTAGGGTGTCTATTTTTCCTGTCCAATAAAGATCCTTGATTTTGTCTTGACTTCGGATTGCAACGAATGAAAAAAAAAATCTACTCAGAACTTAGATTCATACTATCATAGCCTTCTGTAGTCTAGTGTCCTCAAGATCATTTGGACTCCAGTTTCCAGAATCTTTGTCAATAATCTGTTTTAGCATATCTGGAGGGAACCAAGTTGGGAAGGCTGGTCTACAAACAGAATAGCTATAATGTAGAATTGTTGTAGAATTGTTATTGTATGTCTTCTCAAATTATCATGAGAGAAGTGTAAAGTATGTTACATTCAGTTCTAGTTGTTGTTGTTAACTGCCATCAAATAGACTTTGACTCATGATGACCCTATGAATGAGAGATCTCCAGGTTACACCACACTCCTATTGATGCAACCAAGAATTGTGTTGCCTTTCTTGGCTGCCACATCACACTGCTGACTCATCAACAGCTCTGGTCATGTCTTGCAGATTCAGGGCTATGGCTTCCTCAATTGAGCCTATCTATCTGTAATGCAGTCATTTCCCACTGACTTCTAACTTGCCAAGTATTATTGTCTTTTTTTAGTGAATCATGTCTTCTTACAATTTGTCCAAAGTACAAGAGTCTCAGTTTAGTCATTTTGGCTTCTAGGGAGAATTGTGGCTTGATTTGCTTTTGGACCCATTTATTTCCCTTTTTAGTAGAAGTATTGTCCAGCGCCGCATTTCAAATGAATTGATTTTCTTCCTATTAGTTTTTTTCACTGTCCAGATTTCACAACCATACATAGAAATAGGAAGTATGATGGCATGGACCATCCTAACTTTAATATTTGATGAAATATCTTTATACTTCAGGATCTTGCTTAGTTCCTTCCTAATTGCCTTTCCAAGGCCTGATCTTCTTCTGATTTCTTGACTGCAGTCTCCATTCTGATGAATGACTGAGCCATGATATGGAAAATCTTGAACTCTTTCAATACCCTCATTATCTGCTTTAAAGTTATGTACATCCTTTGTGATCACTGTTGTTTTCTTTTCTTTCTTTTCTTTTCTTTTTTTATTAAAAACTCCAAGGGACAATACAAAGTAAAACACGATTGTTTACATTGTGAGTCATATATTGAAAACAGCTGGAGGGTAGGACAAGCAATTACTGTTTGCTTTGTAACCATACTAACATTTTTCAAAACCTCCGACCAAAAATGGGCTGCAACAGGGCAGGATATCCACATATGAAGATAAGTACCCTTAGAACCACAGCCCCTCCAAACAATTAAATGATGCAGTTTTCATGATGTAACTCAGTTGAACAGGTGTAAGGTACCACTTATGGACCAATTTAAGGGTGCACTCTTTAAATTTGGTTGTGGAAAATTTATATGGGAGAGATGTCCAAATTTTCAACCAGTTTGCATCCAATATCTGAATATCGAGTTCAGCTTCCCATCCTGATTTATTCAGGAGACCTTGACCATGGGTCTCATCGATTAACCATTTATTAATTTTTGATGCCACCCCTTTCACAGAGAGAGATCTTTTGAGACACATATATTTTCAAATAGAGACAAGCTGCGTGGAAGTTCCCCCACGTGGGTCAGTCTGGTAATGAAACTAAGTATTTGATACAAGGGGAACCATGTAGGGGGATCAGGGGATAACATCTGTATCAGTTCATCTCTTGATTTTGGTTTGGAATTATGAAATAAATCATGAATTGTAAACAGCGCTTTGTCTTTCCAGTCTCTGAACTGGGAAACTTTGTAGTTGTAATAGCAATTTGCATGGAGAAGGAAGGGCCTGATTGGTGATGGGTAAGGTGCGAGAACACGTTGCCATTTTTCCCATGTCAGCAATGTGGTTTGTAAACATGGGTTTAGGACCTTTTTAGCATCTCTATTGGTTAACTTGGAGAATATAATTTTCACTCCTTCAGAAAGACCATGTTCTAATTCTAGTGCTACCCACTTAGTAGATCGGTCATTTCTAATTAGCTGAACAAGTTGGCAAATCTGGAAAACTTCAAAGTATAGCTGTACATTTGGAATGGCAAGACCACCATTCTGAGATTGTGAATATTTAACTGTCTGTGGAAAATGAGGCCTCTTACCATCAAAAATAAAATTATTAATCAAATTTTGCCATTTTATGAAGTATGAGGACAAAGGAGTTAATGGAATGGTTTGAAAAAGAAAAAAAAGTTTTGGAATAAGGAACATTTTAACTATAGCAATTTTGCCCAGCAAAGAGAGGGTGAATGTTTTCCAATGGTTAATTTTGGCCTTAATCCATTTGGTGGTTTATTTAATGGTTTAATTATAAACCATTTAATGGTTTATAATTTCTATACAGCATTTGAGGTATTTGTTTTGTTAGTAAAACTCCTAGATACTGAAAACCAGATGGACATAACTGTAGATTCATTATTTTCTGCCATCTCCATTGAGTAGTTAAGGAAGCATTGATACAAAGTATCTTAGATTTGTGAAAATTTATTTTGGGGCCTGAAAATTTGCCAAAAAAGCTGAGAAGGTTAGAAAGAAGAAAAGATCTGATTCTATAAGGAAGAGGAGAATATCATCAGCATTTGTTGTTTTCTTAATGTTCAGCTGTATACTTCCCTTTGCACTTTCTTCCTTGACTTTCTACAGTAACTGTTCCAAGTCTTTGCTATTTTCTGCTAGTAGGATGGTTTCATCTGTATATCTTAAATTGTTGGTGTTCTTTCTTCCAACTTTCATGCCATCTTTTTCTTGTCTAATTCTGCTTTATATATGATATATTCAGTGTACATCTTAAACATATAGGGGGATAAAATGCAGCTTTGTCTGACTCCCTTGCTAATATGAAATCACTCCTTTTTTCTGTGTTCTGGCCTGGCTTGAGTACAGGTAATGCCTCAGGGCAATCAAATGTTGTGGCACACCAATTTTTTTGATCTATTGTTTTTCGTGATCTACACATTTAAAGTTTTTTCTATAACCCGTTAAACATAGGCCAATTTTCTTCTGAAATTCTTTAGTGCATTCCAGTATGTTTGCAATATCATCCCTAGTGCCTCTTTCTTTCCTAAAGCCAGCTTGAACATTTGGCATTTCTCACTCTGTATATAATAGAAGTTTTTGTTGTAGAATTTTGAGCATGACTTTGCTTGCATGTGAAGTTAATGCAATGGTTCTGTGGTTACTGCAACCCCTGGTGTCCCCTTTCTTGGGGATTGGAGTTTATATTGAGCATTTCCAATCTGTGGGCCATTCTTTTGTTTTCCATATTTGTTGACAGATTTTAGTTAGAACTAGAGTAGATTCTTTCTCTGTAGACTGAAGCAGCTCTATCGGGATCCCGTTTGTACCTGATGATCTATTTCCCCCAAGTGCTCTGAGTGCAGCTTTCATCTCACTTTCTAAAATTGGCGGTTCATCTTCATATGGTTCTTCCTCGAATGAATCTGTCAGTCTTTCAGCTCTTTTATATAGTTCCTCTGTGTATTTTTTCCATCACCTTTTTATTTCTAGTTGGTAATGTAATGTGTTGGTCATAAATCATTCTCACTCTTGGTTAAAATTCCCCTTTGACTTCTTGGATCTTATGGAAGAGTTCTCTTCTTCTTCTTCTTCTTCTTCTTCTTCTTCTTCTTCTTCTTCTTCCTCTGCCTCCGCCGCCTCCTCTTCTTCCTCTTCACTGATTATTGTAGTAGTTCTCTTTGTCTTTGAGTTCAAGTTGCATTCATGGTTCTAACTCTATTTCTATCACCTTTTACTTTTGCTTCTTGTCTGTCCTTAACCGCTCTCTTTTATCTGTCATTCATTGAGACTTGTCTTTCTTTGTGACTATCTTTTTTGCTTTCCTCCATGACAGTGTTCCTGGTTTCAGTCCAGAGTTCTTCTGGGTCCCAGCTGATTAAGTTTAATAGTACAGATCTGTTTTTCACATTATCTTCAAGTTCTACAGGGATGTTCTTCAGCTTGTATTTCTGCATGATGTTTGGTTTCGTGTCCTTCAGCTTTACCCTAATTTTTGATAATAGTGGTTTATGGTCTGTGCCACAATTTGCTTCTGGCCTTGTTTTTGTAGAGAGAATGGAGCATCTCTATCTTCTGCTTCTGATTATGCAGTCTATCTGATTTCTATGTTGGCCATTAAGTGATGACCATGTATACAGTTGCCTCTTTGGTTGCCCGAAGAATATTTCTGTGATAAACAAACAGTTGGTCTTGCAAAATTCAGTCAGTCACTCCATTTCTTGATCCTAAGCCAAATTTTCCTATTATTCATTCTGCTGTGTTTCTTACTTTTGCATCCCAATTGCCTACAATTAACAAGGTCTGTTTTTGTGTTTGATCCATTTCCTCCTGGACTTTAGCATAGAATCTTTCCATTTCTTCCTCTTCTACCTCTTTATTTGGAGCGTACACTTGGATTACATTTATATTGATAGGTTTTCCCTGAAGTCTTATTGATATAATTTGGTCAGACTTTGCATTATATCCTTTGATTGCTTTTACTACATCTGTCCTCACTATTAATGCCACCCCATATCTTCTTAAATTTTCATTTCCTGAGTAAAACTGTATAGTTACCTGACTCAAAATGTCTCATTCCTGTCCACTTTAGCTTACTTACCCCAAGTATTGCAATGCTTCTGTGTTCCATTTCTTGTTTTACTTTGTTTAGCTTCCCAAGAGTCATGCTTCTTACATTCCGTGTCCTTACATTCTGTATGCACGAAGTTGCACAACCCAACACATATGTGTTGTGAAGCTCTGTACTTTCCTTTCTCTTCTGAGCACATCAACAGCTAGTCCAACTGCATCATTAGCCACAGTGCTGCTCATAGTTGTCATCTGCTCTACCCCAGTAGCTCATTCAGTGCCTTCCGACCTGGGAATGTCATCTACCACTATCTCTTGTTTCACTTTGGATTGTCTCATCCTAAGGTTTTCACGTTAAAAGACATTCAAAAGGAGTTTTCTATGCCTCCTTATACATAGTACTAACAAGCACTAGCTAGGGTGCCAGAGCTGTTGTCTGTGAGAGATCCTCTGCCTGTGTTACTCGCAGTATTGCTATTATCCAGTACTTTTTTGGCACTATTTATTCTGGGCCCTCAGCAAAAGCCTGCCTGACATGACAGACCTTACCAGCATCACTTGAATATTGGCCTAGCCTCTCGCCTCACAGAAGCACACAGTCCCATCACCACAACAAGATGGTGTGCCATGGTGAGATTCAGTTCTTGCTGCCAGTAAAATATTAAGTTTATTCCTCATCATGATCTCTCCAAGTGGAATATTTGTAACATTTGATGGTTTGATTTCTTATATCAGAAGAGTTAAAGTAAGCAAGAGATGCAAAAGTTCCTAAACTCCCTTCTTCCTGTCTCCCAACAGTAAAAAGGCTGCTGTTATTGGAATGTAGTTCTTCACAGCAAGATTACACTTGAAGTCAGTATGAAAAATTCTTTTATTTTAGATTGTCTCAGCAGGAATGGCAGATATGAGTGAATAGTAAGAGAAGCTATACCAGTGATAGGCTATTGCTAATCTGTGTTCACAAATTAAAGGACAAATTTTTGAAAAGAACAAATTCAAATATTTTGAAAATTGTGGCTAAGAGGGGAAAAAATCCAAAGGTAAAAGTTGCAAAATTCAAGACCTGATCCCAAGAATTTGTGTTGAAATAAATGTTAAAACTATAAGTACACAAAAGTAGTCTTTCAGTTTAAAAGGATTGCAGCCCTAGTTATGTTTGGAGCAAAAATGTGTGAGACTGTAGAACAAACTAGGCTGGAACAGAGAAACAATAGATTCTCTCACTTTGAAAATATAAAAACCATCCGTTACTCAAAACTCTCTTTGGACCTGAGGCCAATTGGACAGAAACAAAAATACAGCTGAGATTATAAGTGAATAACTACATTAAAAAGTTATTGAAGCAAAAAAAATTCAAAAGTTTAAACTTAGTTCTTTCTGCAAATGTAGATTTATTTAAACAGTAGATCTGGATCACTGATACTTTTCTGAGTATCTGATAGCTCTTTTGTAAAATATGTTTTGGTAACCATGCACACACATTGTTATCAGCAGAAAAATAAACTTTTTCACCTTTTCCCTTAAACATATAAATAGCTAAGAGGAAGAAATGGTTTGGTACTATTTTCTAAAAAAAAAAAAAAAACCCAGAGAAAAAGAAAAAAGGAATAATGTCAAAACAATATCTACATTCTGATAATGATCTAGGATCCAGTTCTACAACATCTGGAATGCAGACTGTGTTTTGTAGAATTCTTTGGAAGATACTTTGTACAGTTCTTCAGAAGATACTTTCATGTCCTAAAATTTTAAAATTGTGCATTTTAGTTATTAAGTCCTAAAACATTGTTTCTTTGGGTTAATTTTTATGTCCTCGTATTAATGTGGATGTCTTAATAAAGTGCGCACATTTTTCCAATAGTGGTACACTTGGAACCTCTGCAAAGTTCTTCTTATATTTGACCTAGGGAGCAGCTCTTGGAAACATTACTATTTTGGAATAGAATTTCCAAAATCACCCTGCTAGCATAGTTAGTGACCATGCTGCCTGGGGGATTCTGGGATTGTAGTCCAAAACAGTAACTTTTCCAACTTCTGCTGTGTATGTCCATATGACTCAGTGATCTGAAGGACCATGTCTCTCCCTGTAAGTCTGCTTGTGTGTTTTGAGACCTTCTGGAGACGCCTTTCTCTCTGTCCTACCACCTTCACAGGTATATCTGTTGGGAACATGAGACATGGCTTTCTGTGTGGTTGCTCCTAAGCTGTGGAACTCCCTTCCTAGATAGGTTAGATTGGCTCCCACCTTCCATAGGCAGATAAAAACATTATTATTTTGGGAGACTTTTGAAGACTGATTGTTGAAGAGGTGCTGTGCTGTTTATAGTTGCTCTTTTTAATGGCTATGCTTTTAACTGAGTTTAATTTTTTGATATTTTATATATTTAATTTTGTTTATGCTTTTTTAGCTGTATCTGTTTTCACTTTCATAAGCCACCTTAGGTCTTGGTTAATAATAATATTGTCACACATAGGATTATTTTTTATTAAAGAATGTATGTTGTACTGTAGCTAATATGTTAGAAGTCCCAGAGAAGAAGGCAGAATTTCTGAAAGTGAGGCTTTCAATAGCAGTCTTAGGAGAAGAGTACAAACTCGCAGAACCAGAAAGAAATTAGAAGGAGGAATGCAAAAGTACATTGTGCTCTTATTGGGGTTATAGCAACAAAATAGGTGCAATCCTGAAAGTGCAACATGCCTATTCCCTTGGGTGTGAGTGACATTACCCCTGTTTTATTACATAGCTTCAGAAGATTGACCAGTTCCGACTTTTGCTCTAGTTATTTTCCAGTGTGAAAAAAGGTCAAGAATGCCAGCACATGGATGTATACAGAAATAATAGCTGCTACATGTTTTGTACTAGATGTTTTGTAGCAGGTGTTTTGTAGCAACATTGGGTTGTATCCAATAATGTCCTTTTGCTGGCAGAATGGACACTACTGGTAGATTAAGGTTCTTTTCCTTCAACAACACTCTCCTCTTCCCACCTATTTGCACTCTTTTGAATACATTTGAGAGCATGAAGGAGGCTATGGAGTGGGGGAAGAAAAACCCTGTTGCATACAAAAAATGTTGGATTTAGCTCTTTGATTGTAAGAACTGCATAGACATAATGGGAACTCCTTTCAGACAATGACATCTTTGTAGTTAAATTATACACAACTATGCTACCTATTGTTTGTCATCCTTTTGAACTCAATCTGGGGCTTCCTGTCAGAAATATCTGAACTAATAATCATGATGATTATTAGAGTAATCCTACACAGGTTTATTCGAAAGTTGGTCCCATTTATTCAGTGGGGCTTGTTCCCAAGGTGGGATATGTTGGATTTTAGCCATTGTCTGCAGAATTCTATTTAAAAATGTAATTTTGATGTAGTGTGAGCGCTTTGCAAATGTGTAACTTTAATCCAAATTTTAAAGATGCTTGGAGATAATTTTATCCAACGGGTGATTATAATATCACCTTATTATCCAAGGAATTCTGTCATTAATAAAATTGAAGGTAGTCTTGATACAATAATTTTATTAAATATTCCCAACTGACAAATCCACCTCTGAGTATTCCTTGCTTAAAAAAACCCTATGAAAATGCATGGTGACTTGAAGAGACATACACTTATATATACACCTTCCGCACTAGGCAACTCATTCTTTTCTTCTCTAAGGTAATTTAGGCAACTATGATCATATAAGACATAGGATAAGGAACATAGTTTATGTTTAGCAACTAAATGAAAAGACAGAAACTTAATTAAAATTAATTAATTAAATTGTTGCAAGAACAATATTGAAGAAAAGATGTAGTATTCCCACTAGCTGTAGTTTGGCATCTGCTGGAGTGCTTTTGCTGCTGCTGCTGCTGCAGCTGCTGCTGCTGATGCCACCATTTGAGATCTTACTGAATCCTTTTCTCTGATCCCTTCCTGCCTGAGTTTAGAATGCTCAGATGATATGTGCAAAGAAATCTATTATGTCACTGAAGTCACTAGACACCTGTTCAAATTTCCTGAAACATGTAGTTTTCCTATTCCATTGATTTAAAGTCTTGAATCATTAAAAATCATTGAGGTACTCACAGAATAATATCTATTTTGTAGAACATGAGATTAACTAAGAACAAGTCTTCTCTTATTATGTGAAGAAATTGTCTGCATGTGAGAGACAGAGTATTTTCTTTACCAAAGAAAATACTGTTCTTTCATAGATAAGAAGTCAAGATTTTCTGTGTAATTTAATTTCCAGCTTCTGGAATATATCACTGTTTTTTGTCTTAACCGTTTTTGTAGCAGGTATAGTTGTAGTAATTTATTTTGTCTAAATGTAAATTGTGCAGGTTCATTCCACTGGTTTCAAATGGAATCTCTTCAAGGTCAGTTTTAATTCCTTTACTGTTAATCCACAAATTGTCAAATAGAATGAAATGGATTTCAAGAGCTGTCTTTGTTCTTTATATCTTGTGGCTATCCCACAGGTAATCTGCACCTTTGTTCTATCTTTTGCACGGAATAATTATTGTGGGAAAGCAGAGAAAATGTCAGGTCACAAAATACAGACCAGACAGGGATGACAGGTTCTGCCAATTGAATGCCAGTATTGAGGACCTGCGAACTATAGTCTCTTCTTTTTCACATGGATTTATCTTGTATGTTAACAGGAATTTTGTGATGATGGGTTAGGCAGTTCACAGAGGCACTTAAGCTTTTATTGTCTGCAACTGAGAAGCACTTCATTTAGACCTTGAATACAGATAAAAGAAATTCTTGTTTTTAAAAAAGAGAAATTTTTGTGAAGTTGTTTGCACATAAAAAGGCTTATTTTACCCTTAATCATATTTTAAAAAATGGGATATTTAACTTCTCAATTTTTTCTAAGCAGTTGATTTTTCCCCATTCTTGAGCCCTATTCCTAATCCAGAGATGTTTGTGCCATTTTATTTCTTTAGTACTTCATGCTGCCAAAACACAATAGCCAACATATAGACACTTTACAGATCACCTTTTTAATTGTGACACAAACTTTTAAATATTCATGTCACAATAATCCAATTATTTATCTGCTTTCTAGAAATATGTATACCTCATCCCTCAATGAAATCCTCAGGAAGACTGACAAAACTTTTTAAAAATTAAGATCAGACACGTTTTAGAAATGCAAATATATTCTAAAAATGGTGAAATAACTTTTGTGTTTTTGTAATAAAAGATCATTGTATACATTGTAGCTGATTTGTGATTTTGCTGGTGGAGTGAATCCAGCTAAAATTGTACATATGATGATCTGTCAAATGTTTGTGTAAAGTACCACCTCTATCCTTTTTAATACTACAGTTGTATACGAACAGAGGTATGCCGGCTTCAGGCTTGTGGGGTCTACTCACCCCCAATCCCACTTAAGGTCTACCAAAATTAACCTGATGCAAAAGATTTGGAAATAAAGGATATTGACTTCAGGAGTTTGGAACACACTGTCTTCAATCTTCTGTTAGGCCATTTCATTTCAGCATTAACATTTATGGCATGAAGGAAGTTATTTGTTGCTATAGATCAGTTGGGTGTCAGAAATTCTTTTCTCATCTGCAGCAAATTGCCTTGAGATTTCTGAGTGGAACCAGAAATCTATACAGTACAATAGAGAGATTTAAAATTATACATCTCTTAATTGAAAGTGATCATGGGAAAGCCACCAGTGATATGAATGGAAGGGCTCTGAGAGATGTGTAAAAATTTCCTTGGTTTCTTCTGTAGTCAGGGTGTATCCTACAGATGCAGCAGAAATTGCCACAAGTTTTTTCCTTTGATGCTTATTTCCATAAAATGGTTTTAGAACTAAGCGCTTTCACAGAAGAAAAATATTTGTCTAAGACGTACCTCCTGTTCCAACAGAACCAAAGTAAAGCTGTCAGTGCCCTGTGTCATGATGATGATTATTCATAGTTGCTATCTTTGTTACAGAGTAACATAAAGCATTACCTGACCTGACGAATTCACCATCTAAATAGGCAGAAAACAGAAGAAAGGGGCAGAAAGAATGAGAGTAGAAGGGGTGAGAGTGTGCTTATTGCTATATTTCTATAATCACTTCTGTGGAAGTAATTCCAACTGATCCCAATAGGGCTTTATTTGTTAGGATGCCTACACTATCTAATACCTCTAAGTTGTATAGGATTTCTTGATGTTTTTATCAGGTCTAATGAAAGTTGACAATATATCAATGGCCAAGTAAGAAGCTGTGTACGTTTTCTGGAATAGCGTGTATAAATTTTTGGACTTGAGAATATATGTGAATTGTTTGGGAAGGTACATATATGTTTGTAGCTTTAGTGGCTTGTTCTCACACATTCTTGGACCAAATTTCTCTACTGTTCGTTCAGTGGGGGAAAATGAAGCAGTGGGGATAATTGCATAATGACAGATAGGAGGAGAACAGAGAATCCACTGATCATTTCCTGTGAGTTGGCTAATGTCCAGCAAATCTCAAAGGACATTCTGATGTAAAGGCTAAAGGAAAAGACTTAGTTCTGAAGGAGTGGTGTTTTTTTTTCTTTTTTCCTCCCTTAGCTCATTTTACTTTGTAAAGCAAATCACTGAAACAATTAGTTGACAGCATGGTGTTAGTTTTCTCACGGTAAATTGTGGAGATTAAGCAAACATGGAAGTGCGTTTTAGCTATAATCAGCAGATTTGGAACTGTAGTTTGTACCACTTTAACGTTCTCAGAAGATATGTTATAATGTTATACATATTATTTCTTTTCATTATGGGCAAATATATACAAAGTTTTTACATGCACTATTTACTGAGCCTGCAGAATGACTTGATTTTACTTTTAAAAAAAAAAGACATAGTCATTACATCATAGCAGCTGAAGTGATTTTGGCGGAGTTTAGAAGTGTTATGTTTCACTTTATTTCTTGATTTTCATGTCATGTATTGAAACATATTTTATATTCTCGTTCACTTCCACTACAGAAAATGACAAAAGCAAAACCATGCAACAAAAGCTCAGACCCTCCAATGCCCTCCCCCTCCCACACTCATTGGCCTCAGCTAAATGTTTGCTTATAGAATCATGTCAAACAACTAATTAGCTATTTGCTACTTTGAATTTGACATATGCAAGAAAATAAATATTTTGTCATGCTTTAGTACTATTTTTCATTTGTTTATTTTAACTGGTAGAAAGTAAGAGCTTCAAACTGTAATTGACTGATACGCACAATTACTATACTAAATATTTTTCACTTGGTTCTTGCACATGTGAATATTAGTTTATCCCTTCTGTTCAGATCTTTCTTTTCTTCTCAATAGCAGGTAAGGGAAACTGAGATATATGCTGTCTGACTCTGTGTGTGTGTGTGTCTGAGTACAAAACAAAATATTTTCTCTGAGGACTGACATGCCTAGGCATGTATTTCTAGCAGCAGCACTGCTTTTGAGCATGAAGTCAGCAACTATTTGCCTGTCCAGTTACTTTGTGGACCCCTGTTGCTCTTTTCTCCTCCTAGCACAGCCAGCCAGTAGTGTCACTCCTCTTTCTCTTGCTGGTAACTACAGCACTTTGTGAAGTCAGTGGGATGTGGTGGTTTGAATGTTGCACTAGAACTCCAGAAGACCAGGATTCAGATCTCTCCTCTGCCATAGAAGTCCAGTAAGTGACTAGGACAAGTCACATTCTCTCAGTCTCAGAGAAAGGCACTGGAAAACTCCCTCTGAACAAGTCTTTCCAAGAAAACCCTATAATAGGTTCGCCTAAGGGTCACCATAAGTCAGAAATGACTTGAAGGCACACAACAACAGTAATTCGTTGTATCTTTTATGTACCTGAGAATATAATTTTCTGCTGTTCTGTATCAGGGGTAGGCAACTGTAGAGAGGACAGAAGTGTGTGTGTGTGTGTGCGTTTTGTCTATGTGCCCTCAAGTTGCCTGTTGATTTATGGTGCTCCATGAATATCATAGGGTTTTCTTAGGCAAGGAATAGTTAGAACTGGTTTTGCCAGTTCCTTCCTCTGAAATATAGTATAGAGCAGCTGGTATTCATTGGTGCTTTCCCTTCCAAGTATTAACCAGGGCTACCTTGCTTAGCTTCCAAGATTAGAAGGAATCTAGCGCCTTTAAGGTATTTAGGTCCTTCTTCAGAGCTGTGTACCAATTTTCAGAAGGACCCAAGAACTGCAGTGTAAAAACAATTTCAATAATTATTATTATTATTATTATTATTATTATTATTATTATTATTTTCCAATAGGAATGCCTGAAAAAGCAGCACAGTAATAGATTAAATAATTTGAATTCATTGCAAATTCATTACAATTCCACTTATTTTATTATCATATTATTGCCTAAGTAAATGGTTAGTGTCTTAAGTAACAAAATGCTTCTCTGAATGCATTTAAGCACTTAAGTAATTTTAATACCAACTTAGCTAATTTATTCTAATATATGTGCATTTTTACTGAAATATCCTGATCATCTTTACCTGAGTATTTGGTTGTGGTAGAAGGTGAAAGGAGAAAGAAGCAAGTAAGACTTGAAGTCAGATCTTGAAAACAGCAGGCATTCTATGGTTCTTTGCTCTTTCATGGACTGATAGTCTTGTGTCGTAAAATAAATGAGCTGACTATGAAGGAAGTGCTGTTTGATATATTCTATTATTCCTTCATTTTAGAAATTTTAGAAATTGCAGGCTCCTACCCTCCAAGCACCCCTATTTGGCAAAGTCAGTCCCAATTAAGGCCATTTCCGCACTAGCCTGTTATAGCACAATGATTCCACTTTCAACATCCTCTGGAATCCTGGGGTTTGCAGTTTCGGGAGGGGAAACTGCAAACTCCAGGATTCCAGAGGATGTTGAAAGTGGAATCATCGCGCTATAACAGGCTAGTGCGGAAGTGGCCTAAGTCCCACTTTTTCAGCTGCTTTTAAAATATCCCAGTTTGTTTCTCCTCCTGCCATTTCCCCCCTTTGTCCTCTGCTTACTTCAATTGCTTCAAAGCACAATCAGAATGCAAAAGTAGTTGGCACTCAGTTAACTTTACAAGGCGAAGAGGAGAGATGGAGGCAGAATTTTGCCCTTCCCAGTAGTCTCAGGCAAAAGCAAACTGCTCTGCAGCCTCTCCTAGTTTGTATGTTTTCTTCATTAATAACATTTGCTATCCTAATTAAGAAGAAATCCAAAATCCACAAAAGAACTATACTTTTATCAGCCAGCCAAAATGCACATCATGCTAGCTTTCAAAGCTCCTCTGGCAAAGATGTCTCAAAATCATACATCTTTTGCCTGATGAAGAAGCCAGTGGACCTTCCAAAGCTTGCATGATGTATTTTGTGTGTTTTGGTTGATCAATAAAGGTGTCGCTCCTTTGTACACTTTGGATTTTATTGTGTTTGCTGCGTGGCCAACAGACCTACCCCTAAATATGTTTTGCTGCATTGATCACACTCGTTTGGCCATGTGTCCCTTTCTTTTATCTGTGAAATGTTGGGAGATACATGTGCTTCATGTCTGAAATTTAGTATTAAGTAAATTATTTCATTTATTTCATAGAGTTCAGCCTTTACAGTTCTGGTTCTGTTGCCTTTAAGAATGGAAGGAGGGGGATTTAACACAGTTTTTAGGGACAAGCAAAGGCAGATAGAATTACAAACATAACGTGGAATTTACAGGCTTCTAAAAAGTTCCCTCCCCCTCTGCGTCTCTCTTTGATTGTACTTTATGCTTCTGAAATGCTCTTTCTCTCTTTTTCTTTCTTTTCCTCTCTCTTCCCCTTAAACCCTGACTACTCTCTCACTGCTCCTTTCTTTCAATTTCTTTCTATCTCCCATGCCTCCATCATTCTTTCTCTTGGAAATAAGCATGGTGTAGTGGTTTGAGCATTGGACCATGACCCTGGAGACCAAGATTTAGTTCCCCACTTGGCCATGGAAACCCACTGTGTGACCTTGGGCATGTCACACATACTCGACATCCCCCCCCCAAAGAACCGTGACAGTTTTGCCTTAGAGTCATTGTGAGTAAGAAATCACTTGAAGGCCCACAGCAATGATTATAATTTAGCACAAACGTGGTGCTGATCCCAGGCATATGGGGGGGGGGATGAATACTAGTCCACTCCTTTATATAGCTTGAGAAGCACTGACCAAGAGCAACTTTTATTATTATATCATAAGGTTTTAGTATGAGCTTTTATGCATAAACAATCTGAGTTTATTTCTTTTAAACATTTGACAACTGAAAGTTGTTCAACCATCAGAATTAGTTAATCAGAGAAGCAAGGCCTTTTAAATTTAAATGTTTTCAGTCAGCGTAATATCTTAATAAATAAGCAAAATTGATATTTGTGGAAACAATTTAGTTAATTTTCAGGAAATTTGAGGTGATACAGGGCTCCCAACCTTCCCAATTTCAATAATGTAGACAGAAACACAGTCTTTTTCTTCCTTAATGGATTTGTTTAAAGAACAAAAAGAACGAATAAGTAGTGGGGAAGCATGGTAAAGTTACTAGTGTAAGATAAAATCATCTGGATTTCCTACATAACTCCATGAATGAGGCAGAGTAATTGAACACCAAAAGTTTTTCTGGAACACCCTTTTGTGGAACACACTGGTACAGTAACTTTGCTCAGCTGCATGATTTTAAGACATTTGTGTTATGCATGTAAACCAAAAACAACAGTTGTGTTTCTTGAGAATTTTTTAGATTTCTCCAACATGTATATATTAGTGCATTTAGAAAACTAAACTGAGAGGAATGCCTGATATTTATTTATTTAATTATTTAAATAATATGACCAGTTACAATTATAAACTAGACAAAGCATATATATTCTTCTCATGTATCATGTACAAGTTTGGTATTAAAAAATGTTTTGTATTATCCAGGGTAGTTCTTTTGTATTTGCCTATGTTTTGAGTTGTTCATTGTTTTAAAATGCTTCAGAATGTTCTGAGCCTTTGAAATTGTAAATATCAAATGTTTTCAAAAGTAGAATGATACAAGTAAGGTAAGAGATTAGATATCTGTCAGTCACTTAACCAACGTTCATTTAAATCAATTCCAAATTATTATCCTAGTTCAGCAAATGATAGTTTTCAAAAGTTAAAGCTTGTAAACCTGTTGACACTTAATTATGCTTAACCTAGATGCTGAACAATGCTTCTAATGCCTTCTCCTAAGAACCAAACTCCTCAAAAGACAGAAAATAAACACAGGATGTTTACAGAAAAGACACAATAGACTCATTAAGAAATAGGAGCTAATTGGATCTGTCAGCTGAAGTTGTTGTTATAATGATTTATTTTTTTGCATTTGTCCCAGGAGTTAAAGAAGATTAGTTTTCTTGCCAGTATAAAGTATTTGCCTATACATTTTCTATCCTTTTGTAGTTACTGTTAAAATAGAAACTGCTGAACAGTTTTCTTTTTGCTCCTTCATCTCCCTAAATCATGGTGTCTCTATTCTTCCCCCTCCCTTACTGTGTAATCTTCCTTCATCCCATCATTTTGTTTTGTTCACATATGTTTTTGTTTTGAATTGTTTTTCCCACTGTTCCTTTCCCTGACATCAAGATCCCTCTTTTACCACAAACAATGCTTTTCTAATCCATCCTGCTTGTCTTTTTCTCACTCAACACCTGAAATACTATCTGGGGAAAATCTCACTGTCAGAAGATGGAAAATGTTGGAATGTTTTATTGCTTAGATGGCCGGCTGTTCTTAGCCACACTTCAGAGATTCCATTTATCTTTATGTGAGGCCTTGTAATAGTTCAGAAGCCGTAATATTAGAACAGGACCTAAAAGACAGTCCCAGTCACAAACTCTATAGGTGGTTATTTGCAAGCCACTAATATATCTTACAGTCCTTATGAAAAGAGGTTGATCATGGCTATCTTGATTCAGATGGTAGTCATATGTGAGTAGAAGGATCCCAGTGTCACATTAGAGTTGAAATGAGGCTGTACTTATTAATTGACTTTAAAAAAGAAAGAAAGAGAGAGAGAGAGAGAAGAGACAATCCTTGTCCCAAATATTTAACTGGCATTTTGGGGCAGGAGGGCAAGGGATTTGTGAACCCATCAACAATGTATGCAGTCTACATTTTGCTGGAATGGGCATAGACCACAACTTTACTGCTTATAGTTGAATAGGTTTGGTCCACAACAGGGGTCTGATTCCAGGGATCAGTTGACTCAGCTGCCAGCCAACGGAGACCACTTCATTAGAATGGCAAATGCAGGAATCCATTCAGGAAGTAGCCACTACAGAGTGAGGCAGAGCATTTCACCCCAAGCTGGATATGACCTAATTGCCTACATCCCCAAGATCCTAAATGGGGGCTCCCCACACCCGGCATGACAGGTACATGGACCCTATCTACTTCCAAACTGGATCTGGTCCCCCATGCTAAAACTGCCCAGTGTGGTGACAGTCAATATTAGTAATGTAATGCCACTAACAAAACTATCACCTAACAAAAGGAAACGCTGAGGGAGGGAATGTGAGGATGACAGTCAAATTTGGCTGAATGTTGGCATGAGGAAGGACAGGGGAGAAGCAACTCACACAGGTTGGGAGAGGACTTTAGTAAAGCATTCACTTCCTCCTAGCCTCTGTCTCCTATCAGCAAACCAAGCTGCCTCTAATTGGCTGGCCTTCTTGCTCCATATCAGAACCTGGGAAAATAACATGGGCTTCTGGGAAAGAGAAACAGCACTGGACACCTGGAACATGGGCACCCATCCTTGCTTTGCCAGTAGCTGCGATCCACAGATGGGTGCTCCTGATGAGTCAAGAAATTCACTTCAGAAAGATGATGGGTTTGGATTTGCGATTTAAACTTCAGGAAGCAGAAGAAGATACAAAAGAATCCTGTAGCACCTGTGAGACTGAGAAAAAAAATTGTAGCATAAGCTTCCATAGGCTCCAGTCCATTTCTTCAAATGCATCTGGAAGCAATGGATCTACTTTTGTGACTCATCCTTCTCATTCCATCCACCTCTACACTTGAAAATCTTCCCTGTAGTATTGTGGAATTGCCCAGAAAAGTATTGGAGATGACAAAGTAAACTGTAGGGAGAAAGGGAGAGATGGTGAATGGAAGCTGCACAACTTCTATTCATGGAAACACATCGCAATTCAAGTCTCTTTCATTCCAAGAATAACATCTTTGGATTCAAACTCAGTATTTTTCTTTTGTTCTAGACAGAGCCTACTGGCTCTTTCAGGGCAATACTGAGAACTATGTTCTGTTGTTACTGCTGATACAGATGGTATGGGAACCAGTCTAGTCTTGGAATTTCATACTCTTTCACTCCATCTTCAGCTTTTCCAGACCTAACTAATGCTGTTCATGTTTTGCTTTGAGACAAAATGACTAAAAATGACAAGTAACCAAAGTATACTTTTGCACCAAAATGGTCTGATCGTTCATTCCAATTGGAATGATTATTTTAACACTTATGCTATTATGGCTTCAAATGTTCAGCTGCTTGCTAGCATGGACTTGGAAAAACTAGGCATGGACACAGGATTACTTGTGTTTTTTCTTTACATTTTATTTCTGATATCAAATTTCTTTGGATATAAATCCCATTTTTAATAAAGAAATGGGGAGTTGTGAAAATGGCTAATATTGTGAACAATAATTGCTTTTCAATTAATATTTTATCAATGATTATTTAACTGTAATCTTAACTCTGTGCCATTGATGATATAGGTAATAAACCTCAAGCAAACATGCACTGGATAATATTTTCTACCTCAAACTTCCTTCTACCTTCTTCTACCCACACCACTTTGGTGCCAATGTTGTGTTTAGCTCTTCTGTGCTTATATTTTCAAAAGGCAATCTGTGTTCAAAAGACTTATGCTCCCAGTCATCATGTGAGGCCACATAGACTTTTTCCTTTTTTTCTTATCTGAGGTTGTTGACCTCAAGAGAGGAGAAGAAGGTTATGAGGTCAAAGTCTTTTCCTCCTTGGAGCTCACTTCTTGCTGGGAGAGGGTTGGCTGGAAAATAGATGTTTTAGAACAGGGGTTAAGGGTCATGATTTTAATTCTGTTAGAGAACAGCTGTTTTGAGTTTCTTTCTACTCCTATCTCCCCTCCTTCCATCACAAGTCCATAGAGAGAGTGAGAAATTTGTTCAGAGGGAACCAGTAACACAGAAATATGTGACTCCAGTGTATTTAATGCTTTCAAAAATGGATCATCGTTGCTATTGTTATTCACATTAGAAGGAAAAAGGAGGGTGTTTCTAAATAACTGAGATGTATGGCTCACATGCAAATTAAACTGCCAATCTGAAAGGTGTTTTATTTGCTCACCAAATGTCAAATGCAAATAGTAATTGATGTTCTACAGCACAAAGTTAACACAAATGGCACACTCTCATTTCGAAGTTTTGGGGCAGATAAACATACTTAATAAATGTGCATGATGATTTCAAGAGAGATGAGAGTTACTTTGTAGATGTTGCTTTGTAAATGTTTAAAACTTCATTCTGGGCTTGCTGTTTTAATGGTTTAAACTTTAAGAAGTGGTGGGAGAAGAGAGAAAAAAGGCTTAGCTCTCAAGTGAATGAAAGAAAGACAGTGTTGTTTTTTTTACAATGTTTAATTTTATTTTTGTCTGCACTCTTCTGAAATATTAGCCTCAGGCTGTGTTGGTGTGTGGCTCAACAGCAATCAGAGGTCATAATTTCATTGGTGGTTTGCATCAGGTTTAATTTTTCTAATATGTTACATTTACGAAAATGTCTGGTTTTAGTTATACATATGCATCGCCTGAAACAGCTTTAAGTAGCTGGAAGTTTGAAACAACGTGAAAGCATGCAGGAACATTTAGGGAACTCACAGGATAATTGTTTTAACTGCTGTCCTTTGTAAACATACATCTATGTCTTTTTCAGTTTTACCTAAGAATAGTATCTAACAGTACATTTATTCTGTTACAGCAACATGAGTGTATGCATCTATTGGTTTACTTTTTGTCACCCAATGACAATATATATTGAATGACAATTATCAAATAAAAGTAATTATAGTGGCACTTTTCTTTTATTATAGGAGTGTGACCAGGTTCATATTGATGATGTTTCATCAGATGACAATGGCCAGGATTTAAGGTAAATCAAAATGAATTCAAATCACAAGAGGGACTGAAAAATGATTTTGAAAGAATAATAATTCTAGTACAATTCTTCTTTCACTTCCTTTTTTTACAGTGCAACTAAATTATGAGCAAAATATTCAGTTATAGTTTCTCTGGAACAATCTGATGATATTTGTTTTATTTCTTGCAACTAAATCAGCACCTATAACTTTGGAACAGATGGCTTCCCTGCAGCAGCTACCAGTGCTAATTTATGCTTAGCAACGGGTGTGCGTGGAGGAGTGGATTGGATGAGAAAACTGGCCTTCCGATATAGACGAGTAAAAGAGATCTACAACACCTACAAAAATAATGTTGGAGGCAAGTGCCCATCATATTGCCTACTATGCAATAATTGTCTCTCTGCTTTCTCAACCTTTTCAACATGGCTGTGTTTACTCAGCTACTTAGAACTATTGACTCTCTAGAGCTGTAAGATGTGGTAAGGGATCTTAGCTGAAATGCAAACACTACAGTGCTTGCCCTTTTTCCCTTTGCAGGTCTTCTGGGTCCAGCAAAGAGAGAAGCTTGGTTGCAGCTTAGAGCAGAAATTGAAGCCCTTACAGATTCTTGGTTAACACTTGCACTGAAAGCACTAACACTAATTCACTCTAGGTAAGTGGATTCAAGCTATGCAAAATGAACTAATAGATTAGGACAATTTTAAAAAAAATAACTCCACATTTCTTCACATCTACTGTGCATTTCTCTAATACACATTTTTACTTTCATTTGTGTTTAAAGTAGCCCATGTTGCTGTAAATTGCTATCTAATTTCACATTATAACCCTGAAATATAGCAATTAAATAAGAATGAATTGTTGGATTTCTATCCCTGTCTATCACTGTTGTCCTAAAGCATTAACAGTTACTTTTTTGCCCTGGAGCAGTGATTTGCATGGGGCTCTCCAGATGTTATTGGACCACAATTCCCAGAATTCCCAACCATTACCCATGATAGCTAAGGTTGCTAGGAGTATAATACTTTACTTTTATTGAGAATGTTTTTACTTTCTTCTAGGACAAATTGTGTGAATATTTTAGTGACGACTACTCAGCTTATTCCAGCTCTTGCAAAAGTATTGCTGTATGGCTTAGGTGTAGTATTTCCAATAGAAAATATTTACAGTGCAACTAAAATAGGTAAGTTAATTTTACAATGAGTAGAGCCCATTACTTGAAACTATAATTCTAAACAAGATGGATAATCATTTAGCTATTACTATCTCAGAAATTTAATTTTAAACTCTGTGTTTACATATACAGCAAAATAGTGCAACCTGCAGAATTTCCTGTGTCTGTAAATCTTGAGCTAAATTTTAATAATAGGAAACATTAAAGTTAATTTAGAAGATTGTTTCCTCTAGTCTGGCCCATTACTCCATCTGTCACTCATTTGCTGCTTTTTACCTCTCATTTCTCCCCACTGATGGCTTGGTGTATAAGAACATTACGTGTAACAGTGTTCTGTTTGAGTTTTTTTCTTCTTTTAATTTTATAGTATCCATTAAAGTTCTCCAAGTTAAAGGGAGACTCTAGAGCTTCTTCCTCTGAGCTATATATACATATACATGTGTGTGTATATATATGTATGTATGTCAGGATCCAGAGACCTACTTTAGGTGTGTCCAAGAGCCTGTATGCATTCTTTCTTTGAATATGGACTACATATGCTATATCAGAAACTGCTTTGCTGAATCCCTCATTTAAAAAAACAAAGTTTTCCATGTGTTCAAGGAGTTACTGTTCAAAGAACACTGTTCCAGTCTCCTTGAGCAGTTAGAATTCATTGTGCAGTTCTTTGGTACGAACCTTTATTTGTAAACAAATTAAACAAGATATCATCAAATCATTAAGATGTTATGCGTGTGTCTGGTAATTTCACTAAATACTTCACTGGTCTTCATCAGTCCTCACCACAGGCTTCTATAGGGATGGATAAGTTAGATAAGTTCATTCTATCCTGTTTTCTGTGTTTTGTTTCCTTTTAAAATGTACTGTTGATATTTAAAATAAAAGTGTGCTACATATAAACTCCATGGTCCCACACACCTCCACTGACCTCACTTATCTTCTCCAAAAAACTGTTCTTGCTCCAAATTGAATCCTTCTGCTCTTGGTTGCACCCATCATTCTCAAAATACTCCCCCCCCACTATGGAGCACTTTTGTTAACATAAAAAGAAATGCCTTTTTGGGAAATTGAAGGTGACCACTTTATGTGTTTTGCAAAGGAGGGAGACAAAAAGTGGATGAAACTGCATTTAAAGGACAGATTGAGCCCCCAGAGGCTTATGGGAGTGTGGCTTCCCTTTGGGAACTTTTCTTCCAGAATCACTGGAAGTTGAGTAGGATGGAGCATGTCCAAGGGAGGACGCAGATTGCATCAGACCTTCAGACCATTTTTGGTTCAAAATGTACATGCTTTCCTTTCAAATAATGAAGTATGTATGTATGTATGTGCATATGTACATATTTATTGGTATTTAATTTCCCTTAAATATGCATTTCCCTTAAATATGCATATGCATGTTCATTTTTGTATGCATTTTGCGGTCAAAACTGAATTGAAAAATTTGAAGGAGTGTGCAGTCTACAGAATAAGTTTATTTGGATATACACATTAGATTGTGAATCAGTTAGATCTCTTTAAAATGCAACATGAATGAAGTTCTTTCACCATCCCTAGCCTTTGGTATAGATTCATTTCAGAGAGAGAGAGAGAGTCATTTGTTTCTTTTTGCTTCCAAGCCAAGCAGTATTAACCATAGGACAATGACAGAGCTATAAATATGCAAGTTCAGAAATCCCACCACCTCAGTTTCCCAGATAATAGAAGTAGGGATATCAGTAGTAAAAGTAGGGATATTGTTAAATAATAGTATTTGCTCAGTCTCAGCTTGGAATACCAGAACAGTAAAAATCTCATCAGGTGAGAGAAGAAGGAGTAATTGTGGACTATACAAGAGCCTAGTTCTGTTTTCAGTGAACATATGAAAATAACCTTGTTTGGACTTAATGCCCTTGATATAATGATACCACATTGTACAATATTCGTAGCTATAGTGATTGGTTTCTTAATTTGAATAAAATGCAACATGATTACTTACAATTGAAGTTCAATAATATATTTCAATTGCACCACCTCTAGCAGTTTGTGCTTTTTTCCAGGGAAAGAAAGCTGTTTTGAGCGCATAATTCAAAGGTTTGGAAGAAAAGTAGTATATGTTGTTATAGGAGATGGTGTGGAAGAAGAACAAGGAGCAAAGAAGGTAATGAGGCAACATTTTGAGTTTCCAGAGCAATATTTAAGTTAGATTAATTCTTCTTCAAAGATTCTTTAGCTTCCACCATTGCAATGCTTTACCCAGTTTCTTGAGGTTAAACATCACAGAATGCCATGGAACGTATCTTGATTATACAAGTGCAGGATTGCATTATAAGTATCTTAACAATTAATATATGATTTCCCTTGAGGGTGGTGGTTGGGAGGATGGTTTACTCAGGGGGCAGAAACAGTGCAGCCACTCTGGGCTTTACTGCTGCTGTTACCACAGCTGTTATGAGTTGAATGGAAATTCTGCTAGCGCGAGACATACATTTCCACATTGTTGATTCTGTTGGCCGGCCCTACATGCAGATATTTTTGGACTGCATCTCCCAGTATTCTTCATCACCAGCTGTGATGGTTGAGGCTGTTGGTACTTGAAGTAGTTCTAACTTTTGCATCAAGCAGAAATCTAACTTATATGGCCCACAAACCCTTTTCCAATTGTATGATTCTATTGTTCTTTAACATCATTCTGTTATGACTTTTAAATCAACACTCCCAAAATTATGCCATGTAATCTTACATTTTTACATAGAAGCAATTCTTGCAATGCTCAGTGGTGTGTGTGCGTGCGTGCGCGTGCACATGTACAGTTGTGCGCATGCCTTCAAGTTGTGTGTAGGCAAGAGAAGCTCAGAGGCAGTCTTGTCAGTTCCTTTCTCTGAAATATAGTCTATAGTACATGGTAAACTGGAATGGCTTTTCATAAAATACAACAAAGAAAGCTTTGACTATCTCCCATCCAAGTACTAACCAGGGCTGATCCTGCTTAGCTTCCAAGATCAGACAGGTTCTAGTGTCTTTAGGCTGGACCCTGTCAGTGGGCTTTACTCTCAGCTAAGTGTATGTGAGATTGTAGCCTTAAATTAATTCTAAATTTCTTCAGCTAATACTTATGGATTATGAAATATCCTTATTGAAAGCAAGAAAAAATTAAGAAACAATGTCCAAATATGCAGATGAAAGTGTGCAGGGATTTTTGTAAAACTTCCACTTTCTTATTCACCTTGCATTCCTTGTGGACCAATGACAGACAGCATGTAGATGACACTAAATAACAAACCTGCATTTTCAGAAGGTTAGGGGTAGGAGTTCATGTAGAACCAAAAAAAGGGGGGGGTCACTCTCCCATGAGGGTTTTGTTTTGTTTTGTTTTGTTTACGGCAGAGGAAGATCTTCAGACAAAAAAGTTGTAGGATAGGTGCAAGTTCCAGGACGTTAATGAGGCTTGAAAACCAGTCTTTAACATTTTATGAATTCAGCATATTAATACTGGAAGAATATGACCATCTCATGGAGCCATCCTTGTACACACCATACTTTGCATCCTGCTTAACCGTCATGGTATGTCTATAGATCCACAGAGCAATGCTAGTCTCAGAAAGGGAGAATTACTTAGGAACAAGTATTACTATTCAACTGGTTTGAAACTCTCCCCATAGTCTCTTTCAGTCTCCCACTGCTGAAAACAAGAAAGCTAGAATTGTGAGTTTTATTAAAATGACAGTCACTGGAGAGCAGCTAGAAAGCTGCTACTAAAATGTGTACATTTCCTTTTACTTTTCCCTCTCTAGAAATGTTAACAGAGAAAAAAGCCCTAAAAGATGCTATATTTGGGCAGGGATGGTTCGTTTGTCTTTTCAGAATCCAAATCTTACTCTGGGTTTGGCTAAACTTTGTCCGTTGTCTAATTTCTGGTTGCTTTGGAGGGAAATCTCCTTTCCCTCAAGTAATGTCAGAACTGGCCTGAAGTTCCCAGATTTGATTCTCGCTTTGTCTGAATCCAGTGTAGGTCACTGATTCTGTTGTGTTGGTGTTAGAAAGCTTCTTTGCCAAAAAAACAAAAACAAAGCAAAAATAAATACCTCCCCCCCCCCATTTCTATTAGTACTTAATTCTAGTTAAGCAGTTTCTGGGATGGCCCTTCATAAAATACAACTAAGAAAGCTTTTACATTTGTGAAAGGAACAGGAAATACTAAAGGTCCTCTGAAGGAATTTCTTTAATGTTGCCGGAAGGACTTGTAGTCCACAAGAGCCAGATTTTTCTCCAGGCAAAACAGCAGTGCATTCAGAGGGATTATATCAACAAGGAATGTGGTAACTATATGTATTCATGTCTAAGAAAAACATCTTCCTGAGCCTACAACCATTCAGATTCTTACCTCACCTCAAAAATACTACTTTTCAAGTTCTCCGTGACTATATTTATATGCCTTTAACTTAAAGGTCCCAATTGTGGCTTTGCCTCGAGGCCAGAATAATAAAGGACACCCTGTGGTTCTGTTGCTCCCATAGTTGCCAGCAAGGAGATTTTCCTCCAATTTTCCCTGTTCTTTTGGGGAAAGAACAAACTGTGCTGGCTTTTTGCCCACCACAGCAAATGCAGTTTCTCTGTTCTGTTGACCTAAGCTGGCACAGGGTTGAATGGAGAAGCGAGCTGGAGCCAGGGCTGCACTCTTTCTAACACTCTCTACAGCACA
The DNA here is from genome assembly GCA_948474755.1 of Ctenosaura bakeri. NCBI lineage: Eukaryota > Metazoa > Chordata > Lepidosauria > Squamata > Iguanidae > Ctenosaura > Ctenosaura bakeri. The sequence continues at coordinate 36,088 of CAOLHI010001572.1, read as the reverse complement.
CCGTGAGGTTATATAACTGCAGAAGTGCATACTTTTGTTTCTAATACAGCCCAGGCTTACAGTCTAAATACCCAGATCCCAAAGTTTAAAAAAAAGAGAGACTTTAGGGTGAACTACATATTTTGCAAACTAATTTTACACAGTCCTAGCCATTATTTGGCTCAAGTGGTCATGCTAGCTTCCCATCACAACCACCAGCTGACAGTCAAGAAACCAAACAGCTATCTCCAGTTGCCAGCTGTTCCTCTATTGGATATGTCAAGTCTCATCTTTCCCTCCTCTAAACTCTTTCCAGTGGTGATCCGAGCTTAGATACACTGATCAGAACACAGAGTCGAACCTTGAATGTTGAGTAATAGAGGAGTATGTGAACTGGAATGGAAGAGTGTGAAGGTATAACATTCAGTTATTCTCACGCAGTCAAAACGGTGTACAAAACAAAGTGGTCTTGCAGATTTCATTTACATGTTTTCAAGGATTTAATGTTTCACACTAGCAATCACATTTTCCCAGTCTGAGTTGCCATTTGGACAGCAACCTCTAAGTTACCAGTCAAATGTTCCATTCCATTCTGATTGCAGTGGTTTGCCTGTACACTTGAATGAGATAGTATCAACAAAACATACCATAGTCTCATATTATCCCTATAGTTGTTTATGGTTACTGTGAATATTCCTTTTTAGATTCCTTAATATTTTAATATTTCTGTACCATCTTTCGACTTGAGAAGGAACACCCAAAGCAAATTGTAAAAACAAAGCTATAAAGCAAATCAGCAGGCAAAGAACAAAAATAAAACATATTACATCTAAATATCAATTGCAACACCAACAACTCAAAGCAGTTTGAAAGAAACATTTGGTTCTGGGGGATAGACCAATAACAAAGGACAATTAAAAAGGATTGCTTTCACAATACTTCTGAAAACTGATGGGGAAGATGTAATAGAAGCCTTCTAACAAATGAAGTTCCAGCACCCTGGCCCTGATGTTGCAAAGACCCTGTCCTACATACCTACAAATTTGATGTCTGATAGAGATGGAACACATAATGGCAAATTTGGACTGAGCAGTGAAATACTAAGATAGCCTTTCATATTTTCTTTTTCATGGTAGCTGTCTGTTTACCTTATACGGTAAAAATTGATGCACATAACTGCTTGCTTCTGGAGAATAAGAAGGACATGGTTGTCTGAAATCAGCTGCCACATATTGAAACCAGCCATGAATCTCATATTAAAAACCTTGTGTTCTGAAATTATCAAATTCTTTGAGAAAATGATATCAGTGTATCTATTATAAAACTGGTAAATTTCTGTATTTGCATTTTTTTTTAAAAAAAACTGATTTCAAACATGTCTGGTAGGTATTATAAGCTGGATCTATATCAGAAAGAGCTGTATTTTATGTGATCTTACTTATAATTGAACTTGTAAGAAAAAGAACTTGCATATTCTTTAATAGAATTCTTTCACAATGAACTATTTTTAAAGCATCCCTTTGATTGATTAAAAGAAATACGATTCACACAGGATACAACACTCTCTTATATTTCACTCATATTGACTAAGTCATGGCATTGTCACCTTTCCATAAGCTGTTATTTCCTGCAAACTCATTTTATAAGATAATTAAAATATTCAAGCAAGTAGTAAATGAGGAAAACCAATCCAGACTAGTTCACAGAACAGTTGATGTGGGTGAAGTAGTAAGGAGTCCAGGTCATTATGCATAGAATTCACTATCTTTGTGTCTGATTCCCAAAAGAGAAATGGGAGAGAGAGAGAAGGAGTTTGTCATGCTGGGGAATTCACATATCTAAAGGCTATTAAAATTACACATTGAAAGAGGCAGCAGATGTTTGCCAGATATTCAGTTATTGGCCTAGCTATTCCCAAATTACAGTCTTTCGATTCTTTATTTATGAACAGATTTAAAGACATTTTGGGTTGGAGTTTCTTTTTATGAGTCTGTGGTGACGTAAAATCTGTAACTGCCACAGGAGATATGGGGCAACTTGGAGGGTGTTTACTTTTAAAGTAGCAAGTGAGTATTTATTAAATTGGGCCAAAAGGATTAGCTGCTGTTCTGAGTAGAAACATAAGAAGGAAGGATCATAGCATAAACCACTAATGATCAGTGAGTCTATGTGGGATGAGCCCTTGCCATGGAGTTTCTACCATACTGACTGACTATTCTTACTTCATGGATCTAATGCCAGGATGATACATGACTGTCTACTGGGAAGGTCTGGATTTGGCAGAACTTTTGCTTAGGGAGTGAAGAAAACACATGGAGGGAAGTACAGCTCTGTGATTTTTTTGCATGTTTTCATAGAATCATAAAGTTGGAAAGGACCACAAGGACCATCAAGTCCAATCCCCAGCCATGCAGGAATCCACAGCTAAAGGGCTCTTGGGAGATGCCCATTCAACCTCTGTTTAAAAATCTCCAAAGAGGGAAAATCTGCTGTCTTCCAAGATAGTCTATTCTGCTGCTGATTTGCTCTTATCAAGAATTTCTTCCTAAAGTTTAGCTGGAATCACTTTTCTTGTAATTTGAATCCATTTGTTAAGTGCCTAAATCTCTGGAGCAACAGAAAACAAGCTTGCTCCATCTTCTACATGACCTCCTTTCAGTTAAAGGTGACTATCTCACTTCTCCCCAAATTAAACAGACTCAGATTCCTAAGCTGTTCATCATAGAGTTTGGTTTCTAGTTTGTGGGACATTTTGGTTGCCCTTCTCTGAACATGTTCCAGGTTGTCAATATCCTTCTTGAGCTGTGGTGCTTAGAACTGGACACAATATTCCAAGTGAGGTTTGACTAAAGCAGAATAGAGTGATACTGTTACTTCCCTTTTTTGCATTTAATATTCCAGTGTACATATGGGCTTTACACTGTGACAGCACGTCACAGCATATGTGTGAATTAGGCCATTTTCACACAGGGTTTTTAAAACGGGGCAGAGTGTCCTCCAGGGAGAACGTCTGCACCTGGAAGTGGACTGGGTCGGACCTACTTAATGTAGATCCGCACCCCAGCCCCGCTCCAGAATGACCCCAAGTGGTCATCCAGCATGATTTTGAAAGACCGCTAAAAACAGGTCTTTCAAAAGCACGGCGCACACCCCTGTGAGCCTGCTCCTTTATGCAGATTTGCAGGCTCGCATTGGTGCAAGCCTGCGATCTGCCGGGGGCAGGCTTTAGGCTGGCGAGCTTCAGCAGTTGGTCGAGACCCTCGACCAACCGGAAGCCGCCATTTTTGTCCCCCGGAGAAGTGCAGAGCGGTGGCCACGCGCTGCTCCGGAGAAGCGTGGACCGAACTGGGGAGCCCAAAAGTCCGGTGAGTAGCATTACGGGGCGATTCCCTCGCCCCGTGTGGAAATGGCTTTAGTCTTAGACTTGAAAGCAACATAGAGTTTGCTTTTCACAGGAGGAGTTGTAGTAATAAAATAGCAGATAGAGAATGGATCGAGCACACAAGCCACAACCATTGCTTTTGTCTCTGAAAATTCACTTCAGCTGGAAGCTGTTTTTCCCTAACAGATGTGACCAGTTTTGTCAGTCTTTGTTTTTTGCAATGTGTAGCTAGATCCAGAGTCATCGTTTATAGATAGCTAGATATATTTGTGACCTGTCCACTATAAACTGTGATAACTAAATGGAGCCTCTACACTGCAAGTCAGTAAAATTCTCATAAGTGGATTATGGAAATGAAACAAAACAAAAAATAGAAAGCCAGCAGTCTTCAGTTCCTCCTTACAAGCTGCTCAGAAGCTTTTGCCTGGCCCTTGATAACTTACTTGGGATATGCATTATTCTTTGTTTCTGAAGAAAGTGGATTTTGCCGCAGTGATCCATACCTTAATTTACTATTGGCCAAGACCCTTCATTGGTGAAGGAGCCCTGTAATCATAATTACAACTGATTATGTTCCCCAAAACTCTGCCTTTGTGGCCTGGCATTGTCCCAGCTGAAGGGTTTTCGAGGTGCTGAGATCAGGACACTAGGAAATGACATCTGCAGTGCTCTCCCAGTTGTGTTATGCTTTGAGAACAGGCAGCTGGAGAGACTTCTTAGGGTCCTGCCACTACCATTTGTCTTAAGGCATCCCTTGATTGAGAGCACCCTGCAGGCATCTTTTCTCAGTCTCCCAGTCTCTAGCAGCTCAAAGTGCTTTGGTCAGGATGCTGCCAGGCACAGGAGGTACGTTTCGGTGGTCATATTTAGTTGCTCATGTCTATACATGTGAGTCCTCAGCAGTTATGATATCGTAGGTCCAGTTTGCAATATTGTAACTATTAATAGAATGCCAGCTATTGTTTATTCTGTCAGTATCTGGGGCCACATTTGGCCCTCTTGGGATCCCAGTCTAGCTGTCTACAGTTCCATAGATGACCATACCCTTTTGAGTGACAGTGTCACTTAATGGTTTTGCTTCTATGACACCATCATTTGATGGTTTCCTAGGGTTGGTATGGTTTTTTAAAAGGTTGAAGTGGCACTCCAAGGCTTACTGCTTACTGACAGGAAGAGAATAGATGCCATAGACTGCCAAAAATAGATACAATAGACTGCCCCCAAACCCCAAATTACTGTTGTTGTTTTTTAGCCACCTCTCCGCACCAATTAAGGTGGAGAACAAAAGATTAAACTATAGAAACCAATAAACATATAACATACTTAAAAACACAGATACAAATTGAAAATAAAAAATTGGTTAAAAGAGCATAAGAGTGAAAAAGCAGACATATTAAAAACAATCAATTCATAATTTAAAATCATAATTTAAAAACCATCTGGGTAGGCCTGTGGGAAGAGATTGATCCATATCTTTAATACTGTTTTAAACTCAGACAGCATATCCAGCTGTTGAATCAAGTCATTCCACAAATTGGAGGTGGATGTAGAAAAAGTCATCTAGTTAACAGTTGCCAGCCTAGTCCTGGATGACTAAAGTAAATGCCCCCCAGAAGACCTGAGTTTATGGGGCATATTATACAGGAGAAGGCAGTCCCATAGGTAACCTAGACCCACACCATATTGGGTTTAAAAGGTAACAACCAAAAAATATGATTTTTACCTTGTCTGGAAACAAATTGGCAGTGAGTGGAGTGATTTTAATATAAATGTAATATGATCAATCCTAGATACACCAATAACCAATATTGCTGCCATGTTTTGAACTAACTGAAGCTTCCAAACTTGTTACAGTATTCCAATGTACAACACATTGCAGTTCAGCCTTGAGGTTACCAGCATGTGCACTACCATCTTAATAATCTGTTAAATAATCTGTTAAAAAAGAATAGATGGGGGGGAAGGGAGGAGAGGGGTAGCATAATATGTCAAAGACAAATTGGCTTATACAGAAATCCAAATGAGTAATCAAACTGAACCAGTGGAGAGCATTTGGGTAAACATAAATGGAGAAAGAAATAAAAACAACACTGGATAGAAGTTTACTACAGGCCACCAAACCAAGATGATGTGGTGGATGATACATTTCTGAAACAAATCTCAGAAATCTTCAAGAACTGGTGGTTGTGGGGGACTTCAATTACTGTGTTATCTGCTAAATAAAAGATTATATACAAAAAAAATCTACTAGATTACTGTGTTATCTAGTATCTCCCGACTAGCTCTGTAATAATAATAATAATAATAATAATAATAATAATAATAATAATAATAATAATAATAATAATAATAATAATAAAAAATTATTATTATTATTATTATTATTATTATTATTATTATTATTATTATTATTTATTATTATTATTATTTCTGTCCCGCCTCTCCACATGGATTGAGTCGATGAACAACATGAAATACATTAAAAGACATTAAAAACATACTCAATCCTCCCCACCCACCAACCCATCTAAACCAACCCCTTAAAACACAGTCAGCATAAGCTTTCCAATAAATTCCTGATGTGACTTGCAGATAATTTCCTCTTTCAAAAGGTAGAGGATGGAGCAAGGGGATCAGGAGTCCTAGGCCTGATCGCAACCAATACAGAGGGGTTGATCACTGGAATTAAACATGTTGGCATTTTAGGAGGGAGTGACCATGTAATGCTAGAATTCATGATTATGAGAAAGGACAGGGAAGAGTATAGTCAAACACAAACCTTGGATTTCAGGGAAGCTGACTTCATCAAGAGAAAGGAAGGAAAAAGACACCCAACATGGGTGGGATTTCAGAAAAAAGGAACTTCTAAAATCACAGTCATAAAGAATTCTGTGGAAGAAGAAAAATGGCAAACATCTGAAAAAGGAAGTGTGGCTGCACAGTAAACTTGAGGAGGAAGTAAACAGAAAAAAAGTGCATGCTTAAAGAATGGAAGAAAGGATGAATCACCAAGGAAGAATACAGTTGTGTAGTCCAAGCTTTCAGGAAAAGTGTATAAAATCAGAGGTTAGGGTGGCAGAAAGCTGCTGGACTTCTGACTCCTTGGTGGTGACAGTCTTGCTGACTCCTGCATTCTCTGTTCGTGTTCTTCAGACTTTGGACCTTTGCCTGGACTATAGAGTCTGCTCGTGGACACTCTCTCCCTGGATTCTTGGTAAATTCAGACTCGGTAGCTCTGGACTGTTTTTAGACTGCTTTAACAAATGCTGTTTGCTAGTTACTGCTGATTACACAGTTGTGAAGCCTTGGCAGGCTGCCAGCAAAGGACACCTACTGAAGAGATAGGAGTGGAATCACTGAAACATAGTGCCCTCAATTCCTAATTCTCTCAGGCATTCTGGAAGGATACCATGGTTTATGGTATCAAACACCACTGAGAGGTCCAAAAGCAGCAACAGGGACACACTCCCTCATTGATGCTCAGGGAAAGATCATTCACTAAGACAATCATAGCTGCCTCATCTCCATATCCTGCTCTGAAATTGGGTTGAAATGGGTCCAGAAAAAGACTGGCTGGAGTTGGAAGCAACTGCCCTTTCAATCACCTTGGCCCAAAAAAGAAAGATTTGGTCCTGGTCTACAGTTGTTAAAGTCCAGAGAATCCAAGGTGGGGGTTTTTTAGACACAGTCATACCATGGTGTCTTCCCTCTGATTGAATGTCTTGAAGCAGTAATGGACTGGATGAGGAAAAACAGACTGAAGCTGAATCCAGATAAGACGGAGGTACTCGCTGTTAAGGGCCCTAGCCCAGGTATGGAGGTTTGTCAACCAGTCTTGACTGCTTCCGACAGGCCTTCCCAGACTAGTACTCCACCACCTCCCACCAACTGTCTTGCTGTTCTTTTAATAGTCAGTTGATTGTTGTTGATTGTTAATTGTTGTGTGTTTTAGGGGGCTGGTTTTAGATGGGTTGGTGGGTGGGGAAGATTGGGTATGTTTTTAATGTTTTTAATGTATTTAATGTATTGTTGTTGTTCGCCGCCTCAATCCATGGGGAGAGGCGGGATAGAAATAAATTATATTATTATTATTATTATTATTATTATTATTATTATTATTAATAATAATAATAATAATAATAATATTTTAAACAAGATAGAAAACTTCCCTCCCTAATATGAAACCAAGCTCAGATTATTCAGGATGTTGGAAGACTTTCATTACAGAAATGCTTTGGAGAGTTGCAGCCTGAAACTCTTATTAATAAGGCTTCTATAATCCAAGTGCTAGACAGTGATGATGAAGGTGAATTTGCTGAGACTCAGTCCACAAGCATACTTATTCAGATGGAGAAAACCAAAATCAGTGAGGTGAATGAGCCAGGTGAATTACCACTTCCCTCCAGTCAGTCTAGTGGACATGTACTCCCAAGCAGTTAGCCTCAGTCTGTTACAGCACAAGCATTCATGGAGGAAGAAGATCTAAATATAGAAGAATATGACAGTGACTGAAAGTTGTAAAATGGAAACCACAAAGCTGAGATAGTGTTTAACAATATAGTTCTGATATTTTATAAACATTCTTACCAGAAAGAGATTGGAGCAATAATGCTAACGGTTATTTCTTCAGACCACACTTGTTAAGTGTTCATGCTGGGTAACAACTGATATGGAAATATCAGGGTACTGGGTCTCTGCATTTGTATTTGACTCTACTCTGCAGAGTTTCAAAGATCCAAATGTGAAATTTTGTTCCATGCCCATAATGTGGAATCAGTACTGTGGAGAAATCCATTGATTTTAGAGGAAATCTTGCAGATATCTGGAGGACATTGTCAACTGTTTTGTTAGCATATGATAAGTTTCACTGTTATTTTCACTGACACTGTACAAAGAGTTTAAGGTCTGTATTGTATACTATTTAAGATGTAAATAAACCTCTGAATGCCTAGCCAATGAACAACAACAACAACAACAACAACAACAACATAACATTGCAGCTGAGACAACTGCATTTCCTTCCTGAATGACCACCTGAGGCCAGAAATTGAGTGGACAGTTGTCCTCCTTACTCATCATAGCAGTTTGTCCACATCTGTGATACTCACCAACTGAAACTGATCCAATGTAATCCTGTTTGCAGAGTTGCTGGAAACTGTCAGCTTCTGCTATAATGACAGCATTCAAAGCAGCTTTTATCCAAGACGTCTTATCTGTGAAATGATTGTTAAAAGCATCACAGCAACTGCAGAAGTTTCTAGAACTGGATTCGGGGGAAAGGTTTCTGAGTTAGATTCTTTAACATACTGAATAGTTCAGCCGGATGCAAATTTGCAACAACATGAGCAGAGAAAACAACTTTCTTTGCTGCACATATTGCCACCTAATAGGAATGTCCTATCTCAGTCCCAGCAGCACAGCTGATTATTCAAACAAAACAAACTGAATAGCTCCCAGCTCATTACTTACTTTTATTCAGTAAGCACAAGGTCAGAAATAAAGTCCAACAGAATTCAAGGGCTAGTGAGTCCAAAGTCCATCAGGATAATCCAGAGTTCAGCAGAGAGTTCAACAAGGCATCCAGTAAACAGTGAGGTAAAATAAACTCTGACAACTCCTGGAGGAGAAGGGGAAGGGCAGCAGCTACCTAATGCAGCTGTTGCCTGAGTAACTGTTGCCAGTTATAAATTCTCTGGGATCAGCATAAGCTCTCTCTTTGTTGTCTGTGCTCAGCAAAGGTAGATACTGTTAAGTTATCCTCTGTGTCTGAAGGGAGAGGACTCCCTGCTGGAGCTGGCATGTCTCCTGTTTCAGCCTCTAACATGTCCTCTGTTTCAGACTCTGAATCAGAGTCCATGTTCTTGAAGTAGGGCATGACAAGGCACAAAAATGTTCTATATGTCATGTCTTCTCAGATATAAGAATTTTCTTCCATCTGCATTGTCATTCTTCCTATTTCAGCTCCATAGGGTCTTCTGTATACCAAGGAGCCCTATTAGTAATGGGTTAGTGGGGACCTAAACAAATGAATTCCAGTCAAGCTGAACTCTACCTAGAAGTCAAGGAGCTGTTGTACTTTGGACATATCATGAGAAGACATGATTTATTAGAAAATAATACAATAATGCTTGGCAAGGTAGGAGCCAGTAGGAAAAAGAGAAAAAAGCATTATGGATGGATGGACTCAAGAAAGGAAGACACATTTCTGTATCTGAAAGACCTGAGCAGGGTGGTTGAGGATAGAGTGCCCTTGGAGGTCTCATCCATAGGGTTGCCATAAATTAAGACCAACTTGACAGCAGTTAACAACTAAGTTCCAAGTTCAAGTTTATTGCATTTTAGCAGCCAGCCATTGCACAAAAATGAAAAAAATAAGATTAGATAAAATGAAAAAGGATAATCCAGCCAATTTACATGTAATACATAATCAACAATAAATAAATCATTTTCCATACCCCTCCTTGTTCTTTATGGCACGTAATTGTAAGGCCCTAACTAGAAATTTAGATGTTCTGAAAGACACATATTTCACAGTATCAGATAGCAGTTAACAACTACAGTGTGTGTGTGTGTGCGCGCGCACCTTCAAATCACCTATCCTATAACATATCACAGTTAATGCATTCACTATGGTTTGTTGGAAAGGCAAAAGATTGCCTAATATCCTTCAAGTACAAGTCTGGGTTAGATAAATTCCTATATAAAGTTAACCATACAAAACTGAGGAAAATTAGACTTTTTCCTTGAAATGATATTTGACTGGAGGTTTCTCATTCATAGGGTCTCCATAAGTCAAAGTTGAGTTGATAGCAGTGATTTTATCCATCACTTCAATACCACCCCTAAAAGCTTCATGAGAATTGAATTTGGCCCCAGAGTGAAAAAGTTTCCATTTTCTTGTCATATGATCTGTGCAGAGCTGCCCTTCTGAATATTTTAAAGCTACAAGTAGTGCAAAGCATGAAGACTAGACTGTTGACTGGCATGAAACTTAGAGACCATATGCACCAGTCTTGAACTACCTACATAGGGTGCGGTGTTGGTTTTAATCCCAATTCAAGATGCTAGTTTTAACTGATAAAACCTTAAACAGCTTGGTGCAGGAGTATCTCCTCCCATATAAACTGCCTGTAGTTTGTGGTCACTAAGAGAAGCTATACTGACAGGAATATGAAACCAGGGCATTTCTGTAGCAGGGTATCAGTTGTAGAATCTCTTCTGGGGAGGGGGGGCAGGGTAAGGTTTACTCCTTCATTCTTTATGTTCTAGGCAGACTTGGAAACTGTACTGTGGTCCCGGGGCTTTGGTTATTTTAATGTAATTTTGGTCCATTTGTGATTTTAATATATTATTGTTTTAAGCTGTATTGAGGATCCCAGCAGGTAGAAAAATGTGGGTTATAAATACATTTTATTATAAAAGCAAAAGCCAGGCTTAGACTGGAGACAAATATGGTTGGGTAATGTCACTTGAAGCACCCAGGACTTGCACTAGCATTCATCATCCCTTTCTTTCTTATTGTAAGGCTAATGTAGTAGCATAACTCCAACTTCTAAATGAGCCAAAGGGCAGCAAAAAGTGGAGAAGGAGAAGGAGAAGAAGAAGAAGAAGAAGATCCAAATCAGTTCCTTTGTTTTCAAGATCTGTCTCTCCCTGCCCCGTACCAACTTGTACCCAAGTACACCTAAGCAAATACTCTTGGACATGCCATGACAATGATCAATTCAATTGGTAGCAGAGAAGGGAAATTACTCTGGCCCCCATTCTCTTTCGTGATTTTAAGGTGTATTTATGCGTATATATCACCATGTGAAATGTTATACAAATTTCTGTCCTCCGATGCAAAGTGTTTACTTTGGGGGGGGGTAAGTGTAAATAGCCACCATAAGAAAATCCAAATTGTGAGTGCTAATGCAAGAGAGACTAGAATGGTTAATAGATGTAGAGCATTGTTTTCTATTTTTTTAATTATTTGTATCAGGTTGGGGAAGATGTGGGCATCCAGATGTTATCTCCAACTCCCAGCAAGCAATTTCAGGAATCAGGGAGGATGGGGGTTGTAGGCTAGTAACATCTGGAGATCCTTAGATTCTAGCCCTGATTTGTATGAAAGATATTTTGCTGACTTTGAAAAGCCTCCTTTATGGCTTAAGGATAGTAAGTTTTCGAAATGACATTTGCACTCTTTATGATGATATAATCTATATTTTTTCCTGTTATTCAGTCTTTGGTTTATACAGGTGCCTTGCAAACATGCTTATGGTCTAGGTTCAGACTTTCTATTTAGTGAGCTAGTAGAATGAAAACTAAACATTCATCTTTAAAATTTTCCATATGGGAACATTGTTATAAGGTCAACATAAATAATGCTGTTATAATATGAACCACTGGGAAATGATTATCTCGAATATGGTTTGGGCAACACAATGATATACTTTGAATCTTTGCTTTAATAAGTGATTTAATCTGCAAACAAAAGTTATGAAAAATGTTTTGACAATGAACAACATGCCATTTTACAGTGACCAAATGTGATATAATTGTATCTTTCTGCATTTTATGGAAGCTTTCCCTGTCTTCTTTAAGGAACCATCTTGCTTGCTTTCTGAGAAAAAAAAAACGGTTCAAAATTGCTTCTTCACTGAAGCTATTTAGCAGCAAAATTGTGAGGACTTTAATAGATTCTTGTATTAAGGAGTAGAGAAGTTATGAACTAGCTCGTCTTAATTATTATTTTTAATAGTTCAGGGTGAGGTATTAATTAGGAAATAAGCAGAAATATACATACAATGGGCCTTTTCCAGCTCACTTATTTATTTATTTTTGTGCCTAGTCATCATACACTTCTCTGATTTAATCTACACAATCTATGTTGCATTTCTGATGCCTTTCAGGGAAAAAAAACTGTGATGCTTGCCCACAAGGTCATTGCCAGCTACCGCATTAATCTTAGGAAACATTATAGAGCTGAAATATACAGTGAAGTACAGTATCAAATTGTCATCTTGGGTGACAGTTGTACCTATTCTTATTCTAGGAGTAAGCTCCACTGAACTCAACAAGACCTCATAGTTTAGGATTGCACTGCTAGTATGAATTTGAGGGATATTTTATTGTACTGCTACAGGGAAAACATACAGGAGCTGTAAGCTGTCCCTTTCTTTTTCTATTTACTGTTAAGCAACAAATATCCATGTGGAGGTGAACACTTTGGCCCTTTATCTTGTACTAAAGCTCTTATTTTCTGACCACAGGAGGTTCCTGATTTCAGTTTTTGACTCAGCAGCTACGCTTACTATTATCTCCGTCCCCCGCAAAATGTTAACAGTGAACAATATCACATAGCTTCCATTTGGCATTCTGTTTCTAGTAATAGTTACTAACCACCCCCCCAAAAAAAAACCTCTAGAAGGATAACTGTGATGTTGCTCTCAGGGTAGATACTCAAGCCCTTTCTGCAGCTCCTTCCCACCCCGCCATAGGAACAGGAGAAGGACAGGACCCCGATGACACTTATGCATGATGTCGTCACAGTCCCATCCTTCTCCTGTCCCCAGGCAGTATGATCACGGGTTAAATAATTGACAGGGTTTCCCTGTCAATGAGACATGATTGTGCCACTGTTCCGCACTTATCTGTCCTGCAGAAGCTCCAGAAAGTACCTGCTGTGCTGCGGAAGGAAGATGCGTGGCCATCGCACTCCCTTCCCAGCAGAGCCACTGCCAGGATCCTCACCAGATGACTTCGCAAAAAGGTAGGGTGCAGAAAGGGCCTCAGTTTTAATATGTTCTGTATCTCTAAACATTAAAATTTTATATTAAATTGATACATTTATGTTGGTGTGTTCTCATATTCTCATCTGCTTGCTTTCCAGTATGGAGTAACTAGAGATACTGCAAGAATCATATAAAATAATAGACAGCCTTTTCTCTTTATGTTGTGTTTGTATCGTTTACAGCATGCCATGCCATTTTGGAGGATCACAAGCCACTCTGACCTAATGGCCCTTCATCATGCCTTGGAACTGGAGTACTTATAATAGCACTTTGTAACCCCATAACTTCCCTCTTGCCCATGGACATGTGCCTGTGTTTTGTGTCAGCACTGGGCTACAGAACTTTTCGTGATTTCATCATGTTGATGTACAGCTGCAACTGGTCTTAACCTTTGCCCTTCTAGTAAATGGAAGAGCATGTCGCTTTCTTCAGAAACAACTGTTGATTCTAGTACTGTGAATCCGAAGAAAACAAGCCATGGTGAGAATGTTTTAACAATGTGTCCTTACCACGTTTGCTACATTGAAAGGTTCATACCTGTGAAGGGACTAGGAAATGCTTTGCGGTTTCTAGAATCTTCAGTGTACTTTGTTAAGTACAGCAAACTTGATTGCACAACAAAGACTGAGCTTTTTAGAAAAAGGAATCCCATGGATACATTTCATGAAAAGGTTTACTTTTTTTTTTTTTACTTCTCAGACCCAGGGTACTCTGTAAATCTTTACTTATTTATGAACAGACTCTGTTTTGACATCATCATCTAAATGTGGATAATGTATGATAAATGAATGGCTATAATGCGTCTTTGCCTTCTGATAACAAAATTATTTTGATTTTAGCACATTGCAAAATAGTTTAAACTATGTCTAATTTAAGCAAATAGGTACATCACTGAGACAATCGTGTACAGGAAGAATGTTCTTGTGTAAATTTGTAATGAATGGATAATGTTTTACATATTGTTTAGGCAAATACTATTGAAAGGTAGTAATGGCTTTTTGGTGAAGTATGAGGCAGTGTGTGCACAAACTATTGTGCTGTGCCTTATGAAAGTATTGTGTATAAATATGTAGATAATGGAAATTTTTAGATCAATTTTGTCAAGACCAAAAGCATGGATGTCAAGTGTCAATACGGAATCACGTTTTTATTTCTTTTTTTCCTTCTACATTTTTTCTCAGCACATCTGTTAAACTAAAATGCTAGTCATATCTCCCCTTTGCATCTTGCCCATCCTGAGTAGGCATCTTGTTTACATTTTATACTTGAGTCAAAAGGCCCAAGTGCAAAATAAATGTAATTCACATCAAGTTTACATTTGTAAATGGCTACTTTTCCTGGAGAAGTACATGCAGATGAAGGGTTGGATGATCTATCACTGCTTTAATGGATTTTGCTAAGAAAAGCAGAAATTTAAATATGCATGTGTTTTCTGCTGATACAAAGGATGTGCATCAGAACACACCTGAAAACTAAGAGCAGTACTCTGCTCTTTCTTTTCATCAGGTTGGCTCCCAAAGTTGCCTCTTTTAGATGGAAAGGCTCCTTCTATTCATGAAAGGGTTCTGACCCAGTGAAAGAAACCCACTGGAGGAATGAGAGAAGGCATTGGAGAAGTGGTCACCCAGAACAGTGGACAACAAAGGGAAGGGGGAAATCTCCCCTTTATTTCTACTAGTGGGAAAGTTCTGATCAGTGTTCCAACCAAAGGATGATGTCAGAAGTGGAAGATCATTCAATCCAATTAATAATTATTGAGTGTGGGAAAAGTAAATATTTTTCCCAGTAGGAAAAAAATAGGTAATATATCTTGACTTGGTAGAAAAATAAAACCAAAGTGTTCATGCAGTCAGAAGGTAAAAATAAAAGCAACCACTTTATTTTAGAGTAGAAAGAAATAAGCTCTTTCTAGAATTCAATCAGTACTTATTAACTATTGACCATTTGAAACATCTTGCTGTCTTGGTCCCCTTCCCTCAAAAAAAGTAATCAGTTTCTGTCTAAAATGTTAAAACCTCACACTAAAATTTGCCAAAGAATAGAGTAGAATGAGAGTTGTAGTTTTATTATGAACACTAGTAAAGCAAGCCATTATGACCATGACAAAATATTGAAAGATAAGAACATGATGGCAAGTGACGATTTATATTAACTGGTGAAGCAGACCATCTCCCCAAAACTTATTCTACCTTTATGGTGAGATTACAAATAAAACTGTGGTTGCAGTGAGTAAAACTTTCAAACCCAGGAAGAATGTATGAGCATTTTGAATTTATTTTATTTTATTTTATTTTATTGATCCCCCTGATCTGATCTGAAATTAGAAACTAGTAAACATTTAGTTATATGATTAATTTTCACTGTCCCACACCAGTAAGACAGATTTTTTTTATTGGTCCATTGCTGGCAATGGGCACAGTAAAACAATTATTGCCAATTTTGTTTAGTCAGCTTGTAACTATCTCATACCACATTTGAACCATACTCATTTTCTGTAAAATATGACTATTGTGAACAACCTAGCCTGTTTTACTTTGAGCTGGTTTGGATAAGTAAGCAGTGCTTTCTTTCTTGTGCATGGTTAATCCATCCATACTTTCTTTTTTCCCCTTTCATAACAAGGCATACATTAGTACCATCACCACATTACTCTATTTGTTCATTATTCTTAACCAGGATTGTTGGGGAAGGTTCTAATTGCATAACCTGACTCCATTGTTAAAACCATGGCTGAGAGAAGCCCCGTGTTAGGTCTGTATTTCATCCATGGGTCTAAATCCTTAGCCTGAACTTTAGTACCAGGCCAGTGAAGTCTTTATTCTAAGCCTTGGTTCTTCTAGTTTTCTCCAACTTCTGGATTTTTGTTTTATGAAATAAACCAATTTTTAAGCCAGCTGCTAGTAAAGCAACAACAGTAGCTGTGAGGTAACTCCTTCTGTCATGGAGGATGCATATTGCTGCTACAGTTTATAATTATTTTGTGGATTGTTTCAAAATATTTGATATAATATGGCACCCCATGATCAATAACTTTATATACCAAGAGCAATCCAATTCAGGGATTACTTACAGTATGTAAAGTTAAGCACATACACAAGTCTTTTAATGACAGGGGTTGTAATTAGTTTTTTTTTCTTTTTTGCTTTAAGCAAAATAGAGATGGACATTTTTTTCCTTTATTTCAATTTTTTGTAGTCAATATGCTGACTAAAAAAAGTTTTTGTCTGGGCCTTATTGTACAAAAAGTGTGTTGTGTCCACAATTGTGTACAGATATTTTCCTCCATTCATTTTGTGCTTAAATTAATAAAATTGATTTGTGACATATTAAACACTTTTCTCCTGTGTTTGATTTCTAACATCCCTTGATATGTTATATATCATATCTATTTATATTTATATTAGGTATGATGGTCAGAGATCTGAGTTTGAAAACAACTCTACTTTCAAACACCCATGCATGAAATTTAGTGTATAACCTTCTGTTTTTCCCTGTCAATGAACCTACCTCAGAGGTACACAAGTCTACACTGTTTTTCTTACAATTGTTGCTTATGGAAGTCACCAAAGGACAAATGACGGTAATCTTGCTCTTTGTCTTCTAGAAGTGGGTACAGCTGGTTTTATCAGCTAAAGCTGGTAAAATGCACCTTGGTACACAGTCAAATGGAAGGAATCCAAGAAAAGTGTAAGCGTGCTTTCAATATCATGGTGCCTTACTGAATCCTTATGGTATCTCACCAAAGTCATGGATCATGTCCCACCACCACCAAGAGGCTAAAGTTGAGGGCCACATAAGAGAGGGAGTTCTGTGTAACATCAGATCTACTTCTTGTTCTTGATGTTTGCCTTCAAGTCATTTCTCATAGATTCATAAAAACCTCCAAAGAAAGAGACTCCATCACACTCCAAGGCAGCATATTCGACTGCTGGACAGCTCTGACCATCAGGAAGTTCTTCCTGAGGTTCAGGTGGAATCTCCTTTCCTGCCGCTTGAATCCATTGCTCCGTGTTCTTGTCTCTGGAGCAGCAGAAAACAAGCCCACTCCCTCCTCAAGATGACATCCCTTCAAATATTTAAACATGGCTATCATTTCTCCTCTTAACTTTCTCTTCTGCAGACTTAAACATACCCAGCTCCCTAAGCCGTTCTTCATAGGGCATGGCTTCCAGACCCTTCACCATTTTGATCACCCTCCTCTGGACACACTCCAGCTTGTTGATATCCTTCTTGAACCAGACACAGTATTCCAAATGAGGTCTAACCAATGCAGAATAGAGTGGTAATTTCTGATTTATGGCAACCCCAAGGCAAAATTATCTTGGGATTTCTGGGACTGAGTGTGTGTGATATGCCTAAGGTCACCCAGTGGGTTTCCATGGCCAAGTGGGGTCTCTGAAGTCATAGTCCAACACTCAAATGACTGCACCATGCTACAAGTAGATAAAGGCCAGTATATGGAGCAAGAAATACCAGATGTCTAAGGTGGGTTCAGGAAAGGAAGAAGCACTAGGAATCATACTGCAAACATATTTTGGATAATGGAGTCCACCAAAGAATTTCAGGGGGGGAAACCCAGCCTGTGCTTTATAGATTAGAGCAAAGCCTTTGATTATGTAGATCATGGAAAACTCTTAAAGAAATTGGTGTGCCACAACATTTGATAGTCCTGATGCATAACCTTTACTCAGGACAAGAGGCTACTGTCAAGACAGAATATGGAAAAACAGGATGGTTTCAAGTTGGCAAGGGGGTGACACATGGCTGCATTTTATCACCCTATATTTTTAATATGTACACTGAACATACCATATATAAAGCAAGATTAGACTCAGTGGAAGATGGTGTGAAAATTGTAGGAAGGAACAGCAACCATTTAGGATAGGCAGATGACACCAAACAACTAGAAGAACAGCAAAGGCTTGGGATGATTATTCATGAAAGTCAAGGAAGAAAGTGCAAAGGTAGGTTTACAGTTGAACAAAACAAAAAATAGTGACCACAGATGATTTAACTAACGTTTAATAGATGATGAAGACATTGAAATAGTTCATGATGGTCCATACTTACAATTAGTTATTAATCAGAATGGAGACTACAGTTAAGAAATCAAGCTAAGTGTAGGCCTTGGAGGAACTATGAAGGAATGAAACAAGATCCTGAAGGGTAAAGATCCATAATTGAAAGTTAGAATGGTCCATGCCATTGTATTTCTAATTTCTATGTATGATTGTGAAAGATACAGTGAAGAAAGCTGATAGGAAGAAAACTCATCTGAAATGTGGTGCTGAAGAAAAGTTCTACAGACACCATGGACCCCTAAAAAGACAAAAAATGGTCTTAGAGCAAATAAAGCCTGCACTCTTCCTAGAAGCCAAGATTACTACACTGAGACTGTCATACTTTGGACATATCCTGAAAAGACATGACCCACTAGAAACGACAATAATGCTTGACAAGGTAGAAGGCATCAGAAGAAGAAGACTGCATTAAAGACGGATAAGACTCAATCCAGAAAGCCACAGCCCCAAACCTGGAAGACCTGAGTTGGTGATGGGATGACTTGGAGATCTCTCAAACAGGGTCACCATAAATCAAACTTAACTTGACAGCAGTTAACAACAGTACAGGCCATAGGTAATGTATTAATGTAATAATGATTTTATGTAATGTGATATGTGTTGTCTTTTTATGATTTTATATAAGCTGCTTAAAAAGGCCCTAAGAAGACACACTGACTGAAATGTGTCAGGTGTTTTTACTAATAAAAAAATCATTTCCTGAAAATTTTGAGCGACATTTCCAGTTTCTTCTGTGGATTTCCTTGCATGTTCTACAGTTTCTGCTTCTTTTTATTCTGAATCAACCATCGAGCATACAGTTGTACGGCACTGTTTTATACTACACAGTCAGTAGTCTCTTTGCCAGATAAGGAAGCTGATAAGTGCAAGGCTGCCTTGGTTGACTTAAAAATAATAAAGAACACTTCTGGGTCCTTACTGTTATAATTCAATGAGAATATATGGCCAAGAATGAAATAATGCTTATTATTAAAATGAGCTGGATTGTATGGAACAGGACACTGAAGAGATGTAATATGTTTCTGAGCCCAATAATATGCTTTTAATGCACAAAATTATGAGAAGATTAGAAGGTTTTGTTAATTAAATTATTAGCTGTTGTTATATGTATACATTGGCATACAGAAGAATAGTCAAGATTTTATGCAAAATTAGGTCATCTATGGAAACTGTACATGACATGGATATACTTCTGTAACTACCACATACCTTTAGCTGTATTAAGGTGGTTGCTGTGCCCAATAAGTTAACAGTGATAAAGGGAGAGCCAGCTTTAAAGTCTAGATTAGCTACTTAGTTACATAGCTAAATAGTGTTTTGTGACTTGACTCCCACAATTCTGACTTACTGGGCAGTAATGGGGGTCTGCTCTCCTATCAATCAGTATGCAGCAGACTGATATATCCACCCACCTCCCATGAGCAATCTCCCATGGAATTGCATTAGGGATCCTGCTTCTGACTGTTGCACCCAGATTGCTTGTATGAGGGATGGAATGGTCACTCCACCATGTCCTCATAGACAAAAGAACAGACCTCCATTGCTTGCAACAGTTGCTGTCCACTATGTCAGGACTGAGGGGCTTTTACCATCCTATTCCAGACACTGTTGAATATGTATGGATCATGAATAACAAATCAGTTTGGAACAAATCAGTTCTGGATGCATAACTCTAGGTAATTGCAATCATGAATTTCAGCCTTTGTTTGCATATCCACTGCTATTTATAAATCAAACATGTTCATACTAAGCACTTCAAGCTGGACACCATTGATTAAAGTGGGTCAGGGAGGGGACAGGCATTGGATACTCAGCCAGATCCTAACTCACCGGATCACAGTATAGGTCAGATAACATCAGGGGACATAGACACACCTCCTGATAGCACAGGCACCCTGATCACAGTGCTGATATTGTTGCTTCTGCGTTGTCCAAGGTATCACCTTTACACCAAAGCATTCATGCTCTTAACAATTCTGCTTTCTCTGTACTTTATATATGCCTTAATGAATCCAAAGTAATTTTTACAGTGTTTTTAACATGATGTTAAAGCACCATTTCAAATGGAACATTTATTTCTGTAAAGGTATCACTAATCAGTTTGTCACCTGGATTCACAAAACCACGTGCTCAGGGGGATTACCACCAGGAAGCTAGAAGCTTACAAATTCCATGTCCTTGTACTATTTAGAAAGAATACCACAAGCATGCAATGCAAAGCCACAGTCTAAGAATTAATGCTGAGTGTCATGCTGAATATCTCTGTTTGCCAGCATGTTTTGAGCATTACTCGAATGTTTTTTTTAAAAAAAGAAAACTGACTAGAGGCAATTTTAGAACTTAAAAACATGCCAGATACTCACACAAGGTTTAAAGCTTAGACTCCACACTGAGACAGATGAAAGAGTGTTTAAGCTGCTTTGGAAAACACTCAAAGTTTTTTTTCTTTTTTTTTAATTCAGTACATGTCAGGCACTTTAATTCATCTACATCTAGAATGGAACAAAAAAGCTATTATTGTAAAGTGTTTGAAGTATTGCATTCCCATTGTATCAAACACCAATGCTGAAAACATTGCATCCTTTGGATGAGGATGCTGAACTCCACAAAAGGTTAAAGTAGAAAGTTAATTTTGTAAAGCTGAACCAGAATTTTGCATTTAAAGCACATTTACAGGATAAATTGTTTCTTGTTTAGGTAAGCAATCACACGGGGGAAACAGCAAAATGAAATCCTGGGCTAACATCCAATTGGATCTTTGGACTGCTAGAAAGAGCTCAACAGCAAATCCCAGGGGAAGCAGATTCCACCTCCCCATGCAGGCCCTGCACACCCTCAAAATCTGATTTAGTGGCCTGGGAAATTTTCCACAGCAAAGTATCAAAAAAGCCTCTGAGAGCAAAAGAAAGAAGTACAGTGTCCTATTCTGGGCACATGGAGGCCATGCAATCAGGACAAAATGCCCAAATCTGCTGATCAGCATCTTGCATCACTGCAAGGTTTCTTCCATCACTGTCTTTCACCAAAATGTTTTGTGAACAGTCTGAAATCTGGTAAAGGAATAATGGTTAAAGGATCTGTTCTGATTATTTTGTGTCATCTAATAAAAATGTGTGAGGCAAACATTCAGTACCAAAGCCAGACACTATAAAATGATACCGTCTTCGGGCTGTGGGATAAGAACAAATGTGCTTAACTCCCGCTGAAATTAGTTTCAGTTTTGGATTTATGTATTAGATCAAAAATACTGGTCATTGAGCAGCCTAAAACAGTGATAGCTTGTAGATTCTGTATCAATGGAGTGGTGAATCTATGCCAGGTTTTCCTCCGAATTCTAAAGGAGCTATTCAAGGTGCTGATCCCTATCCTCTTAAATAGGTCCAGGAGCTTTGATAACTCCTCTTAGAGCTAGAGAGGATTCATCATTCTACTGACATAGAAGCTACCACTACAGCAGCAGAATATTTTTGATTTCAGGGAATTCTGCAGTGAAAAATGATGGATTGCACATTTCCCCTCAAACATCTAAATGATCTTCCCTGTGACCCACGAGGTAGGGACCAAGTAAAATATCTTTTTTTAAAAAAAATGAAATTGACTGAGATCTTGTATCAGGAGTCAAATATTTCTTACGTAGCTATGTCAGTCTATAGCTACGTCTCCTGATGCTAACTACATCTCTCTCCCCCGACCAAAAGACTACTTTATCAGCTGTACAGCCCCCCATGACTATTTCCAGGTTGTTGGAGAGTTATTTTTTTTCAGATGGAACACTGCAACAGGCAGAAGCAAGGTCCTCAGGAGGTCCCTTGGATATCCCTGCAGATGACATCCTTGCAGTACGCCCAGCTAAAGGAAAATAGCTGGACACATCAACACTGATCATTTTACTCTCCAACAACGCAGAAATGACTGGAGAGGGGGGGTGTCTCTGTGGTTTACAAAGTAGATTTGATAGACTTCTATTCACTATAGGGGCAGAAAAGAATTTCAACCTGCACAATGACCAAAAAGTGAGTTGTGATGTGATTAGTCAGATTTACAACACTGTAACTTACTAATTAGATGTTGGCATAAGTTGTCATAAGATTGTTTACCTTATGACAACTTCTCAGAAAGCATGGGAACTGAGACTCTGAAAATGTAAGCTGCTTAAGTAGCCAAAGGAAGATGTCTGGGATTCAGCCAGCCAACAGCCCAATTCACAGCCAAGTAAATAACAAATACTGATTGCATTCTGTTGACTTTGGCTTAATGGCCAGTGATGGCACCAGGAAAAATGAGAGAAAAAAATAGTAAGATGAAGGAGAAGGTAGTGCATGTACAAACACACACACACATTCCTCCCCCCATAGATGTTTCAGCTTTCCAGAAATATTGTGGCTTACTGAGTAAGCAGTTCTGTGGATATCAAAAGGAGATTAGAGACAGCATAGTAAAACACCAACAAGAACTCAGAGAAGACAGAGAATACAAAAAGATATAACTTTGTCCCTACACTGGCATTCTCACATAACCATGCCACAAGATTAGACAAAAAAGATATGATAGCTGTGTGCTTAATAGACATGTTGCCTTTGTTATGTTTGCTATTTTTCACTTCCATCACCTTCCATGCATTATTATTCATATTTCCTCCATAGAACACAGCCTACACTTAGATAAGCCATGCTATCTCACCTTCTAAAATACTTCCTTCAGCTACATGTCTTGCACACTTACCTGTGAGACAGCTACACTGAATAAATGAACAGGACTACTAAGAACACCTTCTGCTTCTAGCATTCTTTATAGTGAAGGATGATTGAATTATAGTGAAGGATGATTGAATCATAATCAAAGATATAATTGAATGAAGCATTATCTCTTAAAAGAGTTGTTTCACTGAACTAAAGGTGGGCTTACTTCTTAGAGCAAGAAAACAAGGCAGGGGAGCTTAAAGCACTGGTTTTTTTTCATTAACTTTGTTTGCAAGAGAAAAATCTGAAGAGGAAAAAAGGGCTTATGATAGTACTGTGATTCAGAGTCATCTTTGAGTGAGTAGGATCTGCAAAGTATTTTTTTTCCTTGAAATTTTTCAGATCTGAATCATAGAAGCCATAGAGTGGCTTAGATCTCAGTCATAGAATCATAGAAAGGATCTCAAAGATCATCTATCTGATCTCTGTCAGGACAGGAATCCAAAGTAAAGTATTCCTGAGAGATGGCCATCTGACCTCTGCACTTTCTGCATTCTCCAAGGTAGTCTTCTAACTGACAAAAGAATAGGCAAAAGAAATCTGTAACTGGGACCAATTCCTAACAGTGCCAGCAAGACAGTAGCAAAGGATTACAGGAAAAGTCCAAATGATAGAGAATTTAGTTTAACCAGTAACCCAAATATAGAGGTGCCTTTCCCCCACCCTTCCTCTATGGACTCCTTGTGGAATTTCTTTCACTTTTAGTTAGAGTATATGATAATTCTGCCAAAAAAAAAAAAAGGGAAGTCTACATTTTGCTTCTTGCTTAGAACAGGAAAAGGTCTACACATTCCCCAAAACTTTGCTTTTTCATAAGCTATTATTTTTCTATATTTTCAATTTTTCCATTTAGTTTTAAGAGTACTTTTCTCTGGACTGATGTAGGGACATAAGAAGAGCCATGCTGCATTCAACTGAGGAACTATGTTGTCCAGTATTCAGTACACACAGTGGCCAACCACTATGGGAAGGCCACTAGAAAAACATGAATACCACCAGCAATTCCATCTGTATTTTTCAGCAACTGACACACAGAAAGCCCATCTCTCACTTCAGAGAGATACTTTTGGAGCTTTTCACAAATTCTTTTTGTTCCCACCACCCTAAATACTGCTGCTGTTGCCACTGCCTTCCTTTGAGGCATAAAGATTATGAGTTGCCTAAGGTCAACCAGTGAGTTTCTACAGTTGAATGAGAATTCAAACCCTTGTGCCCTGGAGTCCTACACCTACACTCAAACCGCTATACCACATAGACTTTCACCCTAAACAGACATCAGCAAATGTAACCACCTCATTACACACCCCTCACTCTAGTTTTTGCATCAAAAGAGTCTCTATATCTCAAGCTTGATAGACATACATGTTTTCTGTTTTCTTCTGAGTGTGTTGTGGTATAATCTTATATCTTCTACTATATCTCTGAAGCTTTTGCTTTCAATGTAATGTAGTGGGTGGCAGACATATTCAGAGATGGTATAGGGTTCACTTAATAAGTTCTTATGTTTCTCTTTGCTTCACATATTGTACTTGTTGATTTTTATGTAGCAATAGCACTAGGATGTGTATTTCTATACTGCTTATCAGCTAAGTGCTCTCTAAGCGGTTTACAATAGGTTTAGCTAATTACCCCCAATAAGCTGGGTACTCATTTTACCGACCTGAGGAAGTATGGAAGGCTCAGTGAACCTGGAGCCCATCAGGATTGAACTCACAACCTTGTGGCTGCAGTACCAGCATTTAACCACTGTGCCACCAGGGCTCTTTGTACTCCGTTTTATAGTATTTCATTTAGTATTTTGCCATTGTTTCACAGTAGTCAGATTGTTATCTGCTTTAGTTGGTTGCTGCTATCTTAATGCAACTTAGCACTGTAAAGAAAAGTAAGTACAAATTGATAACAACTTGCCTGTCAATGTTGAGCTTCTCCCCAGTGTAAAAATAGTTCTGGGGTTCCTGCTAATATAATAGGGCTGGGGTAATACAGCTTGAGTTGATACAATGAATTATTTGCTGAGGAAAAGCCTGTATACAACAATCATAATCTTTCTTCTTTTTATTTCACCTTGTTTCAGCCTCAAAGGTTGCCAGGTCTGATGGTATGGTTATTTAGTCCAATTTCAATCATCTATAAATAAGATCATGATTCTGTCTGTTAACTATATCATGAAAATAAAAAGGTTGGGTGAAGGCACATCGTATATGCTGTGACTTCTACTGGGGAGTGCGTGGTATACACAAAATTCACTTTGAGGGCCTCTAGGGGATCCCAGTTATTTTCATTCATATGATGTGATGATTTTGATGCCAATCAGGAGAGGCACACTCTCTCAAATGTAGCTCAAACTGACCTACAACAAGGCCATTTTTGCACTGAACTGTTGTAGCACTATTATTCTGCTTTCAACATCCTCTGGCCCCTCCCAAAACTGCAAACCCCAGGATTCCAGAGGATGTTGAAAGCAGAATAATAGCGCTACAACAGTCCAGTGCAAAAATGGCCCAAGACAGGCATTTAAGCACCCAATGAAATGGGTGTTCATTTTCCATAGCAATCATTAACAATGGTCAATGCTTTCTTCCATACAATCCTGGATATTACAACTTAGCCTGCAAGACAGGGGATTGGCTAAAGCTGTGGTTCTTAATCTTTTCTTTACCAGGAATCTCTTGTAAACATAATTTGTTGCAGGAGACTCCCAAGACTGACTGACTGATTATTTATTTATGGATGGCTTCTGGGGATGAGGATTCCAATATTTGCTGAGACACTGGGTGACCTTGGGCAAGTCACATTCTCTCAGCCTCAGAAGAAGGCAAGGGCCAACTCTCTCTGAACAAATATCTAAACAAATCTTTCAAAGCCCTGTGATAAGTTTACTTTAGGGTTTCTATAAGTCAGAAGTGACTTGAAGGCACACAACAACAAAGTGCCATTGACAGGGAGCCATCATGTATGTCTCTTCTATTTGACGACTGATTTATGGTGATCCTAACACAAACCTACCCTGGGGGTTTTCTTGGCAAGAATTGTTGTCTTTGCTTTTCTCTGAGGCTGAGAGAACATGACTTGCCTGAGGTCACTCTTCCATGGCCATACAGGGATTTAAACCTTGGTCTCCAGAGTCTTAGTTTCGGAGAGTTCATACACCTGCTGCTGTGTCCGTTTCATCAGAACATGGCAACAGTGGGGTTGCAGGTGTTGAAACTGCTCCCTCATTTGAAAACAAGGGAGCAGTTTGGGTGAACACACCCACCCACCACCATGTCCCTTTGTGCTCACATCCCCTGCTGCTGTGTCCATGATGAAAATGACATGGCAACAGGCATGTGAGTGTGCCAAACTGTTCCCTCATTTGCAAACAAGGAAGCAATTTCAATTTCAGCAATGCCCCCCCCCCCACACACTGCCATATCCCTGTTGCTACTGGTGGTGGTGGTGTTCAACAGCAGGGCTTTGCAGACCCCCCCCCCCGTGAGTGCTCTGTGGACCCCCAGATGTCCACAGACCTCAGTTTAAGAGCCTCTGGGCTAGAGCTTGGGAAAGTGTTGTGTTTTTTTTAAACTACAGCTCTACAAATCGTCCAGCCAACTTTAGCCCTGTTGTGTGGTCCTGTGTTTCCACCTTAAGTCACCATCTGTGAAACAGGGAATAATGGCATACTACCCCACAGGTTGCCAAGAGAGCAAACAATAAACCTTCTTAGGTCTTTTTCTCATTACAAGTGCTACAGAAATTACTTTAATGCACTGAGATCTGTTTGAAAGATTGGGGTCACTATGTTAGGCTTCACCTCTTTTGAAAAACCTTGTCTCATTTATGTTTTAAACTTACCTTCCTTCTTTTTTTCTTAAAAAATATGTATTTAGAATTATTTCAATGACTTTGCTTCATTGCTAGCCCCAGGGCACTGTGTTGCTGGAACAATTATCTTGATCTGTGTTATCATTCAAGTTCCCATCTGAAAACATCATTAATTCAAATAAACAATAGAAACCGAAATAAAATTCCATTCGTGCTTAACCCTCCAATGTAGTTTTGAAAAACCTTTCTTCTCTAGCCATCTTATGTTACATGCTAGATGGTCTTTGCTTTGACCACCTCATAAAAAAGACTCATAAATACTTTTCATGTGTTGCTTAAACTAGCAGTACTCCCTAAGGCATTAAAAAAAATGTTGCATATTTTAAGGTATTTCTAAACCAGTAGCAGAGGTAAAGATATGTTTTAATGTAGGAAACTAATTCTCTGATACAACAACCAGATCACAATCTTTG
This sequence comes from Ctenosaura bakeri, assembly GCA_948474755.1. NCBI lineage: Eukaryota > Metazoa > Chordata > Lepidosauria > Squamata > Iguanidae > Ctenosaura > Ctenosaura bakeri. The sequence continues at coordinate 8,854 of CAOLHI010001572.1, read as the reverse complement.
TTCAGAATAAAGGATTTCTAAAAACCCATATTATTTTCCAGGATTCTTTTAAGACACTATAAATTGCTCCTAACAACTCAACTTGTTTCCATATCTTTTAGCAACAGAAACACACAAACATGTACACACACACTAACCTCAACACACCATTTTGTTCATGGCACATCATCCATTCCTATCATGTGAATGGAGCACTGCAAGCTTAGGGCTTGTGCACGTTCCTTCAAGATCTTTTCTATAGTTTGGAATAGGAAGCTAGGAGCACCTGTTTCTGACTTTAAACTGACCATAGTTTCTCATGATGTTCCACAATAAATATGGAGAATTGTGGTTTGTGTAACCTTTTGGTTTCAGAGCAAGCCGGGATCTGAACATATGGTTTTATCCTGAGTTAGTCTAAGTACCAGTAGTTTAAGCAAACTACAGTTCCCTATGTTATGAGGAAATGTGAATTCTTTAAAATAAAATGTGAAACATGAATGGAAGGGAGAAGAAGGAATTGTTGAGCCCACAAGCCTGAGGTTTACTATGTGAATGAAGCCATGTGAATGAGGCCATTGTTTAGCAGAGGTGCGAAGTCAATCCAACCTATAGGTATTCAAATTTCATGAGAGAATGATAGGAAAAACACTTCTATAAACTCATATGGCAAAAGAGCTAAGGGACTGGTTCAATAGGTTTCACATACAATCCTTGCATATCTGTTAACCAGGAAACTTCCACATCTAAAGATTTTTACCAAAGAAAGGTAAGACATTCATTTGCTACATTTAAAATATATATATATATTATTAACAAAATCGAACCTGGAAATATAGGAAACTGCTCTGTACTGAGTCAGAGCATTATCTACCACAGTATTGCCAACTCTGACTGGCAGCAGCAGCTCTCCAGGTTTTCAGGCTTACCTGGAAGCCCATGATGTTCCCCAGTGGATTCCTGTCCAAGAACTAACCCAGGCCTGAGCCTGTTTAGCTTCCACAGTCCGAAGCAATGGGTTATGCTAGGGGTATGGTGGAATCATCATGTAATTGAATTTGAGCAGTATGCTTTTCCACTGAAGACAGGAAATATATGTCTGTTACTCAAGACAGAGAAGTTAAAGTTATTTTTGGAATGTGGTAAATCTCAAATTGAAAATTCTTTTATATCATTGCTCTGCTGAATTGTGGTCCTGGTTCATGCTTTGCACTGTTGCTTGAATAACTTGATATACAGATCAGTTGTTAAATTCTTTACTTATTTAACCTCTTGAGTGGAAGGTACTGAGATCCAACAGAAGGGACTTGAATCCATTCTACAAAAGAAGGTTGGACAATTTTCATAGTTCATATTCCCCAGCAACACCCTGTGCCATCTCCCCTGCTAGTCTGGTTGACACCTCGAGGACAAGGAGCAGCTGTAACTTATGAGTGACCCTCTGGCTTCAATATTATATTTTTATCCTGCATTTTAGCCTCAGCAACCAGCACAGCTCACAGCAATTAGAATATAATAAATTTTACAATTCAGTACACAGTGATGTGGCAGGGTGGAATCTTGCATGGTAGGCTGTAGTGATGTAGACTCAAGTTGAGAGACTTGGACTCAAGTTGGACTTAAGTTGCTTCAGTGGCTTGACTCGGACTCCACTCAGTCATAAATGATGCACTGACTCAACTCGAGACTTGTATATTTTTAATGATCAACTTGATGCCCCTGGTCCAATAACATAACAAATTCATCTAGAAAACTTATGACTTTGAACAATGCCTCCATCTCTTTTTTGCCTACTAGTCACATGACAATCTCCCTCAAGCCCAAAATGTGGGTGCATTTCTCAGAAGGGAACAGCAAACAGGTTAGGCAATGGGCTTGAGGCAGGCTTGAGGTCTGCTCAGCAGCCTGTCCCTGCTGCATATCAGAGGAGCCTTCTAAAACATTTCCTAAGAGCAAAAGACAAGACTCATGCCTAAAGTGCAGGGTGCATTTCTCAGAGGGGAACAGCAAATGTGTTAGGCCACAGGCTTGAGGAATTAGGATCCTTCCTTCTAAAGCTGTTGAATCTTCAGCAATGGGGAGTAAGATAGGATCGTATTCCCCACTCCCAAAGCTGCAGATGGCAAAATGTGGAGAGCCGACTCTGCTTAAATTGTTAATACAGAATTTATTTCTCTTTTTCCAATAATTCGGGGATTTTGGTTGGGGTATAAATTTGGCTTCCAGAGTTGAGCTTGACTTGAAACTTGACTTGAAAGTATCTTCAAGGACTTGAGACTTGACTTGAGACTTGAAGGTAGAGACTTGAGACTTGACTTGAGACTTGGAGTGAAAGACTTAAATACATTACTGGGGCTGAGTTTATGCAGCCCTGGGAGCCCTGGTGGCGCAGTGGTTAAATGCCAGTACTGCAAGCCACAAATCACAAGGTTGTGAGTTCGATCCTGCCGAGCCCCAAGGTTGACTCAGCCTTCCATCCTTTCTCAGGTCGGTAAAATGAGTACCCAGCTTGTTGGGGGCATGTATAGAAAAATGTTTCAAAATACATGCTAAGTTGTTCGCCGCCTCGATCCATATGGAGAGGCGGGATACAAATAAAAAATAAAAATAAAAAAATGCATGCTGGAAGGCACATGCATGCTACTACTAGGTGCTCCTCTTCTGATGGTATGACCAGTCATGGTGCCTATGAATATAACTTAGCTCTAGAAAGAGTGTCAGATCAGGGAGGAGTCCCACAAGAATTCTTTCAGGGGCTAAAATGGCTTCATCCACATATTCTTTTGTACCTAGACATATGTAAATCTCTCTGGCTCAGCATCATTGCATTATAACTCTCACTCTGTCCTGCATTTTCTTCCTGTCCTTGTGTTGTAGTCGGTTGCAAAATGTTGCAGGGCTTTGTGTGCGTGTGTGTGTTGAAATCTAAATATATTTTGTTACAAATTTATTCTAATGTATACACTTTCCTTGCCTAAGAAAATTCTATGAAATTCATGGGGTCATCATAACTCAAGAGATGACTTCAAGGAAAATATATATACAGACACTTTTTTAAATACATTTTTCATAATGTAAGCATTTTGTACACAGTTTTCCCATTGACCAAAATGTGTTTTTGCACATTTTTCAAAGATAAGCATTTTGAGCTGTGTGCATTTGTTTGCACATAAATGAAAAAGCTTTAGCTGGTACATGTTTGCAGTGTCCCATGACTATTACCAATAAATGTTTTGGATTGATTGAGCACAACCCACAAATTGAATATTCAGTTAATATTAATTCAGCTTGTTTTCTGCTCCTCCAGAGTGTAGGACTCTAACCAATGGAATCAAATTACAAGAAAGTAGATACAGACTAAATGTTTGGAAGAACTTCATGATGACACAAGTTATTCAGAAGTGCAACAGGCTCCCTCAAAGTGGTTGGGAGGTTTTAAACAGGGAGGACAGCTGTCAGCAGTACTTTAGCTATGGATTCCTGCATTGTCAAAGGGCTGAAATAGGCAGGAGGTCAGTTTTGCTGTTCTATGACTCTATCACTCTGTAAATCCAACTTCTTTCCCATCCCTAAGTGTAAAAGAAGTAGCTCATATTTTAACAACAAAATCAAAAGAATTTTTACATAGAAGTAAACCACACAGTCTTCACTAGAATTTGCTCTCTAGTAAGTGTATCATGAAACCAAGTGTGGTGTAGTCATTGGAGCATTGGACCATAACTCTGGAGACCAGGGTTCGATTTTCTGCTTGACCATGTAGGTAACCCTGGACATGTCACACACTTTCTGTCCCAGAAAATCCTGTGATAGGATGGTCTTAGGGTCACCATAAGCTGGAAATGACTTGAAAGCACACAACAACAACAAATTTATCACATGATAAGTTATAGGACTGCAATATAAATTATAAGGGACAACTGTGATTAGAGAGGACAGTCCTCTGTTTGATGGACTATCTAGACCTCTTGAAAGATTCTTTAAAAAAAAAAACAAGAATGGAAAGCGGGGCCTTGAACTTGTTCAACAACATTTAGTGGCATCTGTGCCACAGACTAAATAGGCACAGAGGTGACCAGGTCCCACGCTAGTGTAAGATGGATATACAAGCACATTTAGAAATAATTGCTATTATACATACACACACGTTTTCCAAATTTAGAAATAATTGCTAAACACACACAAATTTTATGAAAATCTGAGTCCTCTTCTATCCTGCCTTTTAAAATATTACAAAACAAGTTTGGTACAACAATGGGAAGTTTGGTACAACCTTCAGCAAGAAGGTTGAAGGGGGGAATTCATACACATCTCATAATGGGAAACTGTATTTAATCTGGTTTGTATATAAAGTGTGGCACAGTGGTTTGAGCATTGAACTATGACTCTGGAAACCATGGCTTGAATCCTCACTCAGCCATGGAACCTCACTGGGTGACCATGGGCAAGTCACATGCATAGGCAAAATGCCCCCAAACAAATCTTGCCAAGAACATTATGACAGATCCACTTTAGGCTGGCTTAGGCACACAGCAGCAGCAGCAACAACAACTCTGCCATTGCCCAAATCCAACCCAATTAATCATTAAGAATGGACTTTTGGCATTGTTAATTTGAAAGGCTTAAATAAACTTTGAAAATGGATTGCAATGGCATGTAAGTTGATGAGTAGTGATTTTCATTGTTGTACTGCTTTTAATTTTGAGATCCAAATGACATTTCCGTTGTCCTAATGGGCTTTCTGGCTTTCAGTTTCAGCACCTTCTTATTCCTTAGCTGAACTAAATTTGTGTGCATTTAGGTATATTTTGAATTCCAAATCAACATATATTCTCATTGCTGTGTTCCATTTCATTTTTGGACAGTGCCTTATGACGTGGGCTGTGGAGGTTAGCTTTTTATGCTTTTGCAGCCCATTGCCTGTTCCCACTTAATTTTACCTCTTGCACAACAGATCTCCAAGAAAAGTGGGCATGGACTCTCAGAGACAAATTTGTTTTCTTAACCTCTTTAAAACTTTTAATACAATTGTCCTGTTGCTAAATGCTTCTGGGATGGTATTGCTCTGTTTTAATACACCAAAACCACCATAGCAGTTTGTAGTGATTGAGCAATAGTGCTAAAGCTCTAGAGATAGTTTTAAAAAACAATAAGTTAAAAGAAATGGAACCCAAGTTCCAGGGAGATCTTTAAAAAATTTAAAAGTATAAGAAGGTCTAGGAGGGAAAGGAGACCACCCAAAGATTGCAACACATCTGGAGACACATCTGGAGGCAAAATGGGGAAGTGTATGAGGAAGTTTGACATGGCCACCTCTAATGTCACAACCCACCTCACAAGCAAGATGCCCAAAATGAATCAAAATGTGTCTTTTTTACTGACAGTATTGAAACAGGCAGGAAAACATTGGGACAAGCAAGCAACAAGCAGTGACAAGAAGCATTAAAAAGCAACTTTGGATGGTGTGACACTGTGTGGCACAAATCACCACTCTGCATGAGTCCCTAGACATATTCATTTTACTGTTTGCAAAGACCCTACACCAAGACAAACTAAACATGTGCAGCCCCCCTCATGAGGGATCACAAAAAGGTCAGAGGATGTCCTTGATTTCATGGAGAAGATGACTTCTTGCATAAAAAAAGTTACATATCTAGGCTAAGGAACCTATTCTAGTCCTTAAGCTGGGGTGCAGCTTTCCATTGGAATGCTGCACCCCCTGATGTCCACATGAGCTCCATTTAACCAGAATGAAGCTTTGAAATAGTTTGTGACACCCCAATACTTCAGATCAAGTGTACATTTTATTCCTTCTTAGTAAAGTACAAGGCAAATCAGCAACACTGTCTAAACAATCATACAAAGAATCTAGCTCTCTATTAATGGTTACTTTTATTAAGCTATTAAAACCCAAGAGAAAGGCTGCATAAGCTGATGTACCCCATAAAGAGACAACTGATGTTTTATTTAATGTGATAATTAAAACTTTTACAAGAAGCTCCCCAGGCTTGTATTATAATAGCTGCGCTTCATCTAAATTCCCCAAGCAGCAGGTTTACTGAGTGTCCAGGAGATGAATTTTTAATGTGTGCAATTAAAATTTTAAATAGATCCAAGTGCAGAATCTTTCTTCATAATCAGAATCCAAGTTGTGCATGAAGGATTGTCCTTTATCAATAGTTTGTTAATAGTTTGTCAATAGTTATAACTATGATCTTGCACAATGTCTGGATGTACAGCATGGGGTGGGAGTTGAGATAAGTCCTGTTCTATCAGCTAAATTATTGTAAGAAGAAGAAACCTTATATATATATTCCATTTCTCCCTCCTTTGAAACTGATTTCCATTGAATCTGTTTAGACCTAATGCTCTGGCCAATTCCAGAGCCTTTTTTTTTTTTTTTGTGAGGGGGGGCATCTGTTTTGTCATTATTGCTGCAAATGAGAACATCAGTATGTGCCTTGGTGCTTCCAGTGCCTCCAGATATCTACTGAACAACCCTTGGCACTGATTTTTACACCAGAAATTCTGTTTAAAAGCACATAAAGATGAGCGCTAGTCTTCTACTGCAATTTACCCAAAACTGATTCACCTCACATTGAGAAATACTGATCAGCAGATGTGTTACTGAAATTGTATTCCCTTATGGAACAGATGTTGAAGACCCAAGCATGGAGTAGGATGGAGTTACCAAAAGCAGGAGAGAGTCTCTCTGTTTTTATTTTGTGTGAGGGGTTTTTTGTTGTTGTTGTAGTTTTGGATATATTTACAAACTTGGCTATTGGAAAAACATACATTCTTGGGGAAAATTGGGTAAGAAAAATGTCAGGGAAAATGGAACCTGAAACATTTTGTCTTTGTGTGCCTTTAAGTTGTTTCTGCTTTATGGCAACCCAAAGGCTAATCTTAGATTTGTGCATTTCATTTTCCCTGCCTATATGTAGTATCTTATATTTTTCCTTGTTCAAATTGATTTTGTTAGTTTTGGCCCTGTTCTCCAATTCCTTAAGGTCATTTTGAGTAGTGATCCTGTCCTCTGGAAGATTTAACTATTCCCTCTAATTTGGTGTCATCTGCAAATTTGATAAGCTAGCATTCTAGTTGAGCCAGAGTTGTGTAGTGATTTGAGTCTTGGAGTAGGACTCTGAGAAACCAGATTTGAACCCCCACTTGGCCCCACAAGGTGACTGTGGGCAAGTCACAATTTCTCAGCCTCGGGGGAATGCAAAGCAAACCCCTTTGGAACAAATCTTGCCAAGAAAATCCCACAATATGTTTGTCTTAGTATCATCATAAGTTAGAAACAACTTGAAGGCATAAACAACATTGCATTCTATTGCATTACAGAAGTCATTTATAAAGATATTGAACAAGATTTTGAACTGGGCCTAAGACAGAACCCTGGGGTGCTCCACTAGTTACTTCTTTCCAGGAAAAAGAACAGCTATTGGTGAGCATTTTCTAGATTCAGTCTGTCAACCAACTATAAACACACCTAACAGCAGTATGGTATAATCCATAGTTTACCAATTTGCCTATGAGAATTTAATGGTGGACCTTGTTAAAACCGTTACTAAAATCAATATATACTACATTAACAGCACTCCTCTGATCTACCAAGCTTACAACTCTAACAAAAAAGAGATAAAATTACTCTGGCATGACTTGCTTTTGATAAGCCCATGCTGGCTCTTCATAACCACAACATTGACTGTTGACTGACTGCTACTTATTTGTTCGAGAGCCTTCCCTCGGGTTGAAATCAAGCCCACTGATCAGGTCTTCTCCTCCAACACTTTTTGAGGATAGGGCTAACATTCATCCTCCTCCAGTCTGCTGGGATCTCTCCTGTTCTTGAAGAATTTTTGAAGATTATCGATAGTGACTGCGAGACAACATAAGCAACTTCCTTAAATTTCCTTGGAAGCAGTACATCAGGCCTGGAGACTGGAATTCATTTGGGACCTTTCTGTACTACGCTGTTATAGTGCTATTATTCCACTTTCAACATCCTGTGGAATTCTGGGGCTTGCAGTTTACTGAAGCCAAAAAGCTCTCTGGCTGAGAATTCTAAATGGCCCTTACTAAGCTGCAACCCCCAGGCTTCCATGAGATGTTGAAAGTGGAGTAATAGCACTGTAACAGTGTGGTGTTACCGCAGTTGCTAGCCCGGATTTGTGGGATATTAGATATCATTTTGACATCAATAATTTGGCCTACTATACCCCTCTGTTCTCTATGTGCTTGCGGGGGACCCGTACAAGCTCGCAGACAGACATGGCCACTAATCGCTGTAATATTCCACACAAATACAGGCAGGCCAGAAATAGCCGATCCGCTGCTTCAAGAGACCTCAAGGCAAGTACCACATTATGTATGCACGCTACTTACTAAGAACTCCCTGCCCCGAGCAGGCAGCTTGATTAGATGAATACTCATCTGTCGAGCACTCTGCGTTTGCATACTGGCTACTCTATTGACAATTCGGACTTAATCATGCTAAATTCTGACCTTTCGGAGGCTTTGTCTCCAGCCCAAAACTCATTGTTTTCCCCAAGTATGGACTAGCCTACGGCCCTATAAGAACCCCTGACTTTGAGCACCTCATTGGATCGCTCCCAACTTCCATCCTGCCTTGCTGCCGCTTTACTTGGCGAGCCTTCCCCTCAGCTCCATGTGCTGAGAAACTTCATATTCACGAACTTCTTCTTCTGACTACCCGGGCTTCAGGACAGGTGTAGTATCTCCCATACCAAAAACCTCCTCTAAAAATCCCTCTATCCAACTCCAATCTTTATTTCTATAGTTCTCTGCGTGAGTGTGTTGCATACACTTGTTTGGCTGTATTTTAATAAAAACAACAATTATATTTTACTTC